>OX463838.1:30741264-30814264 GCA_949825065.1 Odontocerum albicorne
CTCGTCATTCATCCTTAAAGCCCAAGTACTCAAAATCCTGTCGCAATAACAACCAGGATAAAATGGATGTTTTAAGTAAAATGAAGAGAGGAGCGTTAAGATGGTTTGGACACGTGGAAAGAATGAATGACAGTACATTTAAGAAGTTCAAGGTGTGCGTGGAAGAGGTAGACCGAGGCTAACGTGCATATGCCTCGCGAGGTAGGCAGACCTCCATTTTTTTTAATTTATGCTTACAACTGTCAACTTCTCCGCATTCATTCATAATCTACCATTATTCATACTTTTCTACGTACATAAGTCTATATACATTTATTTAATTCATTCTTAACCCTGTCCCACCATTTTTTTAATTACGTACACATGAATCTATGTATAACTTAAACTTTGTTGATATTTTTTTTAATTCATTAATTAAGCTCGCTAGATAGACACTTGAGAAATAATTATTACAATAAATTAAAATCTGTATTTTAAAATTTAAAATACCAATGTACTATAGTCATACCTTACAAAAGAGAAAGTTTATCCATTCAAAATAATGTTTTTTTAAAAGAAATTATTGAAATTACTTGTATTGCATTCTCATAACGAGTTCCTCCAGTGAAATTACTTGTAATAGTATTGCATTCTCATAACGAGTTCCTCCAGTGAAATTACTAACAATAGTATTGCATTCTCATAACGAGTTCCTCCAGTGAAATTACTTGTAATAGTATTGCATTCTCATAACGAGTTCCTACAGTGAAATTACTTGTAATAGTATTGCATTCTCATAACGAGTTCCTACAGTGAAATTACTTGTAATAGTATTGCATTCTCATAACGAGTTCCTCCAGTGAAATTACTTGTAATAGTATTGCATTCTCATAACGAGTTCCTACAGTGAAATTACTTGTAATAGTATTGCATTCTCATAACGAGTTCCTCCAGTGAAATTACTTGTAATAGTATTGCATTCTCATAACGAGTTCCTCCAGTGAAATTACTTGTTATAGTATTGCATTCTCATAACGAGTTCCTCCAGTGAAATTACTTGTAATAGTATTGCATTCTCATAACGAGTTCCTCCAGTGAAATTACTAACAATAGTATTGCATTCTCATAACGAGTTCCTCCAGTGAAATTACTTGTAATAGTATTGCATTCTCATAACGAGTTCCTCCAGTGAAATTACTTGTAATAGTATTGCATTCTCATAACGAGTTCCTACAGTGAAATTACTTGTAATAGTATTGCATTCTCATAACGAGTTCTTCCAGCGAAATTACTTGTAATAGTATTGCATTCTCATAACGAGTTTCTCCAGTGAAATTACTTGTAATAGTATTGCATTCTCATAACGAGTTCCTCCAGTGAAATTACTTGTAATAGTATTGCATTTCATAACGAGTTCCTCCAGCGAAATTACTTGTAATAGTATTGCATTCTCATAACGAGTTCCTACAGTGAAATTACTTGTAATAGTATTGCATTCTCATAACGAGTTCCTCCAGCGAAATTACTTGTAATAGTATTGCATTCTCATAACGAGTTTCTCCAGTGAAATTACTTGTAATAGTATTGCATTCTCATAACGAGTTCCTCCAGTGAAATTACTTGTAGTATTGCATTTCATAACGAGTTCCTTCAGTGAAATAATACAAAATCACTATTACGGCATTTTTGGCAGCTACAAAATCACATGACTCACACAATATATTTTACGTTATTATTTACCTCCTCAGACGCAATGTATAAATAAAAATAAACACACATGTTTCATATCCGCGGGTGGTTTATTCCTAGAGAGCATTTTTAAAACATAATAGTCAAAACACTTTCTCTAACACATGTTCGATTTTATTAGAGTAAAAGTATGATAATATTGTATTTGTTTTGAAATATTGTAATATTTTTTATTTAGAGTTAGTTAAGCGAACAGTGATTAAAAATACAACAATTTCAGAACGATAGATTTTCTAATTGCTGAGAAACTAAACCAAATAAAAAAAATCATGAATAATTTTAAATTAAGAAACGTCTGTGTCATAGTTGATCAGACACCTGTACTCCGACCCGAAGATTGCGGGTTTGATTCCCGTTTAGCTTTCACTTCAGGTTCTCTTTAAGACCTTTCTGGTTGGTTTTTAGAGATTACCACATGATAATACACCCGCCAGGTTGTGCTGTATACAAAGAAATAGTTATTCAGTACAATAATATGAGATTTAATATGCATTATCAGTGAATAACAATATAAATACTACACTCTCACATGTCTAATATACACTATCAGCGAATAACAATATAAATATTACACTCTCACATGTCTAATGTATGGGAGCAAGTTACTAGATGAACTGAAGAGTTAAAGAATCAGACTGGTTCCCTTTTTTAGTTTTTTGTGGAAGACCAGCGTTTTACCAACCAGACCACGGAAATTGTCACTGTATGTATATTTATAAAAAAAGTTAAGCGTTGATAAACGTCACTCCTGCTTATAATGCGAAAGAGAAAAATTGTCTAAATCTAACCGCCAAATATGTGTTTTTGATACTTAAGTAAGATTTTGAAAGAAGAAATCATTAAATAATTTGAATAGAAAAAAAATCTTGACTATAAAAATTCTAGGAATAAAAATGTTGTACAAAAATGTATTCCTCACTTTCCTTAAGTTCACTCTAAAATAGATTTACATATAAGGATTTGCATTACGCAAAGTTAAAACAAATGATTTTATTCATACAAACATTCCAGGCATAATGCATTTTAAGTGCCGTTCTATTTTAGGGAGAGTAAAATTTACATTGTTAAGTACTACATTCCATCAAGAGAGAGAGGATAAGTGTAGTGTAAAATCAAATTATCCTTTATTATTTAGTGATAATTTGTTAACGTTGTGAAAATAAATAAAACACCTCATAAAAATATTTGACATTATTGTCGAATGATTCAAAAGTGAATCTTTCGTCTTCAGCTATTTTTATAAGGAATTGTATGACTCGTTTTATTAAGAATATAGTTTACTCTATGGTGTGAACATATATTCATGTCACACTATTTCCCTCGAGGTTGGTAGAGAGGATAGAACGCCAGACATTACCCACTTCCTTCTTTCAAAACCACCTGGTTTTACCACATTTATCTCGGTCTTCAATCACGTTTGCATTGTACAAGTTTAAATAAATCTTTCTTAGCGTGCTCGTTATCATTACAAACAAAGCAAACATAAATGCAAAGATTCAGAATAGACTAAGCGCAGCTTGTCGGGGGTTTTCGTGGACGAGTGTTTGATAATCACAATCTAACACTGCAAACCAAACATTGATTTGGTTTCCATTCTCACCAATATCTCAGGATCGATACCTCATTCCACTTTCCGTCATTTGATAAGACGCTGAATAGTAGAGTTCCCCTTGTTATAATGTTTAATTTTTCCCCCATATCTACTATATTTACTATACACATTTATTATCTCCTTCTTGTTCTTTGTTCTCCCATATTTACTACAAACATTTATTATTCCCTTCTTTATGTTTCAGTGTTCACCCATATTTACTAGAAAAATTTATTAAGAAAAGGAGTGTAGAGAAAAGTTCAGGTCACGTTTGTGTCTTCTGTAGTTTCTACCCTCATTTTACAATATCTTGTACTTCACATTTTTCTCGGATACGAGAGTTTCTAATTCTATCTATTCGTTTATTACCTGCGATTGCTCTGAGGGTTTCATTTAATTAATTCTGAGCATACTTTTTGTTTATGCTGTATTTGCTTTAGACCATGCTCTTCTACAAACCATGATGCAATGTGCCGATAGAAATTACGGAAATGTTTTGTCTAATGTTATAATGATTGAGTTTCTATTCACATGTTACATAAAGAACGCGCCGTAGCCAAAGTGTACGCGCGACAAAAATGAAATTAATTTGTTGTATTTGTCAAAAGGTAAAAGATTTATTGCGTATTAATGTGCATTAATAATCTAATATTACATTTCTAATTAATAATCATTAGGTATGTTACGTCTTTGGTATTATTAAACTATTGGCGACCACGAATATCTAAATCGTCTGCGAGGCGCTTATTACAGAAAATTGGGGATAGGATTCAAGATGTATTCATTATTTTAACATTCTTTTATAAAAGTGATAATGACAACAAAAACTCGAATTTTGAAATATTTTTTTGTAAGGAAACATTTAAAAAAAATACGCTTAATGCCCTGCCTCGAAAATACGATTACAATGATATTTCTTACGTAAATAAAAGGTTCTTTGCGGCAATCAATATAAATCTTACCAACTTGGACACAACTTACTTGTACATGGCCTAGTTGGTAAGGTCTTACAGCCCGGAGATTGCGGGTTTGATTCCCATTGTTACACGATTTTTTTGAAGGTTTGATTCCCGTTGGTACCCGATGAAGTTTCATTAAAAAAACCATTTACACTAAAAAAAAATGCAGCCAACTTCAAAATCAGTTACATAACTGATTAATAAAGCAAATATATATATATTTCCCAAGATCATGCGAAAGATCGCCGTAATTATGATGAATCCCAGACCCGCCTATCCTGTACGGACTTGTCAAGACTCTTAATAATTCATCTTTATTAACTATGCACTAATATATATTCACTTTACGAGTATTCTTTTTCGAGCTACTTTACCCTATTGTAGTATACTAAATTTCAATTATGTTACTTCATAACCTAAGGGTCTTGTGAGGATTGCACGGTGGGGTGCTCGTGACGATATGGAACATTTTTAAGGAAAGGCTGACATATTTATAAAGTCATAAAATGGTGAATGAAAGACCAACCTTACCAACATTTTAATAACTGCAATATTTTACTAATCTCAGAACCTACGTATTATGTGCGTCAGTTTCTGATTGTTGATTTCAAGACTTTTCTTCAAAGTAGTAAAAAGTGCTTAAGTACCTGTAATTCAAAGCTGATTTTTTATTTCTCAAATCCAAACAAAACTGTATGCATTAATGTATACAGAATCACTTTAAATAAATATTTATGTTCAACCTCTGTTTTTTTCTGATAGTTTTTTTAAGAAAGAAAAGTTTTAAGAGGAAATTCAATTTGGCTAATATTCAAATAGAAAATCCGTTAAGCAATTATTTACCTAGGATTATGTTGTATTATTTTTAGTGCCCGATTTGCGATATTGCCAATATTCGTTTGTATGAATACCTATGAGTACGTCGAGTTAGTATTTTTAGATTCCGTCGAATCTTTTGCCGTTTCTTCCCAGATTTACGGCGAAAATTATCATTTTCAAGAGGGCATTAAGTTCTTCATGTTCGAACAGAAAAAAGTCGGTTAACATTTAAAAAATCGGAATTCGTAAATTATCAAATAACTTATTAATTTAAAACAAACCTTTGAACTGCAAAATAAATTATGTTTGTATGGTATTTTACATAAATAAATATATTTAACGTTGAATTTAAAGGAGTTAAATTACAATTCATAATAAAAAACAAATTTTACTTTCTCCTTATGTATTGAAGAGAGAAAGAAACGAGTCGATCAAAAAAGTTGGATATACTTGAGAAAGTGTAGGATGGTTCCTGTGACATTTGAAATGTCATGTCTCAAAGGGATGGGGTAAAATCGTTTTTTTTACAAATCGAATAGTTTTTCTCTAAACTGACGTTTTAATTCCTAATTTTCATTATACTAACTTTCTAATGTATTGTATCATTTGTATGTATTTTTAAATAGGCCAAGAACCACTATGGATTAATACTAATTACGAACATTTAATTTTAGGTATAAAAAAATCGAAAATCTAATTATCGAATACCTCATCCCTAGCCAATGCAGACTAACGTAGTGACTTTTGACAAACGTCACCAAATATTATTTGTTTTTAACAAACTGTCACATTTTTGCTAATTTGTAACAAGATGTATTCATTTGTCATTATTGTTAGTTTTATGTAATGTATTTACCTATATAACTTGCTATTTATTAGAATCGAGACTTATATTAAAGTTGATAAGATAATTAAAATTACTGAACGTCGTTACAAGGTTTTATTGGGACAAATTTGTGAACTGTTACAGGGACCATGCTACAATTTCTCAAGTATAGTTGGTTTGTCTAAATAGGATGGTTGATTTGTCTAAGTTGGGTAGTGGGTTTGTCTAAGTTGGGTAGTTGGTTTATCTTTATTGGGTAGTTTGTTTGTCTAAGTTGGGTAGTTAACATAGTTTGTCGAAGCATCTATCAGAAATTAAAATGATAACATATTTTTTGACATTTTCAGACCGGTAATTATTAAAAAAGCAAAATATTAGTGTTTATAAACATGATACAAAAACATATTTATAAGATGAAAATGCAACACGATGATAATATGTATACAATAAGGCTATCCATAATTTTAAGGTGATATAAAAATATGAAAATAAATAATAACAATATAACCTCGATTAAAAATAATAAAGAAAATGAGGCAATGATGCAGAAAATGGGAGTCGAAAGATTCCATTTTCCGATATTTTCTTTAGAGAATTCTTCGAATTAAACAAGGAAGATGGGGTATTCTCCGAATTCCTATAATTAGACGAGCGAAAAGTTGAAATTGTCATGAAAAAATATTTGATTCGAATCTGCTGCGGCACTTAATTCTCGGGTAAATAATTTGCCATTACATTAAATGAAACATGAAAACAAATATTTTGCGTGACACACCCAAATGAACTTAATTTCGATTTCAATGATTTACCATCCATCAAAGTTGATACCAAAATACTGTTGTGAATTGACTATCATCTTAACACATTTCGATACTGTCCGATGCTAGTATATTTGTTTTAGTGCTCCATTGACTTTGTTTTCTATCGCCATAAGCAGTTCGAAATCCGTCTTAACTCTAGTATTATCTAAGAAAATACTACCCAAATAGCAAAACTTTTTAACTTGCTTCAATCTTTCATTATTCACCATTGCCAGGTCTTTCTTTTCACATCTCGCATAAAATTTCCTTATCAAACTCTGCAATTCATACTCACTCTCCGCAAGTACCACCATGTCTTCAGCATATAGCAATTCGCATATATTCCCATTCGACACGTGTACGCTACCAATTGACCTCTGTAGTTCAGTCACCTTCGAATCTATGTAAATATTAAACAACCAGGGTGTAATAACAAATCCTTGTTTTACTCCTTTTGTAATACTAAACCACTCAGTTAAGACGTCATTCAATCTAATACATGCTCTACTTTTGGCATATAATGATGCAATATCAAGTAATAATTTACATTCAACACTTTTTTCTTTTAATATTTTCCATAGTTTGCCACTTATTACACGGCCAAGTGCTTTTTCCAAGTTCACACACGCAAAATATACTCGTACTTTTTTATTTTTTACCATACATTTTTTCACAATCATACACAAAGAAAAAATTTGATCCACACATCCTCTTCTACTTAAAAAGGAATTTTCATCACAATGTTTACGCACAGTTTATTACATATTACACTCAGCAAACTAATAAGCTCGTTGACCTCCAAACTCAATTCATGCATCCCTATCCCTACCTTTATACGAGTATAGTATAACGGTATTATCACTGCTCTCTTCTAGTCTCTCGGTGTATAGTCAGATTCCTAACATTTTTAATGCTCAATGCTCACTTCATCACAAACTGACGCTTTCCATTTTTCGTGTAAAAGGTCTTATAATTGTTCAACATTTAGTCATATAATTGTGGAGAATTTTCGTTTATATGAACCGTAAATCCGACGCCACGGTGTGACTCTCGTCAATTTATCGTTTTTTTCTTTTTTCTCACTGACTTTTCTTTCTTCTCGCTGACTTTTTTCTCTCTTAAACTTTTTGAGAACTCTGAAAATATGTTAAAGTTTCTATGTCCGTTTTTTATGAGCACCGGAGTGGATGAATTCAAGTTATATATTTTTATTTTTTCCAAACAGGTTGTTATTTTTTTCGTTTTTTTATCGTATGTAAGGGCCTTGGAATACCTGAGCCTTGACACACCTAACCCTTGGTCTGTCTTAAATTTGTTTTATATGTATGGTAGGTATTATGAATGTACGTAAAGTTTTCTGATATTTGTTGTATATGATTCATGTTAATGTTTATACTTTTGTGACAAGTTGTTTTTATATTTTATATATACGCTATCAAAATTATTATTTTGACTATTTTTTATAGTCGATAATAGACCGTACATTTTAATAAAAAAATATCTTTAAAACGCTCTACTATCAGATAGCATCGTAAGCGACAAAATAAAGCAAAAGTTTCTCCTAATTTCAAAATAAATTTTCGCTTAGTTCGAATTCCATACAAATAATGTTCCAAGTAGTTGTTCTAGGTGAATAACCGAAAACATTGAAGAACTCGAAAATTTTTGTACGAGTTTATAATACGCATCCTAATTTAATAGAGATCAGCTTCTTGGAAGAAATAAGTGGAACAAAAACGGAGACTTACTCGTAAATAAATAAAACATACTCTTATATTGTCCAACAGTGTGTATTGTATTTATTTTTTTATCTGACGGAAATGTTCGAGTTCCCAAAGAAGTGACAGATTCCAACTGCTAAAATCATTTTACCAGATCCCACTTTTGAAAAATATTAGTTCAGTCCTCTCAGTAAATATGATATCATTAAACATAGTAAATAATGTTATAACATATTTTTGAGTTCGAATTACAAGTGTTTCTAATAATGAAGGCAAATTTATTTTCTATTGCCCCGTTATGTACTTTTAAGGCTAGACTGAAGAATTAAATATTTTAGGGAGTTCGTAAAATGGCGTCGATCTTCAAAAAACATACAATTTATCAACTTTCTGTTTACTTCAAAGCTTAGGAACTAAGAAATTTTCATAGAAAATCTTTAAATCAACATAAAAGTATTGATTAGCTGAAAATAGCGTGAACGATGAGTGCTGGAACAATAGGAGGGAAATGTTAGTTTTTGTTTTGTTTGTGTTGGAGTACAGTTTTTTCGTTTTAATTTTCATTAGTATGTTTTTACGTGTTTGTGATATGCATATCATAAACGTAAAATATTTTTAAAACCCTACAAGTATTAAACAATTTATTTAATTTAAGCATGTTTTTCTTAAATATACATTTGTATATTGAATTGTTAATTTTATTTAGGAACCTGCAACATGAAAAACTTAAACATAACGTATCGTAAAGATTAAAAGGTAAAATATATATTTTTGTCGATTTAAACTGTTTTATCTTATAATTTTTCATGCCTTAGTTTTGCTATTTTATTTTTGATGTATAAATAAGTTTTCCAATACAGAGCACTATCTCATATTTTGATTTCCAATAATATTTTACATGTTTTCTTAAATATATTTTTTAAAATATTAACATATCGTAATCTTATTTTATTTTCATGCAACTAACATCTTAATTTATGTTTTATTTCAAGTACTGGTTGTTTTCTCAGGTAAGGTATTTTTTCAACGCTGTTTGGCTAAAAGAAATATTGATTTTAATATTTCTATTTATTTTGTTTGTTGATACGGTGTGTTTACTAATTAAACTTAACATACTTTATTTATTTACCATAGCTACTGCAAACTATCCACCAGAAAAGTATAGGATATTCTGAATATTAGAAAATATAAAGAAACAAAACTGGAGAAAAATTGCTTTAAGTGCATTCAAAATAGAATACATTTTTCTAATTAAGAATCGAGTGTTTGGTGACAATTATTATTTTTTTATTTTCTCCTCTTTGAAATAAATCGCAGCATTTATCAATTTATGGAAAAATAATAATCTCTGGTGAATTTATGTCATATTCACGTTTGAACCGAATAATAAATCTCTCAATAATGAGGAAGAATTGCGAATTATTTAAAAAATCATTATTTTGATAAAATATGACAAAAAACAATAATGATAAAAAAGCTTTAGTAACTTTTTACATTTTATTTTTTTAACTATGACATGGGAAATATTAATAAAAAAAAAAAGGTTTGCGTAATTATTTAATTTGTATTATTTTTTTTAATGGGGGATTTTTTTATGTTTTAAAATAATATTTTTCGCTTAAATATTTTTTCGCGACGTAAGATGAATATATTTTGAAAATAAAATATTTGTTTTGTTTAAATACAATTTTTATTTATACACGAATGTTATTTTCAGAGGCGTCTACTGCTTACACCGCTTTCCAAAGGTCAGGTCGCGTCACGCCCCCGGCCACCAGCATCCCAAGATTTAGGAAGTACCAGGTTGAAGACTTTTATTTCCTCAAAGTTCTTGGGAAAGGAAGTTTTGGAAAGGTAATATACAATATCTTTGTGAATTCGTATTTAATTATTATATATATTTTTGACACCATACAAGAACTAATATCACAACATTTTACAGCAATAAAAAAGCCAATAAACGTTGATTAAATATATAAAATAATTACAATATATTTGAACTTGAGTGATTTTGGGTTGCCATTTTTGTTCAAAGGTTAACTAGTCACAATTTGTCGCGATCCTCGACGTGGTTTTTGGATTATATTATAGTTAAAATTACAAACTTTATGGTATACAGATCATGAATTCTATCTTTCCAATATAATAGTAATGTATTACACGATCATCCATTCTATCTTCTCCTGTACCATAAACTTTTTCGTACATCCTAAATTCTAATAAAATTACCTCAGTATCTATCAACTGTTTGCGGGTTTGATTCCCGTTGGTACCCATATTTTTTTTAAAAGGGTTCTAGCCTGGTATTCACTTAAGACTTTTTTAAACATATTTCAGGTTGTTTGGAAGAGATTTTCACATTGCAATAAACCCACCAAGTTATTCCCCCCCCCCCCCCATGAGTAAAATGTAAGAAAATAAAAAAAAAACATTTAAAAGGGACGGGTCTGTCATTTTATTGCATTGATCTTTTTGTTGAATGTAGTATAGATTAGTTCTATGTACAACAATATTGATTGATATAATATAGTTTGAATCCCATTATTTTTTTAGTCTTAAGTAAGTAACCATCACTTTTATTTTTATAAATTAAAAGATTTCCTCTTGTGGTACATATAGTTAAAGTCGATCACGACTATTTAGAAAATAAAAATTATGTTAGTATAGTATAACTGCTTTGCACGATTTATCGAAGACCTGGTGATAGATATTTTAATGTAACCACGCATTTCTTCAGATCTAATAGTCTGAGTTTAGCCTTATTTCTGGTTCGTAGTTTTGGCAGTCAACAATCTTCTTGAGTGTAAATATACTCGAGAAAGGGCACAAAGTGAAAGGCTCCTTTAAATATTTAAAACGATTTATCACAAATCAATTAAGACTACATTTTTTTATTTCAGTATTTTATATGACGACTGTGGTCTAATTGGTAAGATGCTTGTCTCCCAATCCAGGGGTTACGGGTACAATTGCCTTTGCTACCCAAATTTTTACAGGTTTTTAGTCAGGTTTTCATTTAAATCCTCGTTATCATCTTTCTGGTTGATTGGAAGAGATTACTACATGGCAATAAACCCACCGGGTTGTAAAATATACAACAAAAGTGTTATACAATATAATTATGCCTTCATAGATACTCTAATATTTGTTATTTTACTTATCAATTGAATTACATTACATACGAGTACATAAAAAATGTATCACAGAATAAGGAATGAGAATGTTTAGAAATAATGCGAATTATAGGCAGATGAAGTGCTTAAGATGAAGAAAAGAGCATTGAAATGATTTAGTTATATACTCGTATAACCAATGAATTATTATATATTTAGTTATGTATAAATAATTAATGATGAAAGATTTAGTTATGCATATATAATGAATAATAAAAGATTTAGTTATGTGTAAACAATGAATGATTTAGTTATGTATAAACAATGAATGATGAAAGATTTAGTTGTGGATAAACAATGAATAATGAAAGGTTTACTAAAAATATCTATACAAGTAGTATAAAATGAACGAGAAGTTTGGGAAGACCTAGAAAACCATGTACGACCATATTAATACAATTTTGGAAGAGGAAACATGTAAAAGCTTTAATATAAGGAGAACATATATGATGAGATATGGCCAAAGCAAAATATCTATGGAAACCCGATTACCCAAGCAAAGCTTGTACGTGCAGATCAGTTAATAATGTATCATATTTTATGCATGCATAATAAATCATAATACCCCTTTCTTATTATTTACGTGTGTTATATACGAGTATATTTTACACGTATAACAAAATGAAATATGAATGTTCTCAATTATAAAACATACTTATAAAATAATCCTTTTGTTCAAGAGTTATATAAAATTTAAAAAAAACCAGCATCAATTCAATTTCCATTGGAAAGACTTGTCTTTCGACTCGAGAGTTGCGGATTTGATTTGCGATGGTGCCCAATTTTATTAAAAAAGGTTACAGTCTGGTTTTCGCTTAAGGCCTTTTTTATTAATTTTTATCTGGTTGGAAGACATTGTCACATGGCAATAAATCCGCCAGGTTGTACTGTATACAACGAATATGTAATAAAACATATCATATAGTTTTACCGTAGTTTCCATGTTCAAAGTGCGAGCGAAACACCGACCAAGTGGAGTAAAATTAAACCAAAGCTCTCAAAAATATTACTTTTAGTTCCTGATTTTACGGCCTCTTAGCGCAGAATCCGGTACCAACTGTCCCCTCTGCTCCATCTTGCTACGCAACTGCATTGCATTTTACGGCCTCTTAGCGCAGAATCCGGGACCAACTGTCCCCTCTGCTCCCTCTTGCTACGCAACTGCATTGCATTTCATCAAAAGTAGTACGAACTCTTAGACGTAAAAACATCAATCCAATTAAATATAATGAACAATAATTCTTAAAAAGCACAGATATCCGCGTGGGATATGATGCTTAATGAGGTAGCTGAGTAAGCAACCTATTAAGGCAGTGCTTTTCAAATTTTTTCGTTTCACGACACTTTTAGTACATAAAATTGTTTTCATGGCTCTAAATACTTATCAATAAGTGGGATGGTGAGATTGTTGTTTACTACACATTCCTCAAATCTTGGAATCAAAATCAGTATTGGATCAGCTATAGCACTCAGCAAATGTCATTCATATTTGCTTATGTATTATACAATGCTCCACCAGCTCCATATCGACAAATTTTGTTTTTAATATACTATCATAAAAAAGCTCAATCAGTTTTACTACGTGTCAGTTAGAATATTTAAGATTCATTATCATCACCATTAGCCCTTCGACCCAGGGTGAGTTTTCGCTGCCTGTAGGATTTTCTTTCACCTATCTATTGTAACTCCGCAGAATTTCTTCTCTAATTGATTGTAATCAGTGTGGGGAAGTTCCCTGTCACATCATCCAGCATCCAGCCATCTCTCAGGTTTTGCCTCCTCCTCTAGGATTGCTGAACAAAGCCTTTCAAGCAGGGTCAGTATCCTGTATGCGCTATAAATGTCCAAGCGAACGAAGTCTATCAATTTTTATAACTTTTACTTGCTGGGCTTCGTCTTCGTGGATCCCCTCGCCATTATGTTGGGAAGCGAGGCTGTGCCGTCGAGTTTTGTAACTTTCTTGTTCTCTCCTCTTTAAGTGAATGAACCGTTACAAACTCACCGGCTACACCGCTGTATTGGATCCGATGGCACATCGAAGTGGGACAATCGAAGCGCACCGGCACGTTTTTTTTTCCCCCATTCTTTTAAATAATAGATATACCAAAGTAGTGGGCATTACTATACCCCCGAATATACAGGGCGAAAAGCTCTTCGTTATATATTTTTCTCCACGCGCCATTGTCATAAATTGGACCATATATTCTGTGGGAAATCTTTCCTTCGAGGGTTTTGAGAACTGTTATGTCCCGCTTTTTAAGCGTCCAAATTTTCGATGCATAAGTTTGCATAGGTCTTTGCAATGTCTTATAAAGTTGACTTTTACTTATCATGCAGAGAGTGGGAAATTTAAGTAAGACTATCTGGAATTGTTATAATTTTCGAATATCCCGCGGCTTCTCTAGGAATTAATCGCCGGGTCCCAGAACGCCGAGGTACATAGTTTGAAAACCTCTGTACCAGAGTATGTACCAATTAATCAGATGAGTAAGAATACTTAAAGGATATAGAACTAATTTGTTTAGTAATTATACAAAAGTTACTTCAAAGACAGCTTATTAATCAGTTTTTGAACTGGGAATAATCTGTATTAAACAGCGAATAAAGCTCACTTTGGCACTTTGCCTGTGTTGTGTGTTGTGGAGAAGTATTCATAGACTGCAATGGTATGCTAGTGAAAAATCGCCAAATGTGTGTGTGTCGTTTTGTTTTTAGTTAGAACGTCAACATTTCGCTTTGTTTCATTAGGTTGAGCTGTTTTCTGCTGAAGCATGCACTTTTGTCGTGTTTTGTTCCTAATTGTGTGTCACCTTTCGTAATAAATTTATTATTTATGGAACCACTTTGTTCCCTTTGTCACTAAACCTAAGTAATATTCACTCTAAAGTCCATTAGAAACAATGTCAAAATGTTATTGTGAATTTCTTTCAGTGTTTGGTTGCTCGAAAATGTTTCACAATATTCTTTTAAATTTTATTTACCTATAATATTTACCTAAAATCATCTCAAATTGTATAATGTTTCTAATAAAAAGAAACACATATTTTTTTATGAATTGAGTATATTATGTCGTAGGCCAGCAGATTTTTTCAAATCAAAAGAAAAGGAAAATATGTCTTGAAAATCAATAATTGTTATTTAAATCGTAATAGTAATCCATATAAAGATTACTTTTTGAAAAAAAAAAGAATTAAATGTCAATCTTCAATTTCATGATGTGGTCTAGTTTGTAAGACGCATGTTTTCCAGTTCGATTCTCATTGGTATCCGATTTGTTTAAAAAAAGGATTCCAGTCTTGTTTTCTCGGTTGGTTGGCAGAAATTGCCAAATGGCGGAAAAATCAACCAGGTTGTATTGTTTACAATGAAATTATAATATTGAGTGAAAAAGCGAAACGCATTGAAAGGATCGTCAATAGTTTGATATTTGATGAAAACTAAATACAACAATTGATATTATTTTTTTTTAAGGATACGCAATATTGATACTTGCGGCTTTACAATTTAAAGGATTTCCTTGATGAAAACTTACGAAAAGTGTTAATGTATTACTGAATTGTTAGCCATCGCCACTTAGTGAGATGCAGAGAAAAAAACAATTGTGGTTTATTTTCAAGTCCCCCCACACAACTTAATTCTTTGCTTGAAAATATTTAATCATTTCATAGCATTTGAAATTTATCAACATCTTTTCACAAATAGATTTTTTTTCGAATAAGAAAGTATTAAGAAAAATAAGTTTTCTATTTTTTGCTACGGTTATTTGGTTTACAATATTCATCTCCCCACGTTGTTCTCGTAATAACATATAATATAAAAATTAAGTATATTTATGTATTATAACTACAGATTGTAAAATTTAACTCCTTAGGCTGGTTGGTTAGATCTGTCTTCCATCTTAGGGGTTTCAAGTTCGATTCGCGAGGATTCTAAAAAGAAATCGGTGTTCTGGTTTGGTTTTCTTCTTTTAAGTCTTTTTTTAAATATTTTGGTTGGTTGTAAGAAATTGCCACATATTAATAAGCTCCGTAATACAACAATACAAAGAAGTCCATTAGAAACAGTACTTGATAACTTACAATTTATTATGAATTTTGAATAATAACATTTACATGATATTTTAAGGAAAATGTTTTTCTATTGTGTTTTATTAAGTGATAGATGGATAATTTTTATTTATAATCTAACTCGTAAGACTTTGTTTTTTTAATTTGTGTTTGGTTTATTATCTTTGCGGGATATTTTCCACATTTCTAATATTTTAAAATTAATCTATAAATTTTTCTCATTATTTGGCATTTATAATTCATCAGCGTCAACATTTTAATATAAATATGTTTTTTTACTTTTTAATCAAAATGGTAAACGTGCAATATTTTAAAATACCCTTCGAGTTGTCTATTTTTTGGAACGGTTCTCTAACGATAAATATGCTCCCACTTAACATCTTATTGTCCGCCCATCTTATTGTTAAACCGTATATCCGACTTTAATTATTTTAAAAACTATGATGTCTGGACGTTTTATATCTTATAATGTGGATCCTAAGTTGCATAAACTAAAAAACTGACTGCTGAAAAAAAAACACTGTATTGGTTTAAATTAATTTTCATAATCTAACAATAAAAAAATCCAAGAGGTTCTTTACCACGTTTAAAAGAAAAAAGAGCTATAATTATATAAAAAAACAAAAGTAAGACTCAGGGTTCACTTGGTTCATTTTCGATTTCCTCCCTTATTTTAAGCAAGAAAATAGCAAATACACATGTTTTATTCAAAAAAATTTTTTTTTTATTTTGTTTTTAAGGTACTTGATTTAAAAATTAAAAACAATTGCAATGACGATTTTCTTTATAATTCGACTTTGATTCAATTAATGTTTTTTTTATGACGATGGTAGTATAGTGTTGTTTCGTAACACATTTCACTCCAAGAGCGATCAAAGAATATATGTTATACTCGTATAGAACATATTAGCCACTACTTCATGGTATCAATAAGAGTTCAAGTACGAGTTCGTCTCTTATTTCTAAAGCAGAAGATTATGTAGAAAAATGATATGTACTTGGTCTTTTTCTTTCTGCAAATAAAAAAATTAAAACAAAAAAGTCTCATTTATATTTGATCCACCCTCGTATTATGAATGTTTTTAGTGCAAATATTTTAATCCTTTGCAGGTTCTGACTTTTGTATTTTATCCCCCCGAGCACTCACTAAATTCACAATACACCACCCCTCCTTTCTTTTTTGGAAATCAGCAGAGAGAGAGAGAAACCACATTCACACAACTTTTATTACATTTTATTATTCAAATTATTGTTAGAAGAGACTCAGATATAATCGCGCAGTTGGGTTCGGTCTTTTGAAATCATATTTCATAGGTATAAAAAGTAATAAAAAAAGGAAACGTAGGGTTCGGTTCTTAAAAATAATATTTATACGTATAAAATATTCAAAATATTGAGCAATACTAAATGAATGACTGCCTTGATATATTATATAAAACCTTCTGAATATTTCACTACACTAATTTTTATCAGTAACCAAAGAAGTAAATAAATAGTTGGAAGTCATGAACCTTTACTTTATTTATTACTCTTTTAACCTTTTGTGATGTCATATTGCCTCGTGTTTCCCGTAGACATCGGTATTTTGTGATATATCACATTACCTAGTGTTTCCCGCAGACATCGGTATTTTGTGATATATCACATTACCTAGTGTTTCTCGCAGACATCGGTATTTTGTGATATATCACATTACCTAGTGTTTCTCGCAGACATCGGTATTTTGTGATATATCACATTACCTAGTGTTTCTCGCAGACATCGGTATTTTGTGATATATCACATTACCTAGTGTTTCTCGCAGACATCGGTATTTTGTGATATATCACATTACCTAGTGTTTCTCGCAGACATCGGTATTTTGTGATATATCACATTACCTAGTGTTTCTCGCAGACATCGGTATTTTGTGATATATCACATTACCTAGTGTTTCTCGCAGACATCGGTATTTTGTGATATATCACATTACCTAGTGTTTCTCGCAGACATCGGTATTTTGTGATATATCACATTACCTAGTGTTTCTCGCAGACATCGGTATTTTGTGATATATCACATTACCTAGTGTTTCTCGCAGACATCGGTATTTTGTGATATATCACATTACCTAGTGTTTCTCGCAGACATCGGTATTTTTAATTTTGTGTTGAAAAGATAATTCCCGGAAATATGGCTACAAAACCTTGACAGTTCTTTTCCACTTGATATATGGGTAAACCGTGCCAAGTTTACTAACTCACCTTTACAACGAGTTCCATGAGACTCAAAAAATACATATATGTCTATTAATGAACTGGAAAGAAATGGACATATCAAATTGCAGCCAATAATAATTTAAACATAAAAATTTGTCTTTACGTCATATTTTTCAGGTGACATTTTTTGCGATATTTATTTTCTCGTTGAACTTGGAGAGTTGTATAGCCTTGTCCTAGCTTTAGAACAAGGGCAAGTTTTTGTGTGGGAGAAATATATAAAATAATTTAAAACAATTTTTGAGTTCAAAATAAATCGTTTGGGAAAACTAAAATAAAACTCTTATAAATGTTGTTTACGTACTCGTCGAGTTCTTGAAATTAAGTGTGGTTGTTATGTACCGCATGACTAGAAATAAATGAGACATATTCAAACTGATGTTAAAAAGACCAATTCAAGAAAAATGTTTATATATATATCATATATCATACATGACAACAAATTACAACAATTTAGAACTTATAAAAAAAATTAAAAACCGTTTAAATAGAATTTAATATTTCTATGTTTTGCAATGAAGCGACGAATAAAGCCCATGTCTCTTGGTATCGATTATGTTCGATTTCTATATGGTTTCATTTTCAAACCTAGATTTATCTGAAATTATGTTTTTCTCAAGAGTATTATCTGCATAATATCATTTATAGGAGAGGTTCTCAGATCTGCGTTGGCAAGTAGCAAGTTAGAACGTGGAGCTTGATGTGAAGTCCGCGAGAAATTCGTTACTCTTAAATGGTACATTTATAGGAGAGGTTCTCAGATCTGCGTTGGCAAGTAGCAAGTTAGAATGTGGAGCTTGATGTGAAGTCCGCGAGAAATTCGTTACTCTTAAATGGTACATTTATAGGACAGGTTCTCAGATCTGCGTTGGCAAGTAGCAAGTTAGAATGTGGAGCTTGATGTGAAGTCCGCGAGAAATTCGTTACTCTTAAATGGTACATTTATAGGAGAGGTTCTCAGATCTGCGTTGGCAAGTAGCAAGTTAGAATGTGGAGCTTGATGTGAAGTCCGCGAGAAATTCGTTACTCTTAAATGGTACATTTATAGGAGAGGTTCTCAGATCTGCGTTGGCAAGTAGCAAGTTAGAACGTGGAGCTTGATGTGAAGTCCGCGAGAAATTCGTTACTCTTAAATGGTACATTTATAGGAGAGGTTCTCAGATCTGCGTTGGCAAGTAGCAAGTTAGAATGTGGAGCTTGATGTGAAGTCCGCGAGAAATTCGTTACTCTTAAATGGTACATTTATAGGACAGGTTCTCAGATCTGCGTTGGCAAGTAGCAAGTTAGAACGTGGAGCTTGATGTGAAGTCCGCGAGAAATTCGTTACTCTTAAATGGTACATTTATAGGAGAGGTTCTCAGATCTGCGTTGGCAAGTAGCAAGTTAGAATGTGGAGCTTTATGTGAAGTCCGCGAGAAATTCGTTACTCTTAAATGGTACATTTATAGGAGAGGTTCTCAGATCTGCGTTGGCAAGTAGCAAGTTAGAATGTGGAGCTTGATGTGAAGTCCGCGAGAAATTCGTTACTCTTAAATGGTACATTTAAAGGAGAGGTTCTCAGATCTGCGTTGGCAAGTAGCAAGTTAGAACGTGGAGCTTGATGTGAAGTCCGCGAGAAATTCGTTACTCTTAAATGGTACATTTATAGGAGAGGTTCTCAGATCTGCGTTGGCAAGTAGCAAGTTAGAATGTGGAGCTTGATGTGAAGTCCGCGAGAAATTCGTTACTCTTAAATGGTACATTTATAGGAGAGGTTCTCAGATCTGCGTTGGCAAGTAGCAAGTTAGAACGTGGAGCTTGATGTGAAGTCCGCGAGAAATTCGTTACTCTTAAATGGTACATTTATAGGAGAGGTTCTCAGATCTGCGTTGGCAAGTAGCAAGTTAGAATGTGGAGCTTGATGTGAAGTCCGCGAGAAATTCGTTACTCTTAAATGGTACATTTATAGGAGAGGTTCTCAGATCTGCGTTGGCAAGTAGCAAGTTAGAATGTGGAGCTTGATGTGAAGTCCGCGAGAAATTCGTTACTCTTAAATGGTACATTTATAGGAGAGGTTCTCAGATCTGCGTTGGCAAGTAGCAAGTTAGAATGTGGAGCTTGATGGGAAGTCCGCGAGAAATTCGTTACTCTTAAATGGTACATTTATAGGAGAGGTTCTCAGATCTGCGTTGGCAAGTAGCAAGTTAGAATGTGGAGCTTGATGTGAAGTCCGCGAGAAATTCGTTACTCTTAAATGGTACATTTATAGGAGAGGTTCTCAGATCTGCGTTGGCAAGTAGCAAGTTAGAACGTGGAGCTTGATGTGAAGTCCGCGAGAAATTCGTTACTCTTAAATGGTACATTTATAGGAGAGGTTCTCAGATCTGCGTTGGCAAGTAGCAAGTTAGAATGTGGAGCTTGATGTGAAGTCCGCGAGAAATTCGTTACTCTTAAATGGTACATTTATAGGAGAGGTTCTCAGATCTGCGTTGGCAAGTAGCAAGTTAGAACGTGGAGCTTGATGTGAAGTCCGCGAGAAATTCGTTACTCTTAAATGGTACATTTATAGGAGAGGTTCTCAGATCTGCGTTGGCAAGTAGCAAGTTAGAATGTGGAGCTTGATGTGAAGTCCGCGAGAAATTCGTTACTCTTAAATGGTACATTTATAGGAGAGGTTCTCAGATCTGCGTTGGCAAGTAGCAAGTTAGAATGTGGAGCTTGATGTGAAGTCCGCGAGAAATTCGTTACTCTTAAATGGTACATTTATAGGAGAGGTTCTCAGATCTGCGTTGGCAAGTAGCAAGTTAGAATGTGGAGCTTGATGTGAAGTCCGCGAGAAATTCGTTACTCTTAAATGGTACATTTATAGGACAGGTTCTCAGATCTGCGTTGGCAAGTAGCAAGTTAGAACGTGGAGCTTGATGTGAAGTCCGCGAGAAATTCGTTACTCTTAAATGGTACATTTATAGGAGAGGTTCTCAGATCTGCGTTGGCAAGTAGCAAGTTAGAATGTGGAGCTTGATGTGAAGTCCGCGAGAAATTCGTTACTCTTAAATGGTACATTTAAAGGAGAGGTTCTCAGATCTGCGTTGGCAAGTAGCAAGTTAGAACGTGGAGCTTGATGTGAAGTCCGCGAGAAATTCGTTACTCTTAAATGGTACATTTATAGGAGAGGTTCTCAGATCTGCGTTGGCAAGTAGCAAGTTAGAATGTGGAGCTTGATGTGAAGTCCGCGAGAAATTCGTTACTCTTAAATGGTACATTTATAGGAGAGGTTCTCAGATCTGCCTTGGCAAGTAGCAAGTTAGAATGTGGAGCTTGATGTGAAGTCCGCGAGAAATTCGTTACTCTTAAATGGTACATTTATAGGAGAGGTTCTCAGATCTGCGTTGGCAAGTAGCAAGTTAGAACGTGGAGCTTGATGTGAAGTCCGCGAGAAATTCGTTACTCTTAAATGGTACATTTATAGGAGAGGTTCTCAGATCTGCGTTGGCAAGTAGCAAGTTAGAATGTGGAGCTTGATGTGAAGTCCGCGAGAAATTCGTTACTCTTAAATGGTACATTTATAGGAGAGGTTCTCAGATCTGCGTTGGCAAGTAGCAAGTTAGAACGTGGAGCTTGATGTGAAGTCCGCGAGAAATTCGTTACTCTTAAATGGTACATTTATAGGCGAGGTTCTCAGATCTGCGTTGGCAAGTAGGAAGTTAGAATGTGGAGCTTGATGTGAAGTCCGCGAAAAATTCGTTACTCTTAAATGGTACATTTATAGGAGAGGTTCTCAGATCTGCGTTGGCAAGTAGCAAGTTAGAACGTGGAGCTTGATGTGAAGTCCGCGAGAAATTCGTTACTCTTAAATGGTACATTTATAGGAGAGGTTCTCAGATCTGCGTTGGCAAGTAGCAAGTTAGAATGTGGAGCTTGATGTGAAGTCCGCGAGAAATTCGTTACTCTTAAATGATACATTTATAGGAGAGGTTCTCAGATCTGCGTTGGCAAGTAGCAAGTTAGAATGTGGAGCTTGATGTGAAGTCCGCGAGAAATTCGTTACTCTTAAATGGTACATTTATAGGAGAGGTTCTCAGATCTGCGTTGGCAAGTAGCAAGTTAGAATGTGGAGCTTGATGTGAAGTCCGCGAGAAATTCGTTACTCTTAAATGGTACATTTATAGGAGAGGTTCTCAGATCTGCCTTGGCAAGTAGCAAGTTAGAATGTGGAGCTTGATGTGAAGTCCGCGAGAAATTCGTTACTCTTAAATGGTACATTTATAGGAGAGGTTCTCAGATCTGCGTTGGCAAGTAGCAAGTTAGAACGTGGAGCTTGATGTGAAGTCCGCGAGAAATTCGTTACTCTTAAATGGTACATTTATAGGAGAGGTTCTCAGATCTGCGTTGGCAAGTAGCAAGTTAGAATGTGGAGCTTGATGTGAAGTCCGCGAGAAATTCGTTACTCTTAAATGGTACATTTATAGGAGAGGTTCTCAGATCTGCGTTGGCAAGTAGCAAGTTAGAACGTGGAGCTTGATGTGAAGTCCGCGAGAAATTCGTTACTCTTAAATGGTACATTTATAGGCGAGGTTCTCAGATCTGCGTTGGCAAGTAGGAAGTTAGAATGTGGAGCTTGATGTGAAGTCCGCGAAAAATTCGTTACTCTTAAATGGTACATTTATAGGAGAGGTTCTCAGATCTGCGTTGGCAAGTAGCAAGTTAGAACGTGGAGCTTGATGTGAAGTCCGCGAGAAATTCGTTACTCTTAAATGGTACATTTATAGGAGAGGTTCTCAGATCTGCGTTGGCAAGTAGCAAGTTAGAATGTGGAGCTTGATGTGAAGTCCGCGAGAAATTCGTTACTCTTAAATGATACATTTATAGGAGAGGTTCTCAGATCTGCGTTGGCAAGTAGCAAGTTAGAATGTGGAGCTTGATGTGAAGTCCGCGAGAAATTCGTTACTCTTAAATGGTACATTTATAGGAGAGGTTCTCAGATCTGCGTTGGCAAGTAGCAAGTTAGAATGTGGAGCTTGATGTGAAGTCCGCGAGAAATTCGTTACTCTTAAATGGTACATTTATAGGACAGGTTCTCAGATCTGCGTTGGCAAGTAGCAAGTTAGAACGTGGAGCTTGATGTGAAGTCCGCGAGAAATTCGTTACTCTTAAATGGTACATTTATAGGAGAGGTTCTCAGATCTGCGTTGGCAAGTAGCAAGTTAGAATGTGGAGCTTGATGTGAAGTCCGCGAGAAATTCGTTACTCTTAAATGGTACATTTATAGGAGAGGTTCTCAGATCTGCGTTGGCAAGTAGCAAGTTAGAACGTGGAGCTTGATGTGAAGTCCGCGAGAAATTCGTTACTCTTAAATGGTACATTTATAGGAGAGGTTCTCAGATCTGCGTTGGCAAGTAGCAAGTTAGAATGTGGAGCTTGATGTGAAGTCCGCGAGAAATTCGTTACTCTTAAATGGTACATTTATAGGAGAGGTTCTCAGATCTGCGTTGGCAAGTAGCAAGTTAGAATGTGGAGCTTGATGTGAAGTCCGCGAGAAATTCGTTACTCTTAAATGGTACATTTATAGGACAGGTTCTCAGATCTGCGTTGGCAAGTAGCAAGTTAGAACGTGGAGCTTGATGTGAAGTCCGCGAGAAATTCGTTACTCTTAAATGGTACATTTATAGGAGAGGTTCTCAGATCTGCGTTGGCAAGTAGCAAGTTAGAATGTGGAGCTTGATGTGAAGTCCGCGAGAAATTCGTTACTCTTAAATGGTACATTTATAGGAGAGGTTCTCAGATCTGCGTTGGCAAGTAGCAAGTTAGAATGTGGAGCTTGATGTGAAGTCCGCGAGAAATTCGTTACTCTTAAATGGTACATTTATAGGAGAGGTTCTCAGATCTGCGTTGGCAAGTAGCAAGTTAGAATGTGGAGCTTGATGTGAAGTCCGCGAGAAATTCGTTACTCTTAAATGGTACATTTATAGGACAGGTTCTCAGATCTGCGTTGGCAAGTAGCAAGTTAGAACGTGGAGCTTGATGTGAAGTCCGCGAGAAATTCGTTACTCTTAAATGGTACATTTAAAGGAGAGGTTCTCAGATCTGCGTTGGCAAGTAGCAAGTTAGAACGTGGAGCTTGATGTGAAGTCCGCGAGAAATTCGTTACTCTTAAATGGTACATTTATAGGAGAGGTTCTCAGATCTGCGTTGGCAAGTAGCAAGTTAGAATGTGGAGCTTGATGTGAAGTCCGCGAGAAATTCGTTACTCTTAAATGGTACATTTATAGGAGAGGTTCTCAGATCTGCCTTGGCAAGTAGCAAGTTAGAATGTGGAGCTTGATGTGAAGTCCGCGAGAAATTCGTTACTCTTAAATGGTACATTTATAGGAGAGGTTCTCAGATCTGCGTTGGCAAGTAGCAAGTTAGAACGTGGAGCTTGATGTGAAGTCCGCGAGAAATTCGTTACTCTTAAATGGTACATTTATAGGAGAGGTTCTCAGATCTGCGTTGGCAAGTAGCAAGTTAGAATGTGGAGCTTGATGTGAAGTCCGCGAGAAATTCGTTACTCTTAAATGGTACATTTATAGGAGAGGTTCTCAGATCTGCGTTGGCAAGTAGCAAGTTAGAACGTGGAGCTTGATGTGAAGTCCGCGAGAAATTCGTTACTCTTAAATGGTACATTTATAGGCGAGGTTCTCAGATCTGCGTTGGCAAGTAGGAAGTTAGAATGTGGAGCTTGATGTGAAGTCCGCGAAAAATTCGTTACTCTTAAATGGTACATTTATAGGAGAGGTTCTCAGATCTGCGTTGGCAAGTAGCAAGTTAGAACGTGGAGCTTGATGTGAAGTCCGCGAGAAATTCGTTACTCTTAAATGGTACATTTATAGGAGAGGTTCTCAGATCTGCGTTGGCAAGTAGCAAGTTAGAATGTGGAGCTTGATGTGAAGTCCGCGAGAAATTCGTTACTCTTAAATGGTACATTTATAGGAGAGGTTCTCAGATCTGCGTTGGCAAGTAGCAAGTTAGAATGTGGAGCTTGATGGGAAGTCCGCGAGAAATTCGTTACTCTTAAATGGTACATTTATAGGAGAGGTTCTCAGATCTGCGTTGGCAAGTAGCAAGTTAGAGTGTGGAGCTTGATGTGAAGTCCGCGAGAAATTCGTTACTCTTAAATGGTACATTTATAGGACAGGTTCTCAGATCTGCGTTGGCAAGTAGCAAGTTAGAACGTGGAGCTTGATGTGAAGTCCGCGAGAAATTCGTTACTCTTAAATGGTACATTTATAGGAGAGGTTCTCAGATCTGCGTTGGCAAGTAGCAAGTTAGAATGTGGAGCTTGATGTGAAGTCCGCGAGAAATTCGTTACTCTTAAATGGTACATTTATAGGAGAGGTTCTCAGATCTGCGTTGGCAAGTAGCAAGTTAGAACGTGGAGCTTGATGTGAAGTCCGCGAGAAATTCGTTACTCTTAAATGGTACATTTATAGGAGAGGTTCTCAGATCTGCGTTGGCAAGTAGCAAGTTAGAATGTGGAGCTTGATGTGAAGTCCGCGAGAAATTCGTTACTCTTAAATGGTACATTTATAGGAGAGGTTCTCAGATCTGCGTTGGCAAGTAGCAAGTTAGAATGTGGAGCTTGATGTGAAGTCCGCGAGAAATTCGTTACTCTTAAATGGTACATTTATAGGAGAGGTTCTCAGATCTGCGTTGGCAAGTAGCAAGTTAGAACGTGGAGCTTGATGTGAAGTCCGCGAGAAATTCGTTACTCTTAAATGGTACATTTATAGGACAGGTTCTCAGATCTGCGTTGGCAAGTAGCAAGTTAGAACGTGGAGCTTGATGTGAAGTCCGCGAGAAATTCGTTACTCTTAAATGGTACATTTATAGGAGAGGTTCTCAGATCTGCGTTGGCAAGTAGCAAGTTAGAATGTGGAGCTTGATGTGAAGTCCGCGAGAAATTCGTTACTCTTAAATGGTACATTTAAAGGAGAGGTTCTCAGATCTGCGTTGGCAAGTAGCAAGTTAGAACGTGGAGCTTGATGTGAAGTCCGCGAGAAATTCGTTACTCTTAAATGGTACATTTATAGGAGAGGTTCTCAGATCTGCGTTGGCAAGTAGCAAGTTAGAATGTGGAGCTTGATGTGAAGTCCGCGAGAAATTCGTTACTCTTAAATGGTACATTTATAGGAGAGGTTCTCAGATCTGCCTTGGCAAGTAGCAAGTTAGAATGTGGAGCTTGATGTGAAGTCCGCGAGAAATTCGTTACTCTTAAATGGTACATTTATAGGAGAGGTTCTCAGATCTGCGTTGGCAAGTAGCAAGTTAGAACGTGGAGCTTGATGTGAAGTCCGCGAGAAATTCGTTACTCTTAAATGGTACATTTATAGGAGAGGTTCTCAGATCTGCGTTGGCAAGTAGCAAGTTAGAATGTGGAGCTTGATGTGAAGTCCGCGAGAAATTCGTTACTCTTAAATGGTACATTTATAGGAGAGGTTCTCAGATCTGCGTTGGCAAGTAGCAAGTTAGAACGTGGAGCTTGATGTGAAGTCCGCGAGAAATTCGTTACTCTTAAATGGTACATTTATAGGCGAGGTTCTCAGATCTGCGTTGGCAAGTAGGAAGTTAGAATGTGGAGCTTGATGTGAAGTCCGCGAAAAATTCGTTACTCTTAAATGGTACATTTATAGGAGAGGTTCTCAGATCTGCGTTGGCAAGTAGCAAGTTAGAACGTGGAGCTTGATGTGAAGTCCGCGAGAAATTCGTTACTCTTAAATGGTACATTTATAGGAGAGGTTCTCAGATCTGCGTTGGCAAGTAGCAAGTTAGAATGTGGAGCTTGATGTGAAGTCCGCGAGAAATTCGTTACTCTTAAATGATACATTTATAGGAGAGGTTCTCAGATCTGCGTTGGCAAGTAGCAAGTTAGAATGTGGAGCTTGATGTGAAGTCCGCGAGAAATTCGTTACTCTTAAATGGTACATTTATAGGAGAGGTTCTCAGATCTGCGTTGGCAAGTAGCAAGTTAGAATGTGGAGCTTGATGTGAAGTCCGCGAGAAATTCGTTACTCTTAAATGGTACATTTATAGGACAGGTTCTCAGATCTGCGTTGGCAAGTAGCAAGTTAGAACGTGGAGCTTGATGTGAAGTCCGCGAGAAATTCGTTACTCTTAAATGGTACATTTATAGGAGAGGTTCTCAGATCTGCGTTGGCAAGTAGCAAGTTAGAATGTGGAGCTTGATGTGAAGTCCGCGAGAAATTCGTTACTCTTAAATGGTACATTTATAGGAGAGGTTCTCAGATCTGCGTTGGCAAGTAGCAAGTTAGAACGTGGAGCTTGATGTGAAGTCCGCGAGAAATTCGTTACTCTTAAATGGTACATTTATAGGAGAGGTTCTCAGATCTGCGTTGGCAAGTAGCAAGTTAGAATGTGGAGCTTGATGTGAAGTCCGCGAGAAATTCGTTACTCTTAAATGGTACATTTATAGGAGAGGTTCTCAGATCTGCGTTGGCAAGTAGCAAGTTAGAATGTGGAGCTTGATGTGAAGTCCGCGAGAAATTCGTTACTCTTAAATGGTACATTTATAGGACAGGTTCTCAGATCTGCGTTGGCAAGTAGCAAGTTAGAACGTGGAGCTTGATGTGAAGTCCGCGAGAAATTCGTTACTCTTAAATGGTACATTTATAGGAGAGGTTCTCAGATCTGCGTTGGCAAGTAGCAAGTTAGAATGTGGAGCTTGATGTGAAGTCCGCGAGAAATTCGTTACTCTTAAATGGTACATTTAAAGGAGAGGTTCTCAGATCTGCGTTGGCAAGTAGCAAGTTAGAACGTGGAGCTTGATGTGAAGTCCGCGAGAAATTCGTTACTCTTAAATGGTACATTTATAGGAGAGGTTCTCAGATCTGCGTTGGCAAGTAGCAAGTTAGAATGTGGAGCTTGATGTGAAGTCCGCGAGAAATTCGTTACTCTTAAATGGTACATTTATAGGAGAGGTTCTCAGATCTGCCTTGGCAAGTAGCAAGTTAGAATGTGGAGCTTGATGTGAAGTCCGCGAGAAATTCGTTACTCTTAAATGGTACATTTATAGGAGAGGTTCTCAGATCTGCGTTGGCAAGTAGCAAGTTAGAACGTGGAGCTTGATGTGAAGTCCGCGAGAAATTCGTTACTCTTAAATGGTACATTTATAGGAGAGGTTCTCAGATCTGCGTTGGCAAGTAGCAAGTTAGAATGTGGAGCTTGATGTGAAGTCCGCGAGAAATTCGTTACTCTTAAATGGTACATTTATAGGAGAGGTTCTCAGATCTGCGTTGGCAAGTAGCAAGTTAGAACGTGGAGCTTGATGTGAAGTCCGCGAGAAATTCGTTACTCTTAAATGGTACATTTATAGGCGAGGTTCTCAGATCTGCGTTGGCAAGTAGGAAGTTAGAATGTGGAGCTTGATGTGAAGTCCGCGAAAAATTCGTTACTCTTAAATGGTACATTTATAGGAGAGGTTCTCAGATCTGCGTTGGCAAGTAGCAAGTTAGAACGTGGAGCTTGATGTGAAGTCCGCGAGAAATTCGTTACTCTTAAATGGTACATTTATAGGAGAGGTTCTCAGATCTGCGTTGGCAAGTAGCAAGTTAGAATGTGGAGCTTGATGTGAAGTCCGCGAGAAATTCGTTACTCTTAAATGGTACATTTATAGGAGAGGTTCTCAGATCTGCGTTGGCAAGTAGCAAGTTAGAATGTGGAGCTTGATGTGAAGTCCGCGAGAAATTCGTTACTCTTAAATGGTACATTTATAGGAGATGTTCTCAGATCTGCGTTGGCAAGTAGCAAGTTAGAATGTGGAGCTTGATGTGAAGTCCGCGAGAAATTCGTTACTCTTAAATGGTACATTTATAGGACAGGTTCTCAGATCTGCGTTGGCAAGTAGCAAGTTAGAACGTGGAGCTTGATGTGAAGTCCGCGAGAAATTCGTTACTCTTAAATGGTACATTTATAGGAGAGGTTCTCAGATCTGCGTTGGCAAGTAGCAAGTTAGAATGTGGAGCTTGATGTGAAGTCCGCGAGAAATTCGTTACTCTTAAATGGTACATTTATAGGAGAGGTTCTCAGATCTGCGTTGGCAAGTAGCAAGTTAGAACGTGGAGCTTGATGTGAAGTCCGCGAGAAATTCGTTACTCTTAAATGGTACATTTATAGGAGAGGTTCTCAGATCTGCGTTGGCAAGTAGCAAGTTAGAATGTGGAGCTTGATGTGAAGTCCGCGAGAAATTCGTTACTCTTAAATGGTACATTTATAGGAGAGGTTCTCAGATCTGCGTTGGCAAGTAGCAAGTTAGAATGTGGAGCTTGATGTGAAGTCCGCGAGAAATTCGTTACTCTTAAATGGTACAAAAAATTCAAAAGAAATTTGTCTCTACTTGCGGGAGTGCGGTTTTTACCTGTTTCTTTTAGGCATGTTGGGATGCTATTTTCTAAACGTGAGGAGGAATTTGAGGGTCTCTTCTCATATCTTTAGATTGCTGATGGAAGCAACATACAATCCAAGAAGCAACAATGTTGGAAAAGATAAGTTTTTATGTTCTCAAAACAACTATTTGAGATACAAAAAATTTGATTTGCTTGTTGTTATTTGTAATATTTACTGACTGATAATACGTAATACTAACTTACCAAGTGCTCTTAATTTATTTCGCAAGCTGTCTCTTTTGAATGAGGCCACGTATAGTATATTGACATCTTCAACATTTCAAAAAATGTTTTTAAAAAAAGCATATTAAGTATTCTTAGTGATTGGATTTAGTGATTTGGAGAAGGCAATTATTTCTTATTTTAACACATTGTAATCGGGTACTTTTCGCGACAAGTGATGACGCAATGCGGGTACTTTTAGACTTTTTTGCGCCAAAATTAGACTTTCGTAAAAAAACCATATCTCTCAAACTAATTAGTATTTTTTCGAAAAACTTTTTGTATCTTACTAAGAATAGAACTATCTATATCTTTATTATGCAAAATATGGGTTCCTTTATTTTTTACTCACACAAAATTACTACATTCTAGGTAAACATAGAAAAAAATACTCTTTCACCATCAAAATTATTTTATTCACATAAAATTACAATATAATTACGAAATTTTCAATAGATCTTATAAGAATCTTATAAGATCTTATAAGAATCTTATAATAGATAACGCGCAGTTCCCACCTCATTTGGCGACCGTGTTTACAAGTTTCCCGCATACCACCGCTTGGCAAACCAAAACGAGTAAACTCGTCTCCCGCTCTCTACCATAAGACGGGATAGAACGAGTTTTATCGTTTCCCGCAAACAATGTGTTAATTATTTTATACGGTGTGTATTCCTTTATATGTTATTTAGTTTGACCTGTTTGTGTAAGTTGTACAAACATAAAAAAATTTACTTAAGAAGTTAAGAATTCTCCGAAGCGACAAAAATAGCGCAGCACGATGGAAAACTACAGCAAAATTAAATCGATCAGTCGTTTGAAAATATCATATTCTCGCCATTGGTACCTCGCTTTTGATTGTCGAGATAGTGAACGCCTGCTGAATAATAACACTTTATAGAGGAAGATCATCTGCCTTAATTGTGAAACATTGTCTATCAAGTTAAGAGAGAAATTTATGATGTCCAGGTGCTGTTGGCGGAGCTGAAGAACACGGAGTACTACTACGCCATCAAGTGTCTGAAGAAGGACGTGGTGCTGGAGGACGACGATGTGGAGTGCACGCTCATCGAGAGGAAGGTGCTGGCTTTGGGGACCAAGCATCCTTATCTGTGCCACCTCTTTTGCACATTCCAAACAGATGTAAATACTTTTTCTCTTTACTTTTATTGCCTCCTTCAAGTACATCAAATTAAATGTATTGCTATTGAATTCTTCAAGGTTTAACATCCAAACCAGCATTTAGATCACTTCAATGACGATCTCCGTGACCTAATTGGTAAAACGCCTGGCTTCCGAACTGGATATTACCGGTTCGATTCCCGTTAGTTCTTAATTTAATTCAAAAGGTTTCTGTTTGGTTTTCACTTACTGTTATACACTGTACTGTTATACAACGAAAGTATAATTACCTTACATAAAATCAACAATGTTCTAGTAACTGCAGAGAACAGAGAGTTTAGATTTTTTTGATCAATTCAAATATTTTAGGTATTTATTATTTCTAGTTAGTAATTTTAAACTCTAGTTTATTTGCTCTAAGCTTGGTTATGATTTAGTGGCCAGTAAAAAAAATATAGTTTTGTTTATTATTTGACGAAAGTATTTTTTTCTTGATTATTAACTATTGAGATCTGAAGAAGGATATTTTTCATTCAATTTAAAATTAATTGATTTAATTTGATGCTGTTTGTTAAACTATTTTTTTTAGTTATTTCACCTTTTAGTATAAAAATACTCAGAAATGTGTTAGAAAAATAAAACGAAATAAACGTAATACTTGATATGCTTTGAATAATGTAACATTTAATCTGATTTGACTCATCTTAGTTAAAATTTGAATTTAAACAAATTAATTTTAATAAAAATGTATCATTTAGTCATCTTTGAATTATTGAACAATATAATTAGAAATGTTAGGCTGTGTAACTAAAAACTAAGATTAGGTCATGCCTTATTTTGATTTTCTTCTTCAAGTCTCACCTATTCTTCGTAATGGAGTATCTGAACGGTGGAGATCTGATGTTCCACATTCAACAGACTGGACGATTCACTGAAGCCCGAGCCAAGTTCTATGCAGCGGAGATTATTTCTGGGCTTAAATTCCTGCATAAAAAGGGAATTGTATACAGGTAGGAAAAAAATATTTTTATTGATCGGAAAAATGTTATTTGTTTACCCGTCTGTTTTTGGTATATTTAATCGTTTGATTTCATTTATGGCAGCAAAACAATTAAAAAATAAGTTAATCAGATTTTTTGTATACATTTTAATATACGGTTACACGCATAAAAACGAAATATGGACTTCCATCTAAGCAGATTTTGATACTGTCCGATTCAAATATATGTCTTAATGCCCCGTTGACTTTGTTTCCTATCAGCTACACTCCATTAGATATCCCTCTTAACTATTCCATCATCTGAGAAAATACTACCCAAATTGCAGAATTCCTTTCATTATTCACCCATATATTGTATTCCCTGAACTTTAAAAAAATATCTATTACCATTACTTTGAATTTTGCAACATTCATTGTCTTTACGTATCTCTTTCCCTTTACGTATCTCATAAAATTTACTAATCAAACTACACTCCCCGCCAACACTACCATGTCATCTGCATACAGAACTCCGCATCCGTTCCCATTCGACACTTGTGTGCCACCAATTGACTATTGTAGTTCCTTCACATGTGAATCTATAAAAATATTGATCGACTAGGGTTCAATATTTGTAACGCAGCGCATCCTTGGTTTACCCCTTTCGGAATATTAAACCATTCAGCTAAGGTACCATTCACTCTTATAAATGCTCTACTTTCGTCGTATAATGACGTAATACCACTTATTAGTTGACGTTTAACACCATATTTATTTAATATTTTCCATAGATTGTCTCTTATCACACGATCATATGCTTTTTTCAAGGTCACAAACGTGGACATGGAAAAAACATATGACCGCGTGATAAAAAAGCGTGAAAAGTGTGCGCTAAAAATGTTTGAAAGTAAATAGGAAAATTTAAGTAACTAGTAGTTGCTCGGAAATGCTCACTTAGTTAAGTGAGAATGGTTAATTTGAAATGAAAAAATACGGACTCACCTATTTACGAGTAAGTGGGAATAGTTAATTTGAAACGAAAATAATAATTAAAAAATAGTCAATAAAACAATTAAACATTTTTAATGTTGTTTTCATTCCGGTTGAATAAGGAAATAGTTTACATAATATATGTTATTACATAAAAAGTATAATACATTTCACCAAATATTTAAAAAAATAAAGTAATTGAATATATTTAAAGATCTAAAAAATACGAACTAAAAATAAAGACATCTGAAAAAAGTTAAAAGTGTGAGTGCGTCTCAATGAAATTAGGAGAAGAGTTAAATCATATTGTAACAGTTGTCACCACGCTTTGAAATCCATCACGGAGTGATCCCCCCAAAATAAGAACAGTATAAGGCTATAATGAAAAGAGATAAACAAATATTAGTTTTGCATAGGCTACGCTCTTTCCGTCACACATGCTTAAATGGGGCAAAGAAAGGACTGTGTCTATCTCATGTTAATATTGTGGTCGATTCCTTTTGGGGAATTCCAGAACGATAGCAAACTAAGGGCAGTCGGGTCTTTGCTATAATCTGACGGAGCTAACCTGGTCGAGTTATGGATATTTACTTTGGGTTAGGTCACTACACTCTGGTCGACATTACTTTGGCGCGGCATCTGATCGGGACTCGCTTTCGAAGCGAAACTAAGATAAAATCCTATAGGACATGATAAACAAGACAACTCAAAACACACACACTTACTCGTATTTTACCTTACATAGACTAAAAAAACAGTGGAAAAAGTACTTCCTGAAATCACTGACACAGTATAATCCTCACACAAAAAAAATAATGCTAAGACCTCCTTGCCGGTCTATCGTTTCAAGTATACGTCGGTTCCCCTATTAATTATAGGGGCCTTTTCGCGATATAATTCAAAGTAAAGTAGCATATGTATGGTTAAAATATTTTATACGATTTGCGAAGGACTCAATACTAAGACAACCTCTTGTAACGATAATAGTGTTGAGCACATTTGACAACGAGTCACCATTGAAAAAATAATCAGAAAATAAACTTTTTTTTTCAAAATAAACATCAATATCGATCACTGAGTCATCTGTCACGGATTTTTATTGAGATTCCTGCGATGTTTTGGCTGACAAGAAGCAAAGATTTACTGCTGCCCCATTCCGTGACATGATTGGCTCATCACCTGGCATCAAGTGTTTATTAGATTTGTCATCGGACGCGTAACGTCTATTCCTTGACTAATTATAATTATATTTGTCAAAATACTCCAAAAGTTTCGTGGTGCTTTTTTCTCTCTCGACAAAAAAACATAAAACCTATAGTTTTTCACTATCCTAAATACTGTTTTACAATAAAACTTTGGGTAACTATCCTTTTGTATTTCATGTTTCTTGTAAAAAGATAATTTACTTCGTAAAAAATTCTAAAACAAATAAAAATGTACCTTAAGTAAAAATATGGACATGAGTCGTCATAACTTTTGAAAACAATTCAAGTAAAAAAATCACGTTAATAAGGATTTTTTGGTTTAAAGTATTGTCAATTTTAATAACAGTAGTTTTTAATAACATTCGGTTCGTTTTCTATCGAGACAAGATAAATGGCGTAATCTTTTGTTTTGTTATCTTGTTTAAATGTCTTTTTATTTTGATCCATATCTTAATTTCAGAGACTTGAAACTGGACAATATCCTACTAGATTTCGAGGGTCACGTGAGAATCGCAGATTTTGGTATGTGTAAACTCCAGATCTACTTGGATAAGACTGCCGATACTTTCTGTGGCACCCCAGATTATATGGCGCCTGAGGTTTGTACACATTTTATTATTTTTACAAATTAAAAAGAAATATACAAATGCGATTAGACAAAAAAGTGATATTTTTATTCATATGCAAAAAAAAATGTTATAACTCGCTATACACACATGTATAGAAAAAGCATATCTAATAGCTATGCGAAAATATCAGACAAGGTAAATGTGTATTTCATAGTTGAATTTTATCTTTAAAATGTATTCTATATAAGTCAATACAAAATTATCGATTGAGTATTTAAATATGCGTTGAATCTGTTTTTGTAATATGTACATAAGTCCTTATGAGATTCTGGATTTATTACATCGTATCATTCATCATGAACTCAGTTAACTCATCTACCTATATCTTACTGGGGAAAATTGTCGTTGATAACGTATTTCTAACGAAAGAATCTATTCATTCCTTATGGTTATTGGGATTTCAGGAATAATTTTCGAATTTGCAACATACACGTATGTGAGTGAAAATCAATTTTCACTTACTCTTGCCCACGTCAAACTGGGAAAGGCGATGTTTTTCCATACCTATAGCAGGAATAAATTATTAGTCAATAAAAATGGAACTCATTTAAAAAATTATATGAATATACTGGGGCAAAATTTATTTATTTATATCAAAACTGTATTTCAAGTTTTATTTGCTCCAAACTCACAATTTGGGATTTTCAGTTTATAACCTCATGAAACTTCTTCTGTAAGCCAGATTTACGTCACGCCTTTTCCGAGGAGTTGTTGTTGTAATTTAAGACTTAATGTCACTGAAAACTGCAATTAACATGCTTAGTTTTTTGCTAAAGCATGGCCTAGATCTATATTTTTTGCTGGCGCTGAAAGGTGCTGAAAGGCGCCCTGAACTCAATAGTCGAGTTATTCTTATATCAGAGAATCTTTATTTGTTTATTGTCTGCTTATTTTTAATTTTATACGATCCTATGGTATTTTTTACTTGAATAATAAAAAAAGGTTATTTTTAAATATAGTTAAACTATTAAAAATATTTCGCCACAGTGTCAAGTTGTTCAAACAAATGGACAAGCTTATTAAAATACTCGTATTTTATTACATTAGTTAAGAATCAATTTTCATATGAATATAGTTTCCCACCATTTATCAATATTTAAACATGGTGGAATATGGCCAGGGGTAAATAGAGGAACGACACGTTTAAAATTTGGTGCTGAAGACGAATGCTCTGGATTCCTTGACCAGCGATACACACTAATATATCTTCTATCGATGAATTGGGCACTCTTCAGAACTATCAAACGTTTTTTAAGCAGATTCTCCAAATCTTTGACCATGTTGTACAGCGACACAGAGAACCTATGATAACTGATAATATTGAAGAGATTAAGGAATACTTCTTATTCGATGAATGGACCAAGTGAAGATTGCCTCAGATCACTGATACCATTCGTTCGGCAAAATGCCATGAAAGATAAAGAAGTGTCATTCATGAGGTTGGGAGGGGAAAATCTCATGTTGATCACGATCCTCAACATTAAAGTGCTGACGAAGAAGGGGAAATAATGTTTACCAAAATATATTATTCGTTTAAAGATTTCGAAGATTACTCGTAATTATAATGCAATAAACGAATGTGTAAAAAAAATTGTATAAGATAAAATACATTTTTACATCATATACAAAGTACATACACACATGTGAAGTACCCAACAACTATTAATTCAGATTTGTGGAATCATTTATCAAGTATGAAAAAATAAAATCAAAATACCTTTGTTCCAATTTAGAGTGGATTGGACAAGGTCCACGCCATGCCCAAACTTATTTCCTAATCTACGCAACCGACCCCTATATTATTAATAATTGGTGGCTCAATAATAGTAATATAGTGTTTTCTATATTATTTAATCACAAGGAAACAATATATTTGAAAGTGATCCAGATTTTTGTTGGAGATATGTAATTTAACTAATTTAATGCGATTATCTTACAGATAATAAAAGGCCAAAAATATAATCAAACAGTGGACTGGTGGTCCTTTGGCGTGCTGCTGTACGAAATGCTGATCGGGCAGAGCCCTTTCAGCGGCTGTGACGAGGACGAGCTCTTCTGGTCCATATGCAACGAGCTGCCCAGCTATCCGCGATTCCTCTCGTCAGAAGCTCTGGAGATTCTAAATATGGTAAATTATTTATTTCTTATCGTTAACGTTAATGGGCGAAGAAGAAACAATAGTTGCATACTGAAAGTCAAAATCCTCTCTGCCTTCCTTGACAAGGAAACCAGAGTCGAGGCATGTGTGATGCGACCGGGGTACTGGCCTTAGGCGCAATATCTGAAGGGCGCCAAAATCGATCCAATGTTGATATTGTTCATCGTATATTTTTGTCATTGGTACATCTCTAATTTTCCCTTTTTTGAAAACTGAGGGTTGTTGATTTTAAGAAAGCAAAAATCACACATTTTAAAAATGAAGGGAAACTATAACAGGAATTTTACCTGTTCCCAGAAGTGTTTAGAATAAGATGTCATCTTGTGGGGCGCGTTTGCGAATACCTGCACCAAACACCTAATCCTGGCTCTGAGGAAAAATCGTTTGATGGTATGTTTATATATAATAAATTTGTATTTTTTTATATACGACATTGTAATACAATTTATTCTTAAGCATTTAACTGTAAAAATATAGTAAACTTAAAACATTCTAAGTGCTTTCACTAAAATGGAATATATAATTATGTCTTATTTTATGATTAGAAAAGAATGGCTTGGCAAGAAATCTTTTATACTATACAATAATTCCTCCATTTACGCGGGTATTGGTTCTAGGAAAATAGCTCGTAAATGAAAATCACATAAATGGAACCATTGAATGATGTGTGTAAATGATTTTTTACATATTTCCAGATATTCTATTCATACTTTGTTAAAAGATATTTAGTTCTTATTTTTAATACATGGTTACTAATTAAATGTACAATTTTCTAAGAACTATACGATTAAATTATACGGAGAAAATGTGCGGAACTAGTAATTTGCTGTACTGATTCAAAATCACTTTCGCTGAATAAATCTTCCATTGTTACTATGGTTTCTCTTACAGTTGTATAAACAAATATCCGATGTAAAAAAAATATCGATTTAGTTCAAGATGTCACTATTACACATTTCAAACGGAATAACTCACGTTTAAGAAAATTCGCATAAATGAAGACCGCTTAAATGAATTGATAACCGTACGAGTAAATTATTTATTTTTCATGTTCAAGATAAATAGATTATAATTTGTAGAAAATGCACTCTTATATTGTTTTAGTCGTGTTTTACACAACTTCCAAACACCGTTATCGAACATACTCGTATTTTCTTTATCATGAATTATCACAAAGTTCTGACTTTGGCGCTGTTAAAACATTGTTTTTAGTAGTTCGGGTAAATTTTTGGCGCCATCCATACATTTTTGACGCAATTATACATTTTTCACTGAAAATAATTCCTAGCATGTTATAAAATTGAATACCTGTCTTCCACTCCATCATACCAAAAAGTCAGCGATTCAGTTGAAAATACCACTATTTTACTTTAGCACTAAGAATAAAATCTTTTCAATAGAGAAAATGTCCGCGACAGAGAAAAAAAATAATTCAAACTTAGTTCCGAAGCTGTACATCTTGTGAAGTTTTCGAATTTTGTAACTTTTTTCAGCGCCCGCATATATAACACGAGTATAATGTAAGTACAATTTATGGATTATTTCAAGCAAACCTATTAAATATTTTGACTTAAACCATTATAAGCATTTGTAACGTATAGTGGTTAGTAGCAGTTGTAACGCAATTGTAACGTTTAGTAGTTAGTAGCAGGTGTAACGTATATTAGTTAGTAGCAGTTGTAACGGAATTGTAACGTATAGTAGTTAGAAGCAATTGTAACGCAATTGATCTCTCCAAAAAAATCTTGTAGAATTGTAGGTAGAATTGAATAATATAGATTATAAATAGGTTCTAGCAAATATATATATATATATACAATATATTGAATTTGTGTTCGTGGTTGTGTCAATAAAAATCTTATATCGAACTGTCCTAACATTAAAATATGTGACTGTATTGACAAATGTCGTTGAGGTTCTCCTCTGTTGGAAGACTTTCGTACATAAATTAGCATCAAACATTTGAAATACAGTCTTCATTGTACTATATTACACTCCCGTTGTACTGTATTATACCTGGTGGGCTTATTGTAATGTTGCAATATCTTTCTATCAACTAGAAATAAGATCTTGTAATGAAAAAAACAGAGAAACATTTTTTTCCGGTATTATCCAGAATTTAACATTTACTCCGAGATTGAAGACAAGCGTTCTGCCAAACAGTCCATGGATGTTCTCAAATCATCATCATCGTTAATGCTGGAATTCACCAAATTCAGATCGGGAGAACTAGGAACCAGTTCCCTATATAAAGTGTCATGTCCACGTTTGCATGGCTACTGTAGGGGTTTCAATTTTATCCTTACACTTTCCAGTTCATATTTTGATCAGTAGTTTACATCGTTTTGGCGACCGTGATAAAATGTTTTTACGATCTAACCGTTACTCAAATGTTGAAAGTATATCGTTCAGATCGGACATCATCGCATCGCCAAGTGATGGATCGTGAGATCGGTCAAGAGCAAGACAAGATCACGAGCGTGCCAAGTAGACGGGCCGAGGCACTGACGCGCAGCTGTTTTGGCACCCTCCGTCCGCTGTGAGCTCGAGCCGTGACATGGGCCACAATGTGCGTGCTTTGTCTCTTCTGCTCCCCTGCTCCTCTACCCCTCCATTCTGATTCCGCCCTGCGCCCGTTTGGCTGCCGAAGAACGTTCATCTTCCTTGGCGATTAGATGATATTGGTAGATAAAAAACCGCTTAATTTTTTTAGGTATATGTCTATTTGCTTCTTATATTTAATTTTTATCCCACTATCAGAGAAAAAATATTTGTTTTTTATGTAATATTTAGTGCCGCAAAATAAATCAATTGTCATTTAAATAAATCAATTGTCATTTATAGCTTATTTATTTAAACTTTTCATCATATAATATACAATTTGACGAGTTTATTCCCAAATGACAATTTCGTTTTCAATGTTAAGTAAATGATTTATATTTGAGTTTTATATACAGAAAATTAAATTATAAAAGGCATAAAATGTATGATAAAAAGAGGATAGGAATTTATCAATTTAACCTGGGACTAGGAGACAGAAACGGATATTGTGAAGAAGGATAATAGGGGAAACAAGAAAACACGCTACGTCACTGAAGGGAAATACAACTATTTTTGAGTCGCTATTAAACATGATAATGAAGGAGCGAGTTTTATATTAGTAAGCAGTTTATTGATTATCATTTAATGTTTTAAATGGGAAGAATCAAAGTATTGTAAAATCTTAGGGATTTCGTGAAAATAATATAATTGTTGGGCATACGGGTACAACTGTACCCGTTAGATTTATGTTATATGTAATAATGTAATCTATAAATTGGTTTTCATATCAATTTAAGAAGGTTTTCAATAAAAAAGCCCTTTTTGTTTCATGGAAAAAATAAACTTAAAATGCTAATGTATCTTTTAGAAAAAAATTATGTTTTGGAAAGACATATAAAAACACATTTTTAGTAACTTCATTGATATTTAGGATCGATTCTAATTTTGATACTTTTGGGATAATTTTTTTTATAAATTGCTTCGATAGCATAGAGCATGCCGCAAGATTTTCAAAATTTAAATATACAAAATTTATTACCGTGGAGAATTTATATATTAGAATTTGAATATTTCTGTCTAATCTTCCATGTTCAAATTCAATCATCCCCTCCCCCTTCATTAATCAATTATTTATTTGTTTAAACAACTTAAATATTAATTCCTACATGTTTAACTATTTTTAATGCAAAACTGAATCTCGCTTTGGTTTTCACACGCAACATACAAACTATGAAGTTTTTGCAGAACGTATGAATGTTATGAAAACGTTTTAAACCGTTTTGTTTGTTTTTATACTAAGGAAAATAATAGGGAACAAACGGTCCCTGGTATTCAAATGTCAAAGATAGAAAATTAGAACCAGACTTATGTACTATAAAATGTTATTCGGGGTTGTGACCGTATTGAGTTTGTTTAAATGATGGCTGATATTTCGGGGTTGTGACCGTATTGAGTTTGTTTAAATGATGGCTGATATTTCGGGGTTGTGACCATATTGAGTTTGTTTAAATGATGGCTGATATTTCGGGGTTCTGACCGTATTGAGTTTGTTTAAATGATGGCTGATATTTCGGGGTTGTGACCGTATTGAGTTTGTTTAAATGATGGCTGATATTTCGGGGTTGTGACCGTATTGAGTTTGTTTAAATGATGGCTGATATTTCGGGGTTGTGACCGTATTGAGTTTGTTTAAATGATGGCTGATATTTCGGGGTTGTGACCGTATTGAGTTTGTTTAAATGATGGCTGATATTTCGGGGTTCTGACCGTATTGAGTTTGTTTAAATGATGGCTGATATTTCGGGTTTGTGACCGTATTGAGTTTGTTTAAATGATGGCTGATATTTCGATAGCGTCATATCCCTCTCTTCAGGCAGATGTCATAAAATATTATCGAATAAGCCATTCTCGGTGTTGTTTTTTGACATAGCCATACGGGATGAAGGCTGGAATGACTTCGAAATACCGACAAAAAATGAAGCAAAGTCAACACGGCAATAAATCGGAATATATTTATTAATTTTTAACAGGCGCAGTCTTTACAACAAATCTAAATTAAATAAAAATTATGCTATAAAAAATAAAACAAAATTCAAATGAAAAAAGCAATCAAATGTATTTTAAAACATACGACAAAAAATAAAATGAACAACAAAATTGAAAGAAACGTCAATTGAACACGTAATCAAAACGAAAAAAACATTTATGTACAAAACAAAAAAAATATGGCACAAGTTCATCAAAAAATAAGAATTACATTATGACTTAAGCACATTTATCAATGTTTTTCCATCTATTATATAGTTATTTGGTAAATCTAATCCATTTCAGTGTTTAAAATTAAATGAATTATTTTAAATGAAAACTTTTATAATTTAAAAAAAATGCCGTTACATTATGTATAAATTATTACTACTTCTGTTTTAATCTTGGAATTCGTTACTTCTATTTGCATCCGCGTATTTTGTCTGCTAATGTAACATACATATTTTTCAGTCTAAATTGCAAATACACATTACGCCACTGTTTCAGAAAGCATTTGGAAATGATAACTCGGAACGCGTAATTTGGCGCACGTGTTTGGTAATTAATCTACATAGAACACATCTTCCGAGATGTCGCTCTCAAAAATAATAACGGGCTCGTCACAATCCGAAATATCCTTGTTGACGTGATATTTCTCTTCCCGGTTTAACGCTCCTCGTGGTTTATCGTGTTTTATCATTTAACATGTTTATCTCGAATAAAATATTCTAAAGGAAATTTATCACGCTAGAAGCAATATAATATTTTTAATTTTATTTGTCTTTAAAATTATTTCAGAATTACAATTAATAATTTACCTCAGATGAATGTATATGTACTTTGCTTATTGTATTATACTTTTGTTGTACACAGTGCAGTGCAACCTGACAGGCTCTTCCTACTAACCAGAAATATGTTAAATAGGCCTTAAGTAAAAATCAGACTATAACTTTTAAAAATTAGATACGGGAATTGAACCCGCAATCCTCGAATTGGAAGACATACTACAAAGGTTGTCAATACTTGAAGTTCTTGAAAAACTTAAGCCTCTATGAATCATCAGTACGGTATTAACCGCTCCGCTTTTGACATTCTATACTGTATTGAATTATACTTTAGTTTATACAATACAACCTAGCGAGATTTTTGCCAACAAGAAATATGTTAAAAACTAGGCTAGAAACTTAAAAAAAAAACCTAAGTTCTAACGGCAATCGAATCTGAACCCTCCGGGTTGGAGGACTTGCCGACTCAATGCTTCTTCCTATACACATCCATTTGATTGCATAGGTGTTGATTTTTTTAGGGAATGTGTTGCAAACGACTCTAGAGTTGTGCATTTGCATTTCTATTAACAATTATATTATAATGTTAAAAACACAATTTTTATACAATAATTTAGTGTATTATAAGTTAACTACTTTAAAAATGTATAATCACGAAATTCTGTCGTCATCTCTGCACACCCTCTCTTAGATACATGACGTGAAAGTATACCTTCTTTAAGTTTTTTTTTGTTTTGTTGTTTAGGTATAACAATATTATGTACGTCAAAATGTTTTGTTTGGTAAGGCATATTTATTCCAGATATATACTCGTACATTACAATTTAAAATGTGATTATCATATCAATAATTCAAAAAATACATAACGAGCTAATTTAGTCGGTCCCCTCGTGCTCGTTTTAACCAAGTTCGACTATACTTCGTATTTATGAGAATAACATAAAAACCATGTGAGTTGAATGGCCACGCGATAACTCACCGAGCTTTAATGTGGAAAGTCACCGGTTCGAGCCCTATACTGTGTGGCTCTCCTCGAATGATAAAGGCTCCTTTTCCGACCTAGTTTTCGGGGATGTAAGGTATAAAGATAATTTCGGTCTTATAACTTCGACAATTTATAACTTCGGTCATACATTTTATTTCAAAAAAATGCATTATAACAAATCCTAGTATATCATACTCGTATTTGATATATTGATGTATTAAAATAATGGAAAATAAATAAATGCATATACATGTAAATACCGAGTTTAAAAAACTGTTTCAGCGTGGTCTAAGGGTAAGTTGCACTAAAAAATCAGCATGAGATACATTGAATTGGTAGATGCACATTAAAAAATTATTTGGTTCTCATATATGCATTCGCACACGGGGTGGTTTTAGTGTATAAATTTTCGAAGACTAATGTTTTTCACGGTTTGGTGGATAAATTGATATTGAGCTTCTTGAAAGTCTTTATAGACATAGTTAAGGCACATCACATGCATGCTGATGGGTAATATAATATATTGAAATAAGTATCAAGATATTAACAAAAATCCAAAGATATTCGGACCTTTAACAACGTGGGTTTACCATAAAAATCTAAAATATTTTTAACGGACATGAATGAAATAAAAATCAATAACAAAATGTTAAGAATCATTTGGTATTTTAGTTTACCCTGCAGTTGCAGTTGCAGACATCGACAGGTTCAGTTATTAGCAGATACAAATAGTAAAACGTTGTGTCTTCCCTGATTAATCATAAGAAACTGGCTTCATATTCATTATCAGTGTTTTCTTATTTGATATTTTTTCCAATGCAATCAACATATTTTTCGGCAACAGAAAAAATACAGCTTCATACTTGTTGTTATGAGAAGCAACGACAGACTTAATAACTGCAATCGAAGAATACAGCTTCATACTTGTTGTTATGAGAAGCAACGACAGACTTAATAACTGCAATCGAAGAATACAGCTTCATACTTGTTGTTATGAGAAGCAACGACAGACTTAATAACTGCAATCGAAGAATACAGCTTCATACTTGTTGTTATGAGAAGCAACGACAGACTTAATAACTGCAATCGAAGAATACAGCTTCATACTTGTTGTTATGAGAAGCAACGACAGACTTAATAACTGCAATCGAAGAATACAGCTTCATACTTGTTGTTATGAGAAGCAACGACAGACTTAATAACTGCAATAGAAGAATACAGCTTCATACTTGTTGTTATGAGAAGCAACGACAGACTTAATAACTGCAATCGAAGAATATTTATCACATGATTCAAGTTTTAATCCTAATTTATATTTTTTATTAATTATTTGTAACGACGTTTATATGTTGTTATCAGCTCCTGGACAAGGAGGCGCGCACGCGGTTGGGCGGCGCGGAGTGCATCCACGGAGACATCACGGACCAGCAGTTCTTCCGGCAGATCCACTGGGATAAATTGGAGCGCCGGCAGCTGCAGCCCCCCTTCCGCCCTCAAGTTGTGAGTGCTATTTCATCGCCAATTCAGTTTTTCCAACCTCTACTACACAGTGCATTCATTCACCAAGCAATAATTTAACCGCATTATTTTTATGTAACTTTTACACATTAATTTAGTACCCAAGGATCTTCAAAGCGGATGATGTATTGATTTGACTTAAAAATTGAACGTACATAAAAAGGGTTCAACCCACATTTTACTTGTTTTGAGATAGTTGAAATAAAATATGTTTGGTATGATTGGGCTTGTATTAAATAAAATATACTCGTATTTTAACAGGAATTTAAATATGAAATACTCAACTTAAAGGCTTAAGATATTTGGGCTTACTTAAGATTGAAGTGTGTTTATTTATATTTAATATTTCAAATCAACTAAAAATATTGCTTAGTGAATTAAATATTTTTTACATATAAACAAGATTGCAATTCTTAAAAAAAAAAATATCGGTTCCAACGGGGATCGAGCCCACAACCTCCGGGTTAACATACAGACCTTTTACCAACTATACATCAGAGTTCGTTGAAATATTGTATAGGTATGCCATAATTTTATTGTATTACTAAAATGTCACAGCTACCTGTTTTCAATCACAAAAGCTATTGTTTATAAACAATATATTATATATATTTAATTAAATAAACATGAAGAAATTTCAATATTTCCTGAATTGATCAATTTTGCAGTGATCAAATTATTATTACATTTTTCAGTAATTCGAATGATTGACTATATTCCCTATTAGATGTTAGCGTAAAAGTAAATGGTGTTTTAATTGATTGAATTAACATAAATAGTTTGAGTTATATGTGTATTTTGTTATCATGGTTATTCAATATCTATAAAGATTTGTAACAAAGATGTGTTAATAAATTACAGAAATCGACGGCAAGTATAAAAATGCCGAATTTCTGTTGATTGCTGTACACTGATTCCATGACAGCGTTAACGAAAATTATTTCACTTATATGAGAGATAGAAATAAATAGATCGAATAATGCATGTTGACATTTTTTATTAAATTATGTTAAAAAACTGTGAAAGTAAAAAATAAATGCAATATAGGTCTGTAAATATGAAACCGGAATTTGCTCATAAATGGCTCTAGTTGTCAATGTAGTGACTGTCCAACCACGTCATTGGCGCCTTTTTCTTGTGTTTACATTTGTCAAAGACTTTTAACTCACAACAATACAAGTTTAATACAACTACATATGTTTTCATAGCGTTAAATATGTCTGTTTTTGTGCCTGAAAACTACGATTTGCGGACAGCATTGATTTTCTGTTACCATTTGAAGAAAACTGCTGCAGAATCGCATCGAATGCTTGTCGAAGCTTACAGTGAGCATGCTCTTGGTCAATCACAGTGCTTTGAGTGGTTTAAAAAATTCAAAAGTGACGATTTTGACGTGAGTAACGAAGAACGAGGAAGACCACCGAGAAAGTTTGAAGACGCCGAATTGCAAGCATTGTTGGATGGGGATGACGCTCAAACGCAACAACAACTCGCAGATTAATCAAATGTGACACGAGAAGCCGTCTCCATACGTTTGAAAGCCATGAGAAAGATCCAGAAGGTGGGAAAATGGGTTCCACATGAACTGAATGAAAGACAGCAGGAAAATCGAAAAGCCATTTGCAAAATGATGCTCGCCAGGTACAAAAGAAAATCATTTCTCCATCGAATTGCGACTGGCGATGAAAAATTGATATATTTCGAGAATCCTAAGCGTAAAACATCACGGGTAACTCCAAGCAAACCAACGACATCGACTGCAAGGCCAAATCGCTATGGACGAAAGACAATGTTCTGTGTTTGATGGGATCAGAAGGGTGCTATCTATTATGAGCTGCTAAAACCTGGCGAAACCGTTAATACTGAACACTACCGACAACAAATGATGGATTTGAACCAAGCATTGCATGAAAAACGATCAGAATATCAAAATAGGGAACACAAAGTTATTTTGCTTCATGATAATGCACCATCGCACACAGCAAAACCGGTCAAGGAAACGATTGACGCGTTAAGTTGGCAAATACTTTCGCATGCGGCTTACTCACTAGACTTGGGGTCCATCCGATTACTACTTATTTGCATCGATGGGACACGTACTTGCTGAGCAGCGCTTCACTTCTGACGAAAATGTACGAAAATGGCTCGATGATTGGTTTGCCTCAAAAGAGCAACAGTTTTTTGGCATGGCATCCACAAATTACCAGAGAGATGGGAAAAATGTGTAGCTAGCGATGGGGAATACTTTGAATAAAATATTTTTTACCATTTTCATACAATAAATGTGTATTTTCCAAAAAAAAATCCAGTTTCATATTTACAGACCTATGTATATATTATCTCATACGACACAATAGCGGAAAAGGGTGTCGAATGGCGTGTGTTTTTTTTAATTGGAAACAAAAGATATTTTATACTTGAATGAAACAGCGTTTACATGTTCTAAAATAATGGTACACGATAGTACATTATTGCTATTATTGATGTCTGGAAGTGAAAGGTTGGAAGGAGCCTCTTGAATACTGTGGCAATGTGTGTGCTGAGAAGCATATGTGAAGTATGCCAGAAATGTGTGTGCTGAGAGGCATTTGTGAAGTATGCCAGAATATAAAAGTCGTCATTAAGGATGAATTAAAATTAAATATTGATATAACATTAAGGGCTAAACGAGCACTATGATTGTTTGGGTATGTTGAACAAAAAGATAGCGAAAAACTGAGTAAACAAATCGCAAAAAACAATATAAAAACTAAAACTTGTATTGATATATAACGATTTAAGAAAAAAAAACTCAATGCTCTTATAAACTTTTCCAGAGACACCCGTTGGATACGCAGTACTTCGACAAAGCATTCACTGGAGAAAAAGCGCGGCTGACGCCCGTCGAGAACAACATCCTGCGCAGCATGGATCAGGCCCAATTCCGCGGCTTCAGCTATACTAACCCGAACGCCACGGACCACTGAGCGCCGGTCCCACTGCTGAAACGTCAAGCTTCACTCGCACAGCGCGCTCCGACAGTGACGCTGGCGGGAACAGTATGTTATGTATCGGCATCGCCGCTTCACTATAGCAAATTGCCCACATGTTTGTGCTATTCGGATATTGACGTAGCCTCAGAGCTTGGCAACCTCCTTGGGCTGGCCAATGGTAGGTGATTTAACTTCCCGTACCTAAACGGATGGAAACCCCCTTTATGTGTTATTTCTGTGGAGATTATTAGATGATTGTTTATTATATTATATTAATAATATCTGTAAATGTGTATATATTATAACTTGTCAAGTCATATCATATATTATAATCCATGCTTTATCTCCCTATGACGAGCCCTATGTACCTACTTAATAAAATGTTTTCTTGTATTTTTCAATGTGAGTCTGTTCTATATAATGTATGTGTAAGTAATCATAGATAAAATAAATTTGTTCTTTTTTTATACTAAATGTCTCTTTTGGCTTGTTCTCATACGAATTTTAAGTTTTGTTTTACAATATGAAAGCTAATCTATGAGGTGGTGAAATAGTGTCACATTACAGGGTCATGCATATATGGCGGACATATTGTCTACGTATTTTCATGCCCTTTATGGTATAAAAATATTCATCAACGATTGAATAAAAAAAATGCAATCAGCTGTTGCTCTCAGAAAGCCTCTCCTAATATTCGCCACTCGTTTCCTTCCTTGGCATGTGAGATAGCCATACTTTCCCAAGTCATCCCTTTTAGGATGCTCAATATTCTTCTTGGCCGTTTGATGTTGATAAAGATACCGCAGGAGCACCTAGTAAGTTAATCTATGGCCCTTTACTTTTGCAAGTACCTTCGCTATCACATCCTTAACTCCTATTTTCTCAGTAACGTATTTCATAATCGGTCAAGTTTCATAAGTTCTAGCATGCTTCCTTCCATAGTTCTATATATCATTAGTAGCTGCTGTATAGAGATTGACAATAACTATATCCTACATATAATTATCGAGAAAATACATTGATGGATTACTTGAAGTGCATCGTCATCCTTATCATGTAGCTCATGACTTGACAGCTCATTTTTATTCACCTCTGCAATCCGCACGACGAGCAACGTTTAAAGGCAGTCATGTTGTGTCCCTCACTTGAAATTCAAATTACAAATTTAAGTTATAATTCTACATTAGCTTGGTTCATTCTTCTGTTTTTTTTGTCTGTTTTACTCTCGTAGGAAATAGGTTATCCGAAATATGGTATAAGTAACAAATTTGTTTAAAACATGTAAAAAATGTCAACCTGGGCGCTCACCCGGTTCTTCTGTGTCATGTTTTATTTTCAGGCACCGAAGAGTATAACCCCTTTTATCATATTTATCACAAACAGTTTAGTCTACGTAATATCAAAATAAATAAATATGTCATTTTTGAAATTTGAAAATATTTTTAATAGATAATGCAAAAATGAATTTAAACTTTGATACAAAGTTTTGGGGCTAAAGTGCTATAATTTATCAAATTAAAATTATCTTGTTATAATATTTTTCTGTTCTCACTTAACGCTATGCATTTAGGAATTTATTTCAATTTTAATATATCGCCAAATTAAGAAAAAAGTCCATATGTTTTAGATTTTTAATATATATTTCAAAATATCATCAAAGTTACACGTCAATACTTATTTCTATATAATAATAATATCAAAATTTTAAAAATATGCTAACCTAATTGAAATGGTTATAAACTAAAGTCAAAATCGTACTCTTTGCATATTTTGTGAAAAGTTTAAATATTAAAGTTATATTATATAATTGCAAAACTATTTATTTTTAAAAACTTCGTGAACTTAAATCATTTAAATTTCATTTCATACCAAGTATGTGTATTTTTTAATTCAAAACTTTTTATAAATTTGCAAATTAAACTTCTGTTAAAATAAAGGATTATTACATGAAGAAAATTAATTATTTATCTCAAACTTGATTGTAATAAAAATTATAAGAAATTTTAACAAAATACATATTTAAAACGTCAACTCTTTTAGACTTTCTCACAAAAAAAAACTTATACTATTATAAAAAAAATTCAAACTTGAGAGTTAATCTTCACTTGCAATTAAACACTTTTTTGGCAAACATTAAACATGAAATATCTCACGGCAAATATATTTGTGTATATACAGGAGGAGGGGAATACTTGGGCGGGGGAGCTTCTCGTACCATAACAACCCTTGGATTTCCATAGTACACATTCGGTTGGAGGGGGCTCTCTAGTGAAAGTATTCTTTCCTGGTTTGCATCCTCTAGCACGGCCCTGGGTCCCCGCAAAGAGGCGGTGGGCGTGCGCCTCCACCAGGGCCGCAGCGACAGGTCGTAGGGTGGCACCTCTCGCTGCGAGTACTCTGTACGAAGGCGCCCCAATTCCTCTTTATCCGAGTAGAACATGCAGCAAGCGCGCAGTGTGAAATAGTAGATGATTTCTACTCCCGATAAAAGAGAAAAACCGAGAAACAATCCGGCAATTCCACCGAAGGATACTGAAAATATACATTTGGACACGTATTTATTTAAAATAAATTATTTTGGAGTTCTACAATATAAACACCGGTTCAATTAATAAGCATTAATTTTAATTTAGAGAAGCTTATGATATATCATAATAATGGTTTAAAAAAACAAAGATACGACGGAGTAACAAAGAATATTATTAAAAAGTGATGGGCAATGTGAGTTAAATAGATGTATTCATAGTGATGTGGTCTTATGGAAATAAAATAGAATTACCCAATAAGTCTACCCAACCGAAAAGCACCTCTCTTTTGTAACGCACCATTGGCCAAGAAACGAACTCTGATTCGATTGGATTTTCGGTACCTTCGCCATCCTCAACATTTCTATTTGAGCTAATGATAAAAAAATATTAAAGAAAAGGATTAAGCATAATTTTTTTGTTCTTATTGACATTATATATGTTAGGTATGAAAATAAAATCTTGAAAAATGTTACTTACTCTTGCTCTGTCAATTTTTCGACTTCGTACACAGTGTTGGCGCAACCCAATTCACAAGAGCATTTTCCGATATTTGTTATTTTTTCAGCATATTCTGCAATGCATCTCAACTCACTCAATTTGCAATAACGGAATTTTTCTGGAACATAACCAAAACAATAACGGAATTTATCTGGAATTTTAAATAATAAAATACACATAAAATATAATACATACATCGGACATTATTGTCGACAAATTCATCTGAATCAAATTACACAATATTCTTACTTCAATTAATAAGTAATATTTTTTATTTAATTTATTTCTTCGTATGCTTCTCAACATATTCGTATGCGTGATTTGCACACATCGAAAAGCAAGGGAGACAACATGGTCTTCGACTGCATTAAAAGGCTGGTTTTGAAATTGTTGGAGTAGGTACGAAACTCGCTGTATCTCGTAATATATGCTGGCAATACTACTGCAACCATCCAGCGCATGCCAATATTGTTACCATACAAACTCTTTATCATCAGGAGTCAAACCCAACGACCTCGGATGGAAGACAAGCGTATTACCAGCTAAGCCATGGAGGTTTAAATAAGAATTATAATAAAAGGGTATGAATTACTATTATCATCGATATTATTGATGAATCATTTAGAACAACGAATTTAAAACATACAAAAAAAAACTATTCATTATTTTATTGTTTATTACATGTTGTTACTTTTTTTTACTTAAAACTATATAAAATGCATACATATTGTTTATACTCGTATACTCGTATTTGGGAGTCAAGAAAATTTCATGAGAATAAATATTTTCGGAGCTTATATAGTGGTTTTTTACTAAATGTTTTACATTATGTAATTGTTGCAGTTTTCAATTTCAAATCTCGTTTAAAACAACGATCAACGTTGATTGCAATGATTTTCTGTATGGGTTTCGCACCATTTCGGATGAACCGGTTAATAAAATAAGCAACTTCACTTAGAATTGGTTGATAAATTTTAGAAAATATGGAAAGAGAAATGTATTGTGAATTTATATTCTGATTTTTTTGGGAAACGTCAGTTTGTTTTATATACGAGTACATAACCATTTTGAAAATAAATAATACGCACCTATTTTGCTAGAAAAAGGTTCATATATTGTAAAATAATATTTTCACGGCATTGAAACCTATTATTTATTACTAACTACTCCTTTGATATTTTTTTCTTGATATTTTTTTTACCTAGTTTGCAGGTATGTATAACATCTGCATACTTTACAACATTTTTATGCAAATTAATACTTCGGATCTATAAGGACAATATACTATATAGAAGAATGTGTAAAAAAATGCCAGCGAACCGGTTGATATTGTTTTGGGGGACGTCACTTGTTGGTTGATTGACGCTTAAGTTGTTTTTGAATAGTACCTGAATATGAGGTATGAATAAGGTTAAAGTTGAAAGATTGGAACATTTTGAATAGTACCTGAATATGAGGTATGAATAAGGTTAAAGTTGAAAGATTGGAACATTTTGAATAGTACCTGAATATGAGGTATGAATAAGGTTAAAGTTGAAAGATTGGAACGTTTTGAATAGTACCTGAATATGAGGTATGAATAAGGTTAAAGTTGAAAGATTGGAACATTTTGAATATAAATCTAGATATCTACCATTAGCTATCTCTAGTGCATTTTGCATTATAATGACAAAAACGATGGTTCGTTTAGTTTAGAAGTGGTTTTTACCGATCTGCGGATAGAAGTGTGGCACGCAGCCGCAGTACTGATGCGAAAGCTTCATGCGACACTGCCGGGTGCAGGCCGAGTACGTGTAGATATTGTCTGTTATCAATTTTATTTCATCGGGGAACACGCAACGTCGCTGCCTGTAATATATTACATTACAATGCTTACTTGTAAAATATCACAATAATAAAAAAAAACTTAGATATTAGAATACACATACACGCCATTTCCCTGTCGGGGTAGATAGAAAAGACATAGTGCTAGACTTTCCTATCGCGACACACATCCTTAGCCTCGTCCACGTCCAAACACATTCTCACACAACTTCAACGATTTCTCTGACTTTCTACGTGTCCTTCTTTCAGAATAAAACAAGAGACAATCAACAAAAGTTAATGTTACTTTCAAATTCAGCATCCTAAAACCTAAAATTACTTTTGTTTCTGTAAAAAAATATCATTTAACAGTGTTATTTTTAATTGATCACACTACTGGAATAGTCAAACCCGGCCCTGGACGGTGCATATTTATACCTTCACCGGTTATGCAAGTTTCGTGTCATTTTCTATTTTTGTTGAAGTGTGCATCCACTTATAACTTTTGCACATATCTCGTCTTTATCTGGATGCTCGCTGTCTGCACTTTCCGGATTAATGAGGTCAACTATGCGGGATAGCTCGACGAGTACAGTGGGATATCCATCTGATTATGTTTAGGCAAAATATATCCAACTCATAAAAGTTATATTTTTTGGGATGTTTCATAAGAAATTATTTTGTTATTCCACTGATGACATCTACCACCATGCTCTCTTAGACGTGCGTTTATACCTCCTGTCTCGAGGCTCTCTTCAGTTTGTTACGAATGCAATGCTTGTTTCATCGGAAATGTGTGTAGTTATTGTTCCCAAAAAAGTAACAAAAACTATACAAAGTAACGAATTTAGAAACATTAGAGAAACATTGAGCCATTACCAAAAATAAAACAGTAATAAACAATCAAAGGATGCAAACAAACTCATCTCTAATTGATTTTTTTCCGTTGGATCAATAGACCACATATATGGTACTTCCAAGGAAGTATGATCATGATACCTAAGTATTGCTTTCGTAACAAACCGGGATAATTCCGCCTGAAGAGAGCCGCACTGACAAATGTGATTAACCCGTAATCAAACCTGTAACCCTCGGGTTGGAGGTTAGGTGTCTTATCAACTGGGAGATATTGTACGCAAGCTGTGCACTTCAACAAGCATAAATTCTCCGCAGATCAAATCCATAGTTAATGATAAGGAGATCAAAGATCCATGACCGTTTACTATGCTGCAATCTTTCCTTTGATGGTTTTTTTATGTTGCTTAATGGCGCTATTAGAATTTGTGATAAGTTGCTTGTGAACTATGGAATAATATAAATTCATAAGTAAAGTTTAAATGAATTAAGTTTGATAAGTGTAAGTATAAGAAGTAGAAATATAACTACAATGTGTACCATAAACAGAGTGAATGGTACTTAATGCGAAATATTGAAGAGGGTCACCGTGTATAAAAGAATACTGGACGAAGTTTACTTGATGGAAAGCTGCCTGGCATCAGCTGTCGTATAGGTCTGCTTCACTGAGAAAGAAATCTTCTCTACCCTCCTGTCCCAGACGTGCTGGGGGTTGGTGTCCATCCCTGGCATTTCGTCTGTCGAATGAATGTATATCTAAACAGGGCAGAAAACCAAAGGACTATTATATGGAGAAATTTAAAATAAGTTTACTGAGTGAATAAATATTAAATTAAAAGTTGCTTAGTTAATTTTCTGTTTAAAAAATCAGCACAGTTATAGAATAAGAGGTAACGCCACGCTTCCATAGATCATTTGGGAGAAGGAACATGGTGTTCCTTGCGCCAATTGTTTACTACACATTCTTGAGGGAACCTGAGGTAACAAGGTGGTTCTTTGACATAGAAAGATTAAGAAATGAAGAGGTTTTGGAGATCTCCACATACGCAGTGAGGGAATGGTTGATGTGAATGTAAAGGGTGTGATGAGTTGTTAGACGTGATTTTGATTTGAATGTTGATATTAGGATATGGTCAGAATTTTATACATCAAAACTTATTTTTTTATTATAATTTATTTGATTTCAACGGTCAGATGACCTTTTTGATACAAATATTTAAAAAAAACAACATATAGAATTTAAAATTAACATGTAAGCAGTGTTATACAATATGAATAAACAGTACAAGTCGAACAACACAACAAAGTGAATCCATACGATTCAATCAATTCATCTCGGTAAGAACAACTTCTTCACTTTAAGTATCCTGTAAGTATCCAAAACCATATGAAAATCCACACAATTCCCATATTGACTAGGGAGTCTTGTTATACAAGAATCATACAAACAATTAGTTGCAATCACTTCACTATGGAACAAAACATTTTGCCGAGTGGGCCTACAAGGAACGTGTAGCATGATAAGCTGAGTTAGTTACGGACTATTGAAATACGAGCTGACAATCTTAAACAATGTTGTGTTTGAACAACATCTTTCTTATATCTGACAAGGTAGTAAGCCTCATCACTTTCAACAACATATCATAGTCCAACTCGGTTATCGGGATCAACTTATATCTGACAAGGTAGTAAGCCTCATCACTTTCAACAACATATCATAGTCCAACTCGGTTATCGGGATCAACTTATATCTGACAAGGTAGTAAGCCTCATCACTTTCAACAACATATCATAGTCCAACTCGGTTATCGGGATCAACTTATATCTGACAAGGTAGTAAGCCTCATCACTTTCAACAACATATCATAGTCCAACTCGGTTATCGGGATCAACTTATATCTGACAAGGTAGTAAGCCTCATCACTTTCAACAACATATCATAGTCCAACTCGGTTATCGGGATCAACTTGGGATTTTAGGATATAATGCAGTGTGAATATTTCAGATGAATTTTTCTATAGATTTATTTAAGGGATGAGTTTATTGAGGTTTATAAAGAATGTTTTCTTATCGTTATTTATTATTTTTTTAGTTTTGGATATACAGTATTAGTTTTAATTAATATATTCAAGTTTAAAATCGATTTTTTTCTGTGTCCATTTCTCAATAATAAAGTATTTTTTTATTAACTCGAGAATTTTTTCATAAATTTCAACAGGATAATCATTAAATTTATTCCTCCAAGCGAAGATTGACGGAAGAAGAGATCTAAGAAAAAGGAGAAGAGGACATTCATGGCTAAAAATTTGAGATTAGTTCAATATCTCTTTCATTGAAATATTTAGACGTGTAATGCATGAAAAATATTGTTATTAGTTAATTAGGTATTCCATCTTATAAAAATAATGATTTGCGCCAATGACAAATTAAAATAAACGAAAGACTGTCAACATATGTGGAAAACTAATGTCATGTCAATTTTCAACGTTCGAAATGGACCAAGTAAGAAGATGAAGAGAAAGATTCATACCAAACTCAAGTTTAAATACCAAATAGGGTGATAACAATATGGAGAACGCCTAAACTAAAGATAAAAATATTCTCCACTTATAATTCAATTGTATTTAAAATGTTTATATTCAAGAATTTATAGTTGTATATAACGCAGTGGTATACTTTTTCGTTTGTTTCGAATACGTAAACCTTGAATATAAATTGTTAAATAAAAATATAATTTAACCGGAGCGCATTGTTAATTTTTTGCGCAAGAGATCTTTGCATTCATTCCACTTTTTGAGGATTTGACCTAAATTGGGTACGAGTTCTAAAGGAGCGCTGTTGTGGACAATACTGAATTTGCCTCCCCACCAATATCTAAGTATTTGTCTTCACCAATAACTACCAGTTACCTGGTATTATCATCTCAATATATAAAAAAATATGTTTCCTATCCACAATTTCCAACTCGTGGTTTTCATTTCTAATATTTTTGGTCTACGGATATTTTAGTTAAATGTTCTAAAAATATAACTAGTTCAATACCTTTTGACTTGAACAGAATTTATTTCAGATATGAAATTATGGCTTTTATTTACATACATAAATGCCACTACGCCATTTTCATGTCGAGGTAGGCAGAGTTTCTTATCGAAACACATATATTTCCCCTCTTACACATCCATACACCATCTCATACAAGTTTCCTTTTTTTTTTCAAAATTTCATTAACATGATCCAGACATACTTTCTTGGTTTTGCTCTAACACGTCTTCCGCTCACATTTACACTTATATTTGTTTTGTTAGTATTTCTTCATTCATTCGTTTTACATGCCTAAACCATTTCACAGTGGTCTTCTTGATCTTACTTAAACATCATCCTTTAATTTACTTTCGTTCCTAATCACTTCATTCCGTGTTCGGTCTTACATTATCATCCCATGTATTCTTTTCAGTGCACGCATTTGTACAACGTTTATTCGGCTCTTTTCAGACTTTTCCACGTCTACGTTTTACTTCCATACATCAAATTTGGTACTTGAATGCTGTTATGAACTATATATCTTAGCAGATTTTGATACTGCCAGGTTCAAGTATGTATTTTTTGTGCCCCATTTACATTGTTTTCTATTACCACACGTCGTTCGATATCTTTCGTAATCCTTCCACCATCTAAAAATATACCTATATAGAAGAATTATTTAACTTTGTCTAATTTTTCATTGCTCACCTATATCTCGCAATTTACTTTCCCTATCACACTGTTCTATCCCCATAACTTTGCATATCACAACATTCATTCTCAGATCCTTCTCTTCGCATCTCTCATATAATTTATTTATCAAAATCCGTATTCTTAACGAATCTTAAGAAATTGAGTAAAATGGGTTTATCTTGATTCCTTAAAACGTATAAAAGCCTCAAAAAAATATAATAATCCACATTATGTACGTAATGTTTTAAGAAAGCAGCACAAAACTACAAACCTGTACAATGTTTTCCAACCTTCCATATCTTTAACTATGCGTTTAAATCTAATATACTCGTAACAAAAATAAGTGGTTAAACAAAGCAAAATAAAGTACATAAAGTGGTAACTTACATTCATCAATGTGTCTTGATGCGTTGAATCGAATATAAATGACCATTTTGTATCAGTTTCATGTATGTATTGCTCCAAGTAGGGATCAAGTTTTCGTTCTAGCCTGTAAAATAAAACAAACATTAATTAACTTTGCACGGATTTCCCCTGTTATACAAAGAGGGTCAGTTTCTAAAATTATCTTATTCGTTAGGAAGAATATCAGCCAGGATTCTTCTCACACTGCTAGGCGGTGCCGATATAACACCACAGTATCATTCAGTTGGTTATATCATATATCTCTATACCACGCGTGACATCCGTGGTATTCGTTCTGTAAGCACGGCTATATTTATTAGGTACATATAAACTTAGTGCTTCTAGAATCGCGGGACAGTTAAAGCAGCCTTGAAAAACCTTTAGCAGGAGTATCACAATGGATTATTGCCTTCTTGTTTCGAGGCTTCTATAGGTACACACCGTGAGAAGTTCGAGATTTAGTATCGTAGAACCAAGAATAAAATGCTTCGGGATTTGATACGACGATAACAGAAAATATTTAGAAAACTATCTCCGTGGCCTAGTTAGTAAGACGCCTGTCTCCCAGCCTGGAGGTTGCGGGTTCAGATCTCGCTGGAAACCAGATTTTTTAAAAAGGATTCCTGTCTGTTTTGAATTTGAAGCCTCTTTAACATCTTTCTGGTTGGTTGGAAGATATTTCCACATGGCAATCAGCCCACCAGTCTGTACTGCATACAACGAAAGTGTAATACGATACAATACAAAATTCCTGTGTTGATTATAAACCAGCAATTTTTGGATCTGAAAAATATAGTCCTAACTTTAGAGTCAAGAAACGATAGTCTACCAGATATTGTGTTCTAATTTATGACGCACGTAGATTTAGTATTATACAATACAAAAATTAAGTTTATTTGTTGAAATCAATATAGCATACTTCCTTCAAAATATCATATTATTCAAAACGTACCAATTGACCAAAAAAGAAATCAATAAAGATATGCGAGCTATCCATTTCGTGGTAATCCTGAGGAGGAGAGCTATGTTAAGGCAACTTGAGGCTGCAGTTGAATTTTATGGTAGTAAAAATGAAGAAAATAAATTGACAAAGTTATCTGCACTTTCAACCATCCCATATATTTTAATCATTGGAAAATCGGTAAAAAAATCTAGAAATGGCTTGTCGCTTCATATTACTAAGCTTCATGAGTCACATCACGATTATGGATTCTTATACGTAGAAATTCCTTTATCCAAAAATAAATGAGTTATTTAAAAGATAGTATCAAAAATCACTAATGATGTTTACCGTCGTTTGTCTTTTAACACACGTCCCACTGATACACTATTTCCAAAATGTTATCTTATAAACATTCTAATTCGTCTTTACCCATTTATTCAGTTATGTATTTTAGGATTACAATGCCAGAGAATTTCTCTGCAATTATCTCAACCCACGTATTTCGATTTATGAGAAACAGAAAATATTTATTTACTTTAATAGATTGCGTCGGTACGAGTACAAGAATGAGCGGATTCGAGAAAATACTCGTACGCCACTCGCGAAGGGACAGCGGAGTTCATCAGAGCGAGCAATATATATTATACGAATATTTGCACTTCAGCTCGTGAAAATTCAAAACTTCAATGAGATTTATTATTTCAATTTTAAAGATTTTTATGATCATCATGATGAATTTCCTTATACGCTTTTTTTTAAATATGTTACAAAAAATACGACATAAATAATATTTTTCAAAATTGTAGCATCACTTTGTAACGACACTGTTAATTCTGAATAACACTTAAAATATTAACATATTTTTTACCAACATCTATTCGAGTAAATACAAATTAAACTTGCCAATTCCCTGAGACATCAATCTAGGGAAAAAATCCATAGCAGATGTGATCGTTGTCAAAAATAACCAAGTTCAATGCTATGGAAAAACATTGAACTTTCCCAGTTTGACGTCTAAGGGATTTAATCAAGTTTAATTTACACAGACGTATTTGTTACCAGTCTAGCGGTTTATAATCTTAGTAGCCCGGTAGAGGAAGTTCATTTGTTTTGGAACCGGTAGACTAGTGACAAATAAATATGTCAGGTTTAATTTGTTTCCGTGATAAACTAATTTACAAACTAATGCACACATTTAACAAATGAGGAATATTTTAAACTATGTACGAAATCGAATATTTTAAATTATGTAAATGTAATGAGGAACAGACTCTAAAACTCAATTTTATTTTTATTGTACACATGACATATTTTATAGTACATATGATATATTTTTATAGTACACATGACATATTTTTCATTATTCGTAGAACGACTTTCTTTCTCGTTCTTATGGTCGATACAAACGAAAGCCGAGCGATTAGTTAACTTTTATTTCGGGGTTAGTTAGCTCAAAGCGAATATTGTAATTGAACAAGTTTAACATGAGCGTCTCTAGAAATACCTTCTAATTCACTGTAAGATAGCTTACCAAGGCCAAGTTTTCTCGATATGACGGGAATTGAATGCGTAGCAGAAACCAGCTTCAGTAAACATCGGCAGGAAAATCTCACAACAGTCTTCGCTGTCCATTTTGAATACGCAATCAGTCAAGAAGTCCTCACATCTTAGTACCATCTGAATTCAAACTCAAAAATATTAAAGGGAAATTATATATTTGAATTCTTATTTCTATAAATGCTCTTATGAATAAAACAACGTATTTTTTTACATTAATTTATAAAAGGCTCCAACCCACTTACCAACATTCTCCCTGTTTTGAGATACTCGTATCTACAAGTACTCGTATATAAGAAACTTGATGATGGCAAGTTTCAGCTTTTATAGAATTGATATTTTACACTCATCAGTGTATGTCTGATAGTCTGTGTACCACGCTTAACAAAAGTTCAACATTTTAAACTCATCAGTGTATGTCTGATAGTCTGTGTACCACGCTTAACAAAAGTTCAACATTTTACACTCATCAGTGTATGTCTGATAGTCTGTGTACCACGCTTAACAAAAGTTCAACATAACTATAAATTTGTTTGAATTTAAAATCTCCTTGTTCGAACGGTCAAAATAGCTAACATTGCTGTTATTAGGAGAACGTTACATTAAATATCTAAAAATCACTGATTCAATTAATAGTATCAGTTATTATTTGTCGTTTCATAATTTAATTTCAATTCAAGTTACAAAAAACCTTCAATATTATACTTGAATGTATTATAATATTTACTTATTTAACACTTCATTGTAAAGCAATCTAGCGAGCATATTACCAGCAAATTTCTTCCAACCAACCAGACAAAAATGAATAAAGGAAGTTCATGGTCACAAAAAAACATCAAATGATTATTTATCCTGAATTCTTGAACAATATACATAGTAGAAATAAAAGTGAGATATCGCCAATCAAAGGAAAATGAAAAGAAGGTGGAGATGAAAGAAAGATCAGAAACCAAACACATTATAATACAGACTGGAAACTAAGAGTTTTATCAGACGCTTTTTAAAATATCTCAATGATGGAACGAGTCTAACATTAGCTTATAACGAGTTCCATAATCTCACTGCATGGACAGTTTAAGACACATGGAAGGACGCATATACACTTAAGGATACTGTCGTATAAAAAAACATTTTAGTGTTCAAAACAAATAGCAAAGCTTTTTTTAGATATTTTTAAAAATTCATTCAAACTTTTTAATGTTTACGATGAAATATACAAATCACTTCATTCCTCTGCCTAACTAGGTGTATGCTCGTCTTAAGTCAGGTAGATTTCACAAAACAAACCAAAACAAAAAAAAATAAGGAAACATATTTCGATCAGTCATAAGAATAAAAATAACACTTCAACAGAAGACCAATTAAATCCCATCATAATCACTTAACAGAAAAAAAGAGCATTTGAATGTGTTTGAGGTTTTTGCGGTACTTCGTTTCAGTTGTTTAAGGTCTTTCAGTGTTGTACCACGTAGTCAACTTCGCCATAAGTGGATACATTCTAGGTACAGTACCCGGCGGTAAATAATACACATCGGGCTTAAGAAAGAAACTGTCGGCCATAATCGGCTAACTTCGACTTTGTCGAGCGTTGTCTCTGTAATTCATACACGTGTTCTGTCACGATTTGTCAGTCGTTGTCAAGCGTTCTAGGGTGTAAGAATGACAGAGACGACGCTCTACAAAGCTGAAGTCAGACGATTATGGCCGACAGTATCTTTCTTAAACCCGATGTGTATTACTCACCGTCGGGTATTGTACTGCGTTGTCTACAGCGGAGTCGAAAACGTAATGTGGCGCATCTATCCGTCCCGGTTCGTGACCGTAACGTGAGCGCATGGTTCCGTCCCCCCACGGGACGGCAAGCGCGCGGCTTCCACAAAAGTTGACGTAATTGTTTATTTTTATTTAGTTGTCGCTTCGATTTGATATGCAGTATCATGCTGATTTGAGGTGGAGTATTTCATCCCTGTTAATATTGTTTGGATATTTATATATTTTTGCCTTTTTGATAAATTGGGCATATGTTGAGAAACTTAATATCATCTTTAGAGTTAAACAGATTTGATTGTCAGGGGTACGAGTATGTAGGGCAAACGGCGAACAAAAAAATACCTGAACACGAGAGCGCCTGCACACTCGCTTATTCTGAAAAATCAGCTTTGACCGAACACTTCATCGTGACAGACTATCGGTTCTCATTTTTTACAAAAATGCTCGACAAACCAAAAAGTTCTTACGCTATTGATGTTATTTTTTACTAAATCTAGTCTGTTTTGTACTAACCAAATTTTACAATATATTAGCCATATTTTAATACTTCTTATAGCTTTAGGTAATGTATTAATTAAACAGGAACCAGATACACGAAACAAGTCTGTCCAAAGAACATTCGCACATATGATATACGAGTACTTTTCTTTATCTTAAATTTGTTCCTCTTGTTTCATCAATATTTGTTTCAAAATAACACTGTTATCACTTTAAAAACCGCTATTTAAGCTAACGTAATTATTATTTCATTACTGTGTGATGCAGCATCTCAACCCATATTCTAAAATCAGTAAAGTTGACATAACCCATAATACATTATTTTCAGTCAATTTACGTCAGCCGCTCGACTTAGGTTTTTGAAAGTGAAAACTAATCACTTTACCCAGTTATGTTTAATCAGCCGAAAAGTTTAACAGTTATACTTTTCGGCTGATTAAACATAAAACTTAAAGGTAGAAAAAAAAGTGAAAACTGTGATGCTTAACAAATATGATGCTAAACAACGATGATGCTAAATAACCATTTGAGGTCTTGTGCTATTTTCCCAACTAATGAAATACTATACATAAAATGTTTTAGCAAGGTTTTATTATTCTCATATTTTTTTTACTTTTGACTCTTCAGCTCGCTGTTTCTGGTTAGTATAAAATCACAGTTTTTATATTTATCAGAAACAATTAATACTTCAACTTTAATATAACACAAAGGGACATCGGTAAAGCGGTGTTAATTAGGGGCGCTCACTATATTTGGTGACGATTATAATGATAGGCAATCCCTTGTGATCAAGTATGATTAGCAAGCTGTCGCACTTCAGCAAACACAGTCTTGAAATATCAAACCCAAAGAACCGATGGCAAGAGATCAAAGTTCCAAAACGATCGACATATTTAATCAGCTGCAGCTTTTCGCTAAGCAAAGATTTTTTATAAGTAGTATATAATATAATTTATGATAAGCAGAAAGACATAAATTTTGTTGTAAAATGTATTTACTGTTTTTTTAACACGTGCCAAGATGACGACAGTAATGCCTTCGAAATGCTATCTATCGTCCAAATCAACCAAACACGGAAATATATCCAAATAAATATTTTCAAAAATAATATGGAAATGGTCGTGAAATCGTCAAACTTTCTCATTTATTAAATTCAACAAATTTATTAAATTATATATAGTAATTCTTGAGTTTGAGCCTATTTTATAGAATTGTATAAGTATGATTTCTTACCGAAAAGACGATTGCTCTTAAATCATCGCCAATTTGGGAAAGTTGTGGATCTCCAGCGTATCTCGCTCCGTCCTCACGAATTGTGGCGTAAGTCATGGTGGAAAGAAACTTGAAAAACTCTTCATATTTGGCGCGGTTCTCGGGACTAGCGTCTGGCCAGGTTCTACTCGGCACAAAAAAAGGCTTGTGAGAACAACGTTCAAGGCAAAATATTTTTTCAACAGTAACAATTGAATTTTGATTTAAACCCTAGATCTTGAGTGCCGTAGCCTAGCGTCCTCGCATAGAACAGAAATTTGGTGTCTCCGTTTTCACTATCAGACCTTATTTTATTTGAAAATGTTATTCTTTAGTGCTTAAAAGCTGAAAAAAGCGCTCATATAGTAATATACATCACTAAAAACGCATCGTCTGCGTAACGCATAAGTCTGAATTCTCATCTGACGCTTTTTCAAATAAATCAAATAAAATCTAAAGTGCTCTGTAAGTCAAATGTCATTGAAAAATAATGCAATTTACGACTTGATTCCCATTTAACCGCACCGCCCGTATTAAGTGCGTTAATGTCGCGAGCTTCCGTATGTGAAGTTCATAGTAATCAACCAATAGTATTAAAGATACTGACAGGTTACCTAACAAATTAACTTGACACACCGTCAGAACAAAATTATAAGAGTCCTGTAATGGTTCCAGGAAAGGAGGATACCAAATTCAGTTTGTGAGTAACTCACAGTATGACCGCAGTGAAATAGGAATTCGATCGTTCGCTCATTGCTGGACCTCGTTGTCGGGATTGCCCTCACCATTCCAATGTCAATTCAATTGGAAAACGAAGCTGAGCCGGGAAGTTTTTTTTAAGTGAGTGAGCCGTTTCCCACCAGTAAACCCACTGGCCGCACCGCTGAACTGGATCCGATAGCACACCGAAGTAAGACGATCGGAGTACACTGGCACGTTTTTTTCCTCTTTTTGAAATAATAGGTATGACCTAAGTCATAGGACGCAGGCATTTTTTGTACCTAGTATACCCTCGAATACTAGGCACAAAAAATGCCTGCGTCATTCGAGGGGAGTAGCACAGCGCGGGGTTTGAACCGACGACCTTCCGCACGGAGGCCCAGTATATTACCTTACGGCCATGCATCTCTGATCTTCACCGTCCACATGTAGGAATCCAGCCTACATGTGAACGGTGAAGACTTTTATTGAGTCTGCTATCCAGTCATCGTAGAACTCATAACACGCATGTGGTATTTTAAAACATCAGGTTTTTTTTATTATTTACAATACATAATTTAAAATTTACATAGTTTTGATGGAAAGGCGAACCGTCGAGTTCTAATACAGAACAATGCTATAATCCTCCATGAAGTGGTGGTCATTTCATAATCACTAATTTAATATATTTATCGTATACCTATAGGTGTTGCTAATTTTTGGCGCTAGAAAATGCATGTTCCTTCACCTAAATTATATGTTATATACACTTGTGGGGTCGGAAGCAAATTCAATGCGTCACCCCTTATTCGATGACTGCACTCTAATGTATTTATGAGGATAAATTATAATAGGTATATAATTATAAAGATGATAAATTTAATATATAATTAGTGATATAATAAATATTTAACGGAGATCGAGTACTTTAAACTCCTTAAGAAGTGTTTCTGTGGAGCAGAGTTTTAATCAAATAATGTGTGTTTGTTGAAGAACAACAGTTCACATATATTAAAATAACAGACGCACAGACTTTTTGACAATTTTGATAACTTGTAAATGTGTATTTATGCACATTACCTGTAAGTATATATCAATGTACATTAAACCAACTTATTTACCTGCAAGTATGTATGTACCATATGTACATTAAACCAACTTATTTACCTGCAAGTATGTATGTACCATATGTATATTAAACCAACTTATTTACCTGCAAGTATGTATGTACCATATGTACATTAAACCAACTTATTTACCTGCAAATATGTATGTACCATATATACATTAAACCAACTTATTTACCTACAAGTATGTATGTACCATATGTACATTAAACCAACTTATTTACCTGCAAGTATGTATGTACCATATGTACATTAAACCAACTTATTTACCTGCAAGTATGTATGTACCATATGTACATTAAACCAACTTATTTACCTGCAAGTATGTATGTACCATATGTACATTAAACCAACTTATTTACCTGCAAGTATGTATGTACCATATGTACATTAAACCAACTTATTTACCTGCAAGTATGTATGTACCATATGTACATTAAACCAACTTATTTACCTGCAAGTATGTATGTACCATATGTACATTAAACCAACTTATTTACCTGCAAGTATGTATGTACCATATGTACATTAAACCAACTTATTTGCCTGCAAGTATGTATGTACCATATGTACATTAAACCAACTTATTTAAAATACTTAAATAGTTAAAATATCTTTATATGTTAAATTGATAAAAAATATCATTGCTTTTAACATGAATAGCAACTAAAAACTAATAAAAAATATCTGAATATAAAAACCTGATGTTTTTAAATACGTAGTTCCGCACATCTTAAAACTGAAAATGTGTGTAGTAAATTAGACACGCGAAACGAGTATTTTCAACACAACTTCATAGTCAAAGTGACTAATTAAAACCTAGGAACTTAAATAGCGTTGTTTCCTCAGATCTGTCACTTCGGAAAGAATTCAAGGATTTGTGTTAACCTGTGCATACATATACTTTTTAATGTTTACAATAAAATATATAGAGCAGTGCTCTGCATAACTAGGCGTATGTCCGTGATTGATTTAACGTTATCCATGCCTGCCTGATTAAACGTTATTTTTGTTTATATTTTTTTATTATACAGGTTTTCTAACAAATAATTACCAAACTACCTAACAATTTCTCGACAATGGTTCTTGTTACTTTAAATAAAATATAATAATGTTTTTAAACAAAAATTAAAACAATAACCATACAGAAATTAACAAAATTCAAATAGAAGATGAAATCAAATCGAAATATAAAAACTACGTGAATATTTAAATACAGAGGACTTGATAATCATGTAGAGTTGAATAGTTTTTTATTATATTCTTAACTTAACAATTATTCTCACGCATTTAATAGTACGAGTACCTCATGTCACTATTGAATCCATTAACAATTCTAGAAACGGTGCCTCGCAGCGTACGAGGAATCACCACACATTATTTATTCTAGCTATGGCTTGTATCATTCTAGGAACCATTATAAGTCGTTCTGCTAATGTAGTCTAGTAGCTATGGCTTGTATCATTCTAGGAACCATTATAAGTCGTTCTGCTAATGTAGTCTAGTAGCTATGGCTTGTATCATTCTAGGAACCATTATAAGTCGTTCTGCTAATGTAGTCTAGTAGCTATGGCTTGTATCATTCTAGGAACCATTATAAGTCGTTCTGCTAATGTAGTCTAGTAGCTATGGCTTGTATCATTCTAGGAACCATTATAAGTCGTTCTGCTAATGTAGTCTAGTAGCTATGGCTTGTATCATTCTAGGAACCATTATAAGTCGTTCTGCTAATGTAGTCTAGTAGCTATGGCTTGTATCATTCTAGGAACCATTATAAATCGTTCTGCTAATGTAGTCTAGTAGCTATGGCTTGTATCATTCTAGGAACCATTATAAGTCGTTCTGCTAATGTATTCTCTAGTAGCTATGGCTTGTATCATTCTAGGAAACATTATAAGTCGTTCTGCTAATCTAGTCTAGTAGCTATGGCTTGTATCAATATTTATCTATTTGTTTAATAATTATCTAAGGCTATCTTACATTTTGGTGAAAATCATTAAATCAAATAATGAAATTATCAATACATCATCGTTATCGCCACTATATCCCCATTGTATTAGACAATAAGAGCTCATTTCCACTTATTTCTATCCTGGCACACGTCTTTCGCTTATTTCACATCTATACATCGTACTATGCATACTCGCCGTTTTTTTTCCAGCTTTTTCACTCTTCTCTCTTGCAGAATTTGATTGATTTGTTCAATTAAATCAGTAAAATAAGTGTATTAATTTTTTTGTCTCTTAGTTAGATACGGTATTAAACTTACATACTTGTTTATAAACTCATCCACATACGTTGGATTATTGGGATTATGGTCGCATACAGTGATCGATGGAAACAGAACATCCCAGTTGTGAAAGTCAGTATCAAGACCTAGAAAAATATCCAATTTACAAATTTGAAGATCTCTGTTAAAATACTATCGTGGACTATCATCTGCTAAGATGATAGTCAAATATAGTCCATAACAATACTATCGTGGACTATCATCTGCTAAGATGATAGACAGATATAGTCCATAACAATATTGTTCCAACTTTTATGTATGGGAAGGAAACTCGGACGCGAAAAGGACTGGAAGAAGTCCAATAAATGGTATAGAAATGTATGACAGGATTACGGAATAAAATAATTGAGGATGAATGTGAATTGAAGACTGGTGTATTAAGTAGGATGAAAAAAGGCAGTCTTAGATGGTTTAAGTACACAGTGAATATGAGTAAATAACTACTAATGAAACAAATATACAGTGTAAATGTGGGTGGAAGACGCTGTAGAGGACCAAGAAAAGTATGGTTGGATTAAGTGAATAATATTTTGAAATAAGGAAATCTATAGTCAGAGAAATCGTGGTAGGTATACGAGAGGTGTGTGGATGTAGAGGAGGTGAACGATGTGTTCCACGATAGGAAAGTCTACTAATATGTCTTCTGTGCCTACAACTACAAAAAAACGGCGAGACGGTATGTACCATATGTATGAATAACTTCGAAAGAACTACACTGATTGAGTTATTTTGAAAATGTTGACATCAAACATTTTTTACGATATTTAAAGTTGATTCAATGGACGTAAATATGCAAAAAGGATTCAATTTATAGTCTATCTATTTTGAGATAATCGAGAAAACATGGCACTGTTTGTATGGGACGATTCTTATAAGACGGAATTTAACTGTGAAATACGTGCATTTTATTAATTTGATATTTTATATATTAGATTTCAAATATAAGATTAAGGTTTGTTTATTTGATATTTCCAATAACACTATAACATGATTTTGAGGATTGAGTCCTTTTAATACATAAACTTTCAAAAGATCTGGTGTTAGATTACAGGACGTGCAAAAATCTAGTTTTGGGTACAAAATCCGATATTACCCCAACAGAAAATCACTCAAATCACATCACTATTCCATTTGTGAAAAAGAAAAGTTTTTATATCTTCGTTCTATGGAGAATTTGATTGGTAATGAGATACTTCTATTGTATTGCATTGCACTTTCGTTGTATACAGTATAGCCTGGTGGGTTTATTGCCGTCTGACAATCTCTTCCGACCAATAAGAAAGGTGTGAACAGACTGGAACACTTTTTAAAAAATGGGTATCAATCGAAATCGCAACCATCAAGTTGAAAGAATGTCGTTTTAGCAACTACGCCACAGAGGTGGACTATATTTATTAAAAAAAAATATATATGGTAATATATAGTCGTGAAAAGTACAAACTAAACCATCTCAGTTTTTGGCGGAAAATATCATAGTTTTTAGTATTTTTTAAATCAGCGTAACTTTTTTTATGCAAATTAATTGCCATTGCACCATACTAAAAGGGTTAAAAGTAAATCTATGTTATCTCAATATACTTTATAAAACAATAAATTGCTTACGAGGTTGTTCATTAATTAAAAATTAAAAATAAATTTATTAACCTTTATTTTACAGAGAATCTCAAAAAACTTTATGTAAAGTAACTTAAACTGAGATGACATAGTTTGCAATTTGCACGGCAATATTTGTAAAGGATGTGCCTTCTGGAAGATGTGGTATACTGAGATCAGCTACGTTTCGAAATACTTAGTTTTTTAGACAAAGGGTACTTTTTTCTTCGTTCTTCTGAAAAATGAATACGAGATTTTCTAATTCAATTCTTTTCTTATTTCTAATATTGTATATTTTCTAATATCTAATATGATGCACATTTTGGCAGTATCACATTTCGCTGTGATATTTTTGCATCAAGTGGTTACAAGGACTGATGGTTGCTATTCAACCCACTCCAGACCAAGACCCTTCGTTTCTGGAACGAAAATTTCCAATTCATCTCCATTTTTGGTTAACTTGGATGTTGTTTTAGTCAACTATAACATACATAAATATCATCACGCCGTGTCTCTTGCGAGGTAGGCAGAGAGAACATATCTCCAAACATTTTTGTCCAATCACACAACTTTCGCCTCCTCCATATTCATACATTTCGTCATGCACAATCTTCTATTACACTCGTAAATACTTCTCACTTCTTTTTCAAAATCTGGTCCATTTGGTCCAGCTGCGTTTTCCTTGGTCTACTTTTTCCATGCACACACATATCACTTCTGACTTGTACACTCGCTTATGGTAGTCATTCATTCTCTCCACATGTCCAAACCATCTTAAAATTATTTTATTCATCTTACTTAAAATATTCATTTTATCCATACATTGACACCACAAATTTTCCTTGCTGCATGCATTTCCGCAGCATTGATCGTACTTTTATCCATCTTCTACCAAGTCCAAGATTTACTTCCATACATCAAGGTGGGCAACCAACACACTATTATTTAGTCATTTTTGCTACTTTTGATACTAAGCGCGGTTGTTGTTAAGTGCTCCGTTTACCTTGTTCCCTGTCACAACCCTTCTCTTAATGTCCTGTTCAACTCGCCCATCACACGTAAACATACTGCTCAGATAACAGAATTCACCAACCTGCTCTAGTTTCTACATACATTGCGCACACTTTTTACCACACTTCTTTCTATAACCTTTGATTTCGCTACATTAATTTTCAACCCTTTTACTAGACATCTCTCATATAGCTCACTTGTCATAACTATAATTTAAACATATATATTATTAAAATATATGAATACTTTGAATTGAAATAACTGGTTTAAGAATTTTAAGTACATGTATTGTAACTGCACAAAACACAACGAAGAATTATTATATTGATGAAATCTGACCTGTGATAGTTGGATTCGTTTGAAATTTCTCCCAAAGGCTGACGATGATAATACAAGTTGCGACAGCCCCAACTGAGGTGAAACAAAACCACATGAACCTTAGGAAAAAAGGAGAAAATAAAATATAAAACACATGTAAATATAATAACAATAATAAAAAATCTTATAAATGTACAATTATTAGCCCCATTTGCTGTTTTTTTTTCTGATTTGGCGCAATCTTGTTGCTTGATAACTACTTACTCAAGAAGTAAGTTGACCAATTAAGGTCAATTAAGTTCATACAGTTCAAGACAGTTGATAAAGATTTAGATTTTTGTACAATACTTACTCTTCATGGGGCTTTGCATTCAAACTTTTAAATTAAGATCGTTACTACCTTAATTTAAAAGTTTGAAGTACCTGAACAAAACATAATTTGATTTAAAAGTAACGAAGTTAATTTATTTCACAATCCAACTTTTAATGGACTAAATTGATAATTTGGGATTAATGAATGATACCACTTCGGCACGATCCTTTTTTACTCGCATATGCACAAAATTGAGAGTTTTTGCGTTGTTGTGTATTTGTACTCAAAGGTTATCCTTTCTATTAAAACGATGTATTCTGGATAATATTGTAACGATGGTCGTTATCAATGTAGCGTGTGTCCTATTAGAACGTGCTGATGATTTTGATATCGACATCGCTATCTTCGTTTTAGTCGATCTGCGTTACTTCTCGTTCAGAGTCATCAATATAGCGGATTGCTTATCTCTATAAGTCATGATGATCTTGATTTGTATTCAAATAAATATAGACTCAGGAATGCGGATATAAAAAGCGAAAGTGACAGCGGGTGATAAATAATAAGTCTTGACAGTTGAATGAATGACAATAATAATATGTTTATTTCTCGGCGTCCGAGTAATTTATACCAATGAGTGAATACATTCGCGATACACATCTGCCTTGCTCTAGCGCATGAACTGGCGGTAGGTTAATTATTTATATTTGGAGATGGCTAGCCAATTCGCAGACGTTGTAAATAGTAAATATTGTTGTTGTTCATAGTGTGTGACAATCATTGAATTCTTCATCGGTCATTGCCCCTGTATGTTTACTATCTGACAATAATTAATTTAATTTAATTGTGTTTAACAATTCACTTATTCATTTTGACAATTATTTATTTATTTATTTATTTAGGTAGGTATTCCTACAATATCATAAATAAATTTACAAAACTGAAATTCTGAAATAAAATATTCTCATTCCAGATCAAAATGATCAAAAATGTATTCACCAAAAGTAAACCAATTCACAAAACACATTTTTGGTTTATTTGAAACATTGAAAAAGCATAACTTAATAGTTTATTTGCAAAAATATCAAAACAGTAAAATACGTATTTCATAGTTTAATTCTGCCTTTAAAATGCCATTATGCTTGCTACGCACAGATACCTGGAAGTTTTAGAAGTAAGTTGAAAACGTTTATTATCATAAGAAGTGATCAAAGGTCCATGGGGACAAAACATTTCGTTTGACAAAAACGGCGCCGAAGAATAAATCATCATCAAAATTCGTATATTACCACATCTTTTTCTTTTTGATGTGCCGTCTCCTCTCAAAAATTTACTAAGGTAGAAAGTACTAACTTATAAAGCTTAAGTTTCAAGTTTTAAGACGCTACGTTGTTTAGTATTTGTTTGGCAGCCATCAATATTGAACGCTCTCAGTGAATTTGTAAACATAGAAAAAATTGGTCATCGTTATGTGATACAATACTTTCATTTGAAAGGTCTAAGTCCAACCAATATCAAAGCCGAGCTAGATTCTACTCTGGGGGAGTCTGCTCCTTCGTTTACAACAGTAAAATATTGGGTGGTAGAGTTCAAACGAGGCCGTACGAGCTGCCAAGACGAACATCGCAGTGGTCGACCAAATGAGGTGACCACGCCAGAAATGGTAAAGAAAATCCACAAAATGGTATTGGATGACCGTCGATTGAAAGTGCGCGAGCTAGCAGACATGGTAGGCATTTAAAAAAAGTGCTGTACATTGCATATTGACTGAAAATTTGGTTATGAGAAAGCTGTGCGCAAGATGGGTGCTGCGTTTGCTCACAATGGAACAAAAACAGCGTCGTGAGGATGTTTCAATCGAGTGTTTGGCGATGTTTCACTGCAATAAAGCCAAGTTTTTGCGTCGATTCATAACCATGGATGAAACATGGGTCCATCACTTCACACCTGAGATGAAGGAACAGTCAAAACAATGGGCTGAAAGGGGAGAATCGGCTCCAAAAAAGGCGAAGACAGTTCCATCTGCAGGCAAGGTCATGGCGTCAGTTTTTTGGGATGCGCGTGGGATAATTTTCATTGATTATCTTCAAAAAGGAAAAACAATCAACGGCGAGTATTATGCGAACTTATTGCAGCGTTTGAGTGATGAAATCAAGAAAAAACGGCTGCATTTGGCGAAAAATAAAGTGTTGTTTCATCAAGACAATGCACCAGTTCACACATCCGTTATCGCGGTGGCCAAAATCAATGAATTAAAGTTCGATTTGCTTCCTCACGCACCCTATTCGCCAGGTTTAGCCCCCTCGGATTATTTTCTTTTTCCAAACTTGAAAAAATGGC
>OX463838.1:30814464-30901708 GCA_949825065.1 Odontocerum albicorne
AATCGAATTTGAAACTATCCGAGTCAAGTACCCCTAAGTGATAATCAACTAGGCCACAGAGGACGACAACGGTATAAATTATAATCGAAAATATGAAAAGAAATTGTATAAAAAATAAAAATAGGATTTTATTTGAAAACACCTGATTCCGTAGCAATGCTTTTGTCATAATATCCATTGGACAAGCCTCTGCCACTAAACGAATCACTGTTTTATCAGATGGATATTAGATGCGTCACGAACGTTTCAGTCCAGTGGAAAGCTATCAGGTATCGTTAATTGACGCACCAAAATCTTTTTTTTTATGTTAATGATATACTTTTGAATTTCGTATCCACTTTTTCGTAGCCTGAGATTTAAAAACATAAAAAAATCAGAGTTCTTGTCATCATCCACTGGACAGACCCTGGACAATGGTGGGGCAACCGGGGCACTGACTTCAAGCGCGATATCTGAAGGAATAATATCATCAAATAATTAAAAATCATATCCCAATATTGATATTGCACACCATATATTTTTGTCAATGCATTATGTGAAAGAAGTTTTTAAGATTGTCAGATATGGCCATTATTTATATTGAACATTTTATTTCGAACACAATCAATTTCGATAAAGTTATTGATGATTTCTCAAAGTTCGAAAAATAACGATGATTTATATTGAGGTCAAGTGATCGTACGTCTCCGATTAAAACTAATTAAAGACTGAGAGAGATAGGGGGGGGGGGTATTTTTATTGAATGTGAAAAAATCGCTCTTTTAAAAATAAGGGGAAAATATTACAGCTCTTTTACTCGTTCCCGAAAGTATTATATGAAGAAAAAAATTGTCACTTTAAGTGGAGGTGCATTTTCAAATGGATGCCCCAAGCACCAAAATATTATACCTTGTCGCGGTTCTATCACCGGTAATACATTTTCAATTTAGAAAGTAGATTTTTCAAAAGTAACTAATTTTATTGGTATAGCCATCTTTTAAACACATTAGGCCAGATTCCTACTTGAAGCAGTCATACAAATAACAATTTTAAAAACTGCAAGCAATCTAAAAATATGACTTGATACACTGTCACCGTTAAGCACAAAAAATGTATAAAAGCTCTATCGTAACGCGGGTATACTATGATCAGTTCCCAGTCGACCCAAAGGCAGCTCTTTAACAACCCACAGGATGAACTTGGTCAAGTGGGAATCCAGTCGAAATGTTCAATAATTATTCAAAAAAGATCTAACCCGCAAAACATTTCGTTGTCGAATGGGTATACGTAAATCCTTTATATAATTTTTTATTGGATCTTTTTTATTGTGAAATTCATTCTTGGAGGTAAGCGCCAGCTGTTTCTCCACCTTTAAAGTCTTCCTGGCATGCAATATCCTGTGGAAATCTCGTGTACCGCTATGTATGGAATTCTGTCACTACCTATCCTATCCACGTGGTCACGTCAGTACTATCTTTTCTTTCTGCTCCATCTAATTGTAATCTATGTTGCAGGTCTGTTGGATATGCGAGTTTTTGGCCCTATCTTTTATCTTCCCTTTCTTTAAAAGGCACGGTCCATAGATGCAATCACCATACTCGACTATTGGGATAATGAGCGCGTCGGTTAGTTTACGTCTAGCCTGAATCAACAGATTTTGACGGATGCGATAAATATTTTTAAGCCGCGAAAAAGCCCATTGTAATTTAGTTTTAACGTGAGCCTCGAATCTTAAGTCATTTTCCATATACACACCTAAATTGCGCACCATGCTCTCTGTAGGCACAGTCGCGTTACCAATCTTTATTTCCAAAGGCTCGTTCAACTTTTCGACTTGTTATCTTGTACCCATAACAATCATAACCGATTTCGAAGGGTTCAAGAGAAGCGCATGCCTCTCAGACCATATCATCAGCCGCTCGAGATCATCATTTATGTGTTGAGTGTCAGACTGAACCTAATAACTTCCAAATGAATAATAAAGTTGAGTATCATCCGCATACATGTGGTAGCTACAGTTCCTTATCACATCTGGAAGATCGGATGTATATAGGCTAAAAAGTAGGGGACTCAGTATTGACCCAGTTGAGAGTATCTCCGACCGGCTGCTGAAGTTGTTTTCAAGCTGACTAGTGAGGGTGTCGTCTCAGTGTTATGCCATAGTTTTTACGACTATCTCCTTACTTCCATCAGCCGGTTCCTAAAAAAGGACAAAACCTTCACCATAGGTGATATACTCTGATACATATTTCAGTAGATATGGAATAAATAGTCCTACCCAAGAGACTGGTGAAATGGATCGATTGTCATCTTATATATGTAAGGTGATCCTCTCGAGTATAGAAACAACCACGGAATCGCATTGTTGAACATTCCTATCTCTCCTATGATTCTCAGTCGCATCCCTGATCCCATTCTAGCTTACGGTTTTGTTCCTGGTAAGTCTTGTGTAAAATCATCTGTTGCATCATTCAACAAGCATAGGAACTGAATTTGCGACGCATAATTGTTGTTTTATTGACTTTGAAAAAGCCTTGGATAATGCACATATCACATGGGAGGTGTCCATCCTTAGGTTGTAGCCATAAACAAAGATCTATACCAGAACTCCGAGTGCCTCAAAGCTGGTCATAATTGCAATATTCGACTACCCAAGAGAGCTCAACACCAAATCGGACACCCACCTTTGCCATCCACTGGTATTATAAGATTAACTAACGTGGAGTGCCGACTACCTTATTAATTCTTGTTATTTTTTCCCATAGTAATCATATTTATATCAATTTTTGTTTATTCATCTCATGGATTTTTTTTGTGACTATAAAATGTTTACATCACCACATTTCAAAGATTTTTGTTTTTTCTTTTTGATTCTGAATGTAGGAGTATAAAGCATATTTTTTCACACACATCAAAATGGTTTTTTATATTTGATTATGAAACAATGTTGGAGAACTAAACCGGATATTTATGAATAATGTAGTCTTCAGATTTATTTGTCTCCATCAGTTGGCATACTATCCCTTCACTAGCAGCAGAGCAGTCCTTTTTTCCGTGTAAATTTCAAAATCTAGGGAATATACTCACATTTCTTATATATTTTCATTCTAAATCTGGTCCTTTTCTTTGTTGAATTACACATGTCGGCCTCGAAATTCAAAGATTCAGTCAAAAAAAAATCTTTTGGCCTATTATTTATCCACACTTTTTTTAAATGTGTGTAATTTGTAAAGCTTATCTATTTTTTCTAAAGTTTTATTATTGCATAAGTGTAAATTTGATAAAATTTTCTCATATACCTAGCAAGACATGACACTTGAAAAATGGGAGTTTCTGTCGACTTCCTTTCACACCAATATGACTTCCAAGTAGTATTTTTTACCTGATTTTTCAGAATATATCCAGCAAAAAATGTCTATTTCATTAGGAGTTCCACTGAACCGGGTATTGTCTGGTTTCTCTGCACTTTTTTGTTTTATAAATCGGATACACTGAGAAGCATACATAAGCACAATTTATTGGATTATCTATGCTTCTCAGTGTATCTGGCCCGGTAATGAATACCAGCCTTATGTTTATAAATCTATATAGAGAAGACTATATTAGGATGCAACAGCAAAAATACATCTCCACAAATCCTCCGAAACCTTCCAAATTGGTAAGAGAGTTCGTCAAGGAGATACTATTTCCCCAAAATTATTCACAGCTACACTTGAATATGTTTTTAGTAAACTGGAATGGGATAATAAAGACCTGGTGATTGATGGAAAATACCGGAGCCATTTGAGATTTGCAGACGATATCGTTATATTCTCACAAAACCCAAATGATCTTCAGCACCAACTGCAGGAATTGGCAGAGGTTAGTCAGTAAAGAAGTTAGTTTAAAAATGAATATATCAAAAAGCAAATACATGATAAACAGCTTCGCTACCCCAAAACAAATAATTGTAGATGGAAAGCAGCTGGAACTTGTTCAGGAATGTGTATTTGGGGCAACTTATTTCCTTTGTAGGTGTCATATCGCAAGAAATAGCAGGAAGGACAAAACTAGCATGGAGCTCATTTGGACGTTTGAACATCTTCAAAAGTGATCTCCCAATATCTTTGAAGTGAAAGGTCTACAACCAGTGTATTCTCCCAGTACTTATGTATGACTGTGAGACATGGACGCTCACAGCAAAGAACACAAAAGCTCCAGACCACACAAAGGCGCATGGATAGATGCATGTTGAGATTTACTAAAAGAGACCGTAAATGAAACACCTGGATGCGCAGAACATGTAGCCAGAATGTCAGATTCCCGATCGACATCCGAAATTATCTAATGGTACCCAAGAGGCATAAAAGACCGAAGGCACGCTGGATGGATGAAATCAGGAAGCAACACATGGCACCAACGACTAAAAAACCTAATTATTTGGAGTCAACTTGGAGACCTTTATCCAGCAGTGGATGGACAATGATGATGATGATGATATATATAGTATGTAAAGACTTCCTAACTTTTTTATGAAAATCATTGCAATATCTAGAATCGATAGATACTGCAAACATATATGCAGGTCCACTGATTCTTCCCTCTTTTAAATATATTAATTCATTGTACTGTTTTCCACAGAAACTCCAAACGTCTTGTGCTATTGATAGTACTTAAATTAATTACTTTCACATAGTTCTGTAACACTGTAGATGAAACTAACTTTAATACTTATTTCTTCAACTTAAGCATTTAATTTTTGTACAATTTAAGCTGAAATTTGAATATACCAAGATAAATTCAGAATGTAGAAATAATTTCTTAAAACAAATTAAAACTGCTTTACAAAAATCATTTCTTTATTCATTATCCTGATTTTATCAAGTAATTACTTTTGAGCATTTGAATTATTGTTATATAACACTGTCTTATCAAACCGGAAGATTACATTTTATCAGTTTCATCAGAAAATTTACATTTTATGATTTAAAAAATTAAGCTTTTCTCTTTCCTTATACAAATAAATGAAAATATTTTGTTTTCTAGGGTTGATCTTGCAAAAAGCATATGCATATGTAATATGACCTCATAACATAATAGAGGTAAGCTAGCTGAAAAAAAAAAGAAATTATTCTAGGCGAGTAACAACACGGGTCTTGAAATAGAACCCTTCTCCATAAAAATCCTACTAGTTAACTGATCATCAAAGCATCTCATAATTCATCACCTTGCATTATTTTATAATTATTGTTTAGTACAAGGCCGAGAAAACCTATCCCCAAAGTTATTTTTAGCAAATCTACTTGTAGGTAGCGGAATAGCAATGTGAAAATTTACCTCTAAAAAATGTTGAAGCAAAAATACAGAGGTCTGTCCTTGATTTTCACAACATATACCAGAAGACAACAAATTCTAAAAAGTATTCTCTTTTTATGACTACAATTTATCTAACACAATTGGTAGTGATTTTTCTTCATATAATCAAAACAAACACTTCTAAACAATGTTTTATTCAGACTCTTTATTATAAAATAACTGCAGATTTTTTGTGTTTCATTATATAATACAATATGTAATGAAGCTGTACATTTCAAAATAAACTTTTTTATTATATATTTCTCAATAAAATAGTAATTTTACATACATAGTTGAGTTAGTATTGGTTTGCATAAATGCTATTTGGATTATTATGTAATACATAATCAATTATGTACTTGATCAAATTTTAATCAAACAGAAATTAGGAAATTAAAAGGAACATTTACATTTAAAATATTTTCTCTTAAAATACTCTTTTTAAATATATACACATATACAAAAATATCAAAAATGAATCTGATAACCTAGTCACGAGTGAATTAATGTGAACAATGATTAAATAGTTGAAACAAGTGCAAACATGTCTTAAATTATTCAAATATTAATTATTTTAATAAGGAATACGTCTGCCTTTAGCTTCTTGTAGACGTTTTTGCAAGGATTAAATAATTTTTTTGCAGTTTTCCAAAACTTTCTCATCCCGAAACCACACCTTAATTACTATTTCAATAATCTGTTTTGTTGTAGTCTGTTTTCCAGATCTTGGCGTTGCAAATAGCCCATAAATTTCAATCAAATTTGTATCAAGAGAGAGTAATATTGTTTTCTTGGAAATGGTTAAAAATCATCTTAGTTTTATAGCACTGTGCAGAATCTTGCTGAAATACTAATTCTCCATTTATATTGACTTTCTCCAGCTCCTTTACCAATCTTATGTCCGTGCACTTGTTCTTATTAATGACATTATGAATAGTCAGAAATATAAACAACTACTTAATATGAGATTGATAATAATTAAAAGTTGGCGAAAGTCAATATAAATGAAGAAGCAAGATTCTGCACCGTGCCACAAATCTAAAATGATGTTTATGTATTTTCAAGAAAACAATATTACCCTTTCCTGATATAAATTAGATTGAAAATGTATGAGCTATTTGTAAAGCCAGGATCCAGAAAACAGATTACAACGAAACAGAAGGTGATTAAAGAAGAAATTAACGTTTGGTTTTGGGATGAGCAAATATTGAAAAATAGCAAAAAAGCTTATTGAATCCACAGCAAAACGCGTACAAGTTATAAAAGCTAAAGGCTATAAAAGCTAAATTAAAATTTTATCAAGTACATATTCCTTAGTAAAATAATGAATATTTAAATGATTTTAAAAATATTTGAACTTTTTAAAGCTCATAAGCACTTATTTCAACTATTTTATCTTTGTTCACATTAATTCGCACACTACTGTATCTTCTTCATCTCTGTAACTCCGTTCTTCAGAGCAGTTTTGGTTAGTGAATATTCATTTATTTTAATGTTTAAATTATTGAATAAGGAAATAAATAAATATTAGTGGTGTGACTTTAATTTGAATTCTTATAAAATATCAATTTTAAATGGCAGCAAACGTGTGAGATGTGGCAACATGTGTTTTGCTTCTTCAGGATAACTAATTTCAATATACGTTAATTAATTATAACTAATTTCAATATATTAATAACCCTCGAAAATTGTAGAAATTAGTAACTTACTGTTATAAATATAAGGAGGAAGGATAAGCAAAGGGATGATACTCTTAACATTAAATGTATAACATGTTAAGGTAAACAAAAAATATTGATGAGCTCAATTCATATCTTAACTGAAAATTCTAGTCAAATTTGATTGTCTGTAGTTTAATTATATATTCAAAAGTAGAAATTAAAAAAAAAATCCCTTTCTGATAGCTTACTAGTAAATGACATTTTTCCACTTGCAAAATGGCAGTGTGGGTTTCTCGAGGGTTGATTGTGAATATGTTGAGAATGCTATAAAATGGCAGTGTGGGAATGGTTTTTTCGAGGGTTGATTGTGAGTATGTTGAGAATGCTATAAAAAACCAAATATTAGTACTGTTGGTTTGGATATATAACATGTATCCAGAATGGCAGAACCAAGAGCCGTAAGAATGGCCAGGGACAGTATGCCCCAAGCAAGCAGACCTCCGGGACGATCTCCCAAAAGATGGAGACAGCTGGCAGTCAACGTCACAAGAGGGAAACGATGATGCAGGACCATAACAGGCCAACAGGCCTAAAAGAGGAAGATCACATGGGACAAATGTTCCAAAAAATAGGGCAATTTCAAAGGGAAGTAGTGACTCCTGCACTGTTTATACTCACCTGGCTCTATCAGATTATCATATGTTCCTAAGTCTTCAAAATCAAAAAGAAGTTTGATCAATTCGTCAGCTCAAAAATTTAATAATTTTACTGTAAAGTAATTGACAGTGTATGATTAGAATGGGAAGAAGTTGTAAACAATAATGGAAAATATAAAATAATTTGCATTTGATTTAAAATCACAAAATCTTTAGTTTCAAAAGTTCTTAAAAAACTGTTTAACTTATAGGATGTCCCTATAAAATGTATTTTTTTAAATTAGTTCAATTATAAATTCTGATAGCGTAGAAGACATGATTACTTCTGGAAGTTCAACAAAATAAATTTTGGACCTATATTTTAAGTATTCAAAGTTCAAACTAGATAAAATATGGATTAATGATAATCAAAAGGTATGCACATTATATATTTTTAAAAAATCATGGCACTGTGACAGAATGAAAGATAGCTGAATTGGATTCACATCTCCGAAAATGTACCATGTCCATTCTTGGTTCAATGATGAACATTTCTCCAAGAATAAAACATGCTTTTTTAAAATAAAACTACCAATTAAACTAGACTATAATATTATGAAAGAAATGTTGAAGGTATTTTATTACCGAGAAATGTTATTATACTTTTTCCAATGTATGATTTTAAATAAACAAATATGTACCAAAATTTTAAACTAAAAACTTTTTCAAATTAAATGATTTAATTAAGCAAACTAAGTTTATTCAATCAAATCCATTCTGAACTTTGTACTTATTTATTCACTCGCTTGTCAAACAAATGACCCTAGTAAAAACCACAAACTTTCAAGATATATATGGAATGATTGCTTGGACAGTGATGAAAACTATTACTCTTCAATAGAATCCTTATAATTATGGTTACAATGTAGAAATAAAAGATACTAAAATACTGGATTATGTAAATATTGCAAACTAAATCAGAATATCTAAGAATGACATGAAATATTTTTTAATTTTAATTGATTTATGGTGGGGTAGGATACATTAGCAGAAATTTAGCATTTTTTAGTTCCTGAATATTGATATCTTTTATATGGAGAGTAAGTCGAATCCCTAACTCAGCAACACCCCCCCCCCCCCCCCCTACAGTTTATTTATTTTAAAACATTAAAAACACAGGATTTGCAAAAAATATGTTCAACATTACTATTTTAATATAATAATTTTATTTATTTAATTTTACCAGTACAGAACTTTTGAAAATACTTAATAGCTAAAGATAATAATAAAACATTCTAAAAAATTTAGTACACATATAAATAATACACAAGTATATTTTTCAAATAATGTACGTTGTATCAACATAAGAGAATGAGTAAAACAGTTATATTTGTAATTGGGTTCAACTTGTATCCACATTAAAAATAAAATAAACCAGGAATATTTGTTTAATAGATGGGAGAGAATATTGAAAATAAAATATATTTTCTATGTAAACACGATTTTTCAAATTTAAATGACGAGTTCAAAATACAATATTTAGAAGCAAAGTAATGTAAATTGTATACCGTTGACAAGAAAAGTAATTTTGAATCAAAATATGTAGATTATTTTTTTTTTTTTGTGGTTGATGTTTTCCTACTCCTTATCTGAATGAGTTTTTTTTTTGTATTCACATTGACAAGTTTTTTTTTTATTCAATACCTTATTGAGTCTAATGAAACAATATTTATACAATGAAATAAATATATGACAATACTGAAAATTCATACTTTTTGTAGACATTATATTGAAAACTAAATATATGAATAAGTAATTATAATGTGGGTAAAAACCCACTCACCATATTCATTCAAATTTTAAAATCTAGTGAATAGGCAAAATCTTTGTTCAACATTTTTAATATTAAATTTGAAATTGTGTACAGAAACAGTTTCATTTCCGTATTAAACTCTGAGGCGAAGAATGTAGCGATCCTCCGGTAAATATTAGAATACTTCTGGCAAAGACTGATAATGTTTTCTTTTAATTTTCAGTGTTTACAAAACATTCACATATTTCAATAAACTTGAATATTCTTAAATTGGATTTTACTGATAAGATTAAAATGAATGCTGCTTTTGAAGATTTTTTTAGCGTATAATAAATTAATCTCACATGTAAATATATTAAAATGAGATAACTTGAATATGTTTGATGGCAATTATTACAATAAGATGAATTCCAAAGTAAAAATAATAACTCTGTGAAATGTTGCCAGTAACTCAAAAGTATATTAAATAAGAAAGTAGAAAAGTCGAGTCATTCTAACCTTAAAATTTGTTTTCAGAATAAAATGTCATTTCGTATCATTTCCATTCAGATGCTTCATTATTAAATGCAACTAAGAAAAAATTTATATTGATGAAGTGAAATATTTTTTTTCTATTATGTATTCTCACATTAATATACACTAAATCCAGAAAGATTAATATCAATAAAAATAGGAGTAATTCTAAATATCTATAAATTTACACTTGTTGTATTTTGTTTAAATTAAATAATTCAACAATCTTACGACAGTTAAATTATACTGGAAAATCTTCTATTTGTATGATAATGCTATAAAACATTGTTTAGGCAATCTTTATAACCCACTCGCTTTCAAAACATCAATGGTTTTACAATAAACCTTAAATTACATAAGTCGTACTGAATTTTAAAACCTAAAAGTCAATGGTAATGGAATGCTTCACAAAACGTTTCATAACGGCACTTCACCAGTTGATTCTTCGGTACAAACTTTTTTTGGTTGATCGACATTTTCTTCCGAGTCTAAAGGTCTTTTCGACACACAACGAGATGGTTCGTCGTCTTCATTCGAGATAATAACAACAGGATTATTGGCAGACTGAGATGCTTTGTTTGTGTTTCCCAAACCCTGAGTTTGGGGCTCTTGCTCTATATTCTCATCAGCTGAAGAGTCATTAATAGCATTTCCTGAGGAAGTTGCAGTTTGACTGGTATCGCCTGTAGTACTGACAGTTGCCGTAACAGCTGAAGTAGACGGGTCTTCTTCTTCTTCAGAATCGGCTTCTTTAATCTTTGCTTTTACTACTCTCATCATCAGTGCTCTACAAAGTTTCACAATTTCATCCGGACTTGCCTATTGAAAAGAAAACAAAATTACTTAAAAAACAAGAAATTATCTTTAAGTTCAAAAATATTTTTTTTTCAATATCCCTTTCAGCTCGCCCATCACACAATATCATCAGCATACAGAAGTCCCCATACATTTATTTAACTTATTCTTACACCTCTTCCATCATCTTTCAAACCATATTAGGTCTGTAAATATGAAACCGGAATTTTTTTATAGAAAATACACATTTATTGTATGAAAATGGTAAAAAATATTTTATTCAAAGTATTGCCCATCGCTAGCTACACATTTTTCCCACCTCTCTGGCAATTTGTGGATGCCACGCCAAAAAAACTGTTGCTCTTTTGAGGCAAACCAATCATCGAGCCATTTTCGTAAGAAGTGAAGCGCTGCTCAACAAGTGCGTGTCCCATCGATGCAAATAAGTAGTTATCGGATGGAGCCAAGTCTGGTGAGTAAGCCGCATGCGAAAGTATTTGCCAACTAAACGCCTCAATTGTTTCCTTGACCGGTTTAGCTGTGTGCGATGGTGTACTAGTTTAGTCAAAAAGTTTTGAAAGCGGAAATGAAAATACATTTTTTTTGGGGGGAAATCACTTTTATTGCTCAGTATAGTCTCCCATAAGATCAATACACTTGGTCCAACATCTTCCAACTTTGTTGTCCCATCACGGAAGTGACTTTCTGGAAGGCCTGCAAAATACTCCTCTACGACGGCTATAACCTCTTCGTTTGATGAAAAATGCTTTCCACGAAGGAATTTTTTGAGGTATGAGAACAGCCAGAAGTCAGAGGGAGCTAAATCTGGTGAATAGGGTGGATGCTGCAACAATTCGTACCCCAATTCACTGATTTTCGCTATGGTTTTTTGAGCTGTGTGAGCAGGTGCATTGTCTTGATGAAAAATGATTTTTTTCTTCTGCAAACCGGGTCTTTTTTCACAAATTTTTTCATCCAACTGGTCCAAAAGGTCACAATAATAATCAGAGTTGATTGTCTTACCAGTTTGGAGATAATCTATCAATAAAATTCCTTTTGCATCCCAAAAAACTGACGCTAACACCTTCTTGGCCGATTTCTGGACACGAACTCGCTTCGGAGCCAAAGTGCCCGGTTCACACCACTCCTTAGCCTCTTGTTTTGATTCAGGATCATGGTGGTGTTTGAGCATCATCCTCATCCAACAATGTTTGCAATTCGGCGTCTTCAAACTTTCTCGGTGGTCTTCCACGTTTATCGTTTCTCACGTCAAAATCGCCACTTTTGAATTTTTTAAACCACTCAAAGCACTGTGATTTACCAAGAGTATGCTCACCGTAAGCTTCGACAAGCATTCGATGCGATTCTGCAGCAGTTTTCTTCAAATGGTAACAGAAAATCAATGCTCTCCGCAAATCGTAGTTTTCAGGCACAAAAACAGACATGTTCAATGCTATGAAAACATATGTAGTTGTATTAAACTTGTATTGTTGTGAGTTAAGTCTTTAAAAAATGTAAACACAAGAAAAAGGCGGCAATGACGCGGTTTGACAGTCACTACATTGACAACTAGAGCCATCTATGAGCAAGTTCCGATTTCATAGTTATAGACCTATTTAATACATTTAATAAATTGATGGCTCTGTTTTTGCACTTTATTCTAGAGCCCTTACAAAATAGTATGTTTGCTTTACTCCAGTCAGAAGTATAATATAGAATTATTGATTTACATTACATATTTTCAACAAAATTGATGAAGAGAGTGCTTCAAAATATTCTTCAACAAAGTATATTTCGACTTGATAGTAATATGATAAATACTCACGGTAATGAGAAACACTTTGACTTGCTGCTGTGAATCAGTTGCTGTTACCCTCAAGGATTTATTAGCTGCACGGTCTACAGTCATGTCGCCCCACACCTGAAAATAAAATGTATCCATTTTTAACCATTCAACAATAATGTGATTGAAATTGCTTATATCTAAGATATTCAGCTCAACATCAAGGAAAAATTTGATTTTTCATATTTCCATACTATCAAAATATGTTTATACATTTACTATTTATTCAATATGTATATTTTTTCAAAATATGTAAATAGAATTTCATTTTAATTACATCTTTTTACAGTCATAAATTCTGTACCTGAGAGCCAGAAGCTCTTAAGTGCAATAACTCCATTTTACAGGAGAAGCAAATTAGTATTTTACGAATACTTATTCTCTCAGATTTTTTAAAGTTTAAATATTACAATTGTGAAATTCATACAGTTTGATTACAAAGTAAGTGTTTATATATTAAATAAGTTGACTTTAAAAAATATTCAGTATTTTGTCCTAGAGAACAAAGTATGAGGCGTATCCAGAAAGTAAGTGTACTGAGGCTCTCACGACCGGATGGATTTTATTTTCGACATGTTGGCTACACTTCCGTGTAGCCTGACCCTTCCCCTCCGCAACGAGACCGGTTTGAGGTCAGTACGTTGAGAAGTGTCGACGCGACAACACGTTTCGTGAAAAATGTCAAACCAATCTCCCGCCAAGTGCGAAATTTTGTAAAAAGGCAAGAGTTTTTGAGGCGCTGCAAACTCCATGGAGATGAATTTCTCCGCTCCATCGTTACTGGAGATGAAACTTGGGTTGCACACTACACGCCTGATACCAAAAGGCAGTCTCAACAGTGGCGTCACACCTCTTCACCCTCCGCCAAAAAGTTCAAAACCACAATTTCAGCCAAGAAAATCATGGCATCCGTGTTTTGGGACTGTCAAGGCATAATTTTAATTGAATATATGCCTGAAGGGGAGACCATCAACTCTGCAAGATACTGTGAGACCCTAAAAAAATTGCGGAGGGCGATTCAGAACAAGAGAAGAGGCATGCTGACAAAGGGAGTCTGCCTGCTGCACGACAATGCAAGACCACACATGGCCAACGCCACGAAGGAACTGCTCGCCTCGTTTAAATGGGATGTCCTGAACCATCCCGCGCATTCCCCTGACCTAGCACCTTCAGATTACTATCTCTTTACCTCCCTGAAGCTGCACATGGGTGGAAAAAGGTTTTCAACCGACGAGGAGGTAAATGAGGAGGTGGAGAAGTGGACGGAGGGGTTGGCGGGAAACTACTTCGAGGAAGGCATCAAAAAGTTGATACCCCGCTTCACCACCCGCATTTAGAGGAATGGCGACTATGTCGAAAAATAGCTTACATATGTACTACGGTAACCACGTAATTTTTTTGTTTAACCGTTAGAATGCTACGCGGCGCAAAAGCGCTGCGATCGTTTGTATCGAAAATTGCGACGCAGCGCAAAAACGCTGCGAGTTTCAGTGTGTTTTTGGTGCTCCGTGGGAGTGGACGTACTCTAACCTCGCGCGTAATTTGTAACGAGAGTGCATTCTTATACATTTAAAAATAACTTTTTACCGTTTTTTTATATTATTTAAAAAAAATAACCATGTCACGTGCTATTATTTCGAACGTTGATTCGATTCCTAGTAATTCTACGGAGGGTGAAACAACAGATACAAATAGTGAGGATAGCAGTATTATAACGCATCGAAGAAAAAGATTGAGGATTGAAAGTGAGTCTTCTATCTCCTCTTCATCTTCAGAAACAGAAGAAACACCAACTTTTGCCAAAATTCCTCCGACAAAAGTGTTTTCTAAAGCAACAAATGATTTCTTCGAGACTCCTGGACCTATGGGGGCGCCTCCTCCTGATGGCACACCCATAACCTATTTCAACTTATTCTTTACCATATCACTGCTCAAAACCATCGTAATGGAAACAAATCGATATGCTGCCCAGTCAAAAAAATGACCCGGCTCCAATTCACATCGAAAATTATTGAGGATATCGAAAAGGAGTGGATGAATCATAAAAATAGCGTGTCAACACAACCATCTTCATCAAACAAAAAAATTGCGCTGGAAAAATTACCGGGACGTAACTTACACCAGTGCGCGGTGTGTAGCAACAGAGGGAGTGGGATAAAGCGATCCCGCCTTATTTGCGTTCGCTGTAGGAAAGGCCTACGCGCTATTTGTGCGGAAAAACATAATTGTTGAGCTATTTTTTTTTATATTTTTTATTTTCAAAAAGAAATAAAATACAATTATTTTGATATTTTATGTTTATTTTCTCATATTCATATCAATAAACATTTTTTCTTTATAATGCAAAAAGAATTATTAAAATTGATTGATATTTGTCTAAATTAGAGTGTTTTATTTGACACCATTATTTTTTCCTCTAAATTAATCAATATATGTATAGCAATTTTCATACATTTTTGCAAAAATTGCTTAGCACTAAAACGGTTAAATAAAAAAAATTGTAACCTACAAAAATTCAGTACACTTAGTTTCTGGATATGCCTCGTACAATGAGTTACTTTTACAAATTGCAATATGTGTCCACTTACAATTCGACATATTTTTCAAAATGTTTTAAAATTTAAACATACTATTGCTTAGCCACTTACTACAATGATAGTTAATGTGGGATATCTTCATTGTATCTTCCGAATCTGTGTCTGAGAGGTATTCCTTCGGAGAGTAGAACTTTGAAATCAATTTTGTCTTCATCAAATAAATTGATTGGTCTAAATAGATTCAATAGGGCAGGGAATTATGATACAGTTTTAACCATTGCTGATCCTGTGACGTGGAATGGTCGTCCTCTAAGTATTAGAGATATGGGTGGCGTGTGGAGCTTTAGGAACCATTTGAAGACATTATTTTTTGGCAAGTTTTATGAATATTTATGATTATATATGAACACTACATACATAGACTACACTACACCTAAAGCTGAATGTGTTACTATCACATATTGGAAGATCTACAAAGGTTTCACTGTAATTCGTCTTACATTAGTAAATTTTCCACGGTTTTACCTAATCTAAAGGAAGTACCTAATTTAATGGCCGCAGACACTTTCCTTCCTATCTTTACTTTACTTAAATATATTTCCTTCGTAATATTTTTAGAATCTCAATAATAGTGGGTACAAATCCTGAGTTAGAGCACCTTTGAGGAGAGTCTGCACTCTAAACGACACAATATAAATTGTCCTTTATTATTATTATTAACCTCTAAACGAGTATGGCCATACGGTGAGTGATTTTTTACCTCAAGAGAGTATGGACGTACACGGTAAGTCCGTTGGTTGGTTTCGAATCAATGGTTTCGAACACGTGGCTCAAATGTTTTTATCTATTCAATTATTTTGTATATGGCGGCCGCAATTACGTTTTTTATTTGTGAAAAATATTTGAGAACACTAATTTGGTAAAAAAAAATTTTGATAATTTTAAAATGTAAAAAAACTCACTCCTCCATACATATTTTACTTACAAAATCTCACTCGCTTAGAGGTTAATACCACCTTGATCAAAACAAAAAAAAAAGCAGAAATAGTGATCTCCTTAGAGAGCATTGGTGAGGTTGGGCCGTGTACGAAACATACTACCTTGATCAAAAAGTTTTAGGACCGGCCACTGTGTGGCGCTGTCAGTCACCTGATTGGAATTCTTTTTTTTTTGTTAGGTTACCACATCTATCATTGACATTTCCCTTCAAATTTCAGTGTCATAGCTTGACATTTGTAAAAGTTACGCTGTACTGAGTACATCTACCTTTGTGCGTGTTTTCGATTTTTTACAAGTTTGAAAATGGCATCAACTGTGCATCAACGAATCTGCATTAAATTTTGTGTGAAAAACGGATTTAACGGTCTGCAGACCTTGGAAATGTTGGAGAAGTGTTTCTGCAACGATACTCTTTCGAGATCAAACGTTTTTCGGTGGCACGAACGCTTCAGAAGTGGTCGTGAGTCAGTCGAGGATGACGAACGCAGTGGCAGGCCGTCGACGTCGAAAACCGATGAAAACATCGATAAAATCAAAGAAACATTGGCCGAAAACCGCAAATTGACATCAATAACATAAATCCATCCAGTTGTGTAGCTCATGACTGAGCATCGTACTCCCATGATAACCTCTGACGACTCCTCTCCATCCATCCCTGTACTCCACGGCTCAAAGGGCAGTTGTTAAAGGTAGTCCAGTTTTTGTCTTGATTTGTATATGTTTTTTATAAATAGAAAAAGAAACTTATAAAAGATTACATATTTAACGCCACCTATAAGCATACCTATAAATGGAGCAAAGTCCTATTTATAAAAAACATGTCATACGAAATAACCAAAAATATTCCAAGTCACATAAAGCCAGCTTTTTACACTAATTTTAATCTCCGGAAACTTTTATTTAATGGGAAAGGCAAAAATGAAATACTTAGCAACAGTGGTGTGTATAAACTTTTATGTGCTGACTGTGATCATTTCTATATAGGAAAGACAGGAAGATCTTTTGAAAAGAGATTTCGTGAACACAAATCCACCTTAACAAATCCTCTAATTTATTCTGAAATGGTTAATCATTGTCACCGTGAAAACCATACTTTTTCTATCGATGATGCCAAATTCTTACATATCAGTAGTAACGGAAATAAATTGGACAGATTAGAGGCCCTAGAAATTTCTAAGTCAGTATATCGATCCGAACATCTGGTTAACAGTTATATCTCAAAAATCTCTCCGCTCTTGGCCGAAATGGTCCCATGCCTCCCTTACCCCTCAGTCCCCAACCGTTGAAGCGTGTACTAGGTTAGTCAAAAAGTTTTGAAAGCGACACCTATGGAGCAGTAGAAAAACCAAAATTTCTAGGCCATTTTAATATTTCATCTTTCATAAGAATGTACTCAAAATTTCATTTCGATCTGTCAATTCATTCTTTGTTTACAAGCCATTTGAAGTTGACGTCAGTGTATTTTTTAACAATGGAAAAATCCGAATATCGTGCAGTTATTAAATTCTTTGTTTTGGAAGGTTTATCGGCTACTGAGATCCATGCAAAGATGGTGAAAGTATTAAAGGAGTCTTCTCCTTCATTTCCAACCGTTCACCGATGGGTTTTGGAGTTTAAGCGTGGCCGTACAAGCGTTGAAGACGATCCACGCTCAGGACGTCCAAAAAGTGCATCAACACCAGAAATCATAGCGAAAATACAGGATATGGTTTTGGAAGATCATCGATCGACTGTGGATGTGATAGCTGACACCATAGGCATCTCACATGGAACAACATGGCATATTTTGGCTGAAGTTTTGGGTTTCAAAAAACTGTGTGCACAATGGGTGCCGCATTTGCTAACAATGCAACAAAAACACGTTCGAATGCGACTTTCTGAGCAACATTTGGAGCAATTTCGAAAGGATAAAAAGGATTTTCTGCGTCGATTCATCACTATGGATGAGACTTGGGTCTACCACCATGATCCTGAATCAAAACAAGAGGCTAAGGAGTGGTGTGAACCAGGCACTTTGTCTCCGAAGCGAGTTCGTGTCCAGAAATCGGCCAAGGTGTTAGCGTCAGTTTTTTGGGATGCAAAAGGAATTTTATTGATAGATTATCTCCAAACTGGTAAGACAATCAACTCTGATTATTATTGTGACCTTTTGGACCAGTTGGATGAAAAAAATTGTGAAAAAAGACCCGGTTTGCAGAAGAAAAAAATCATTTTTCATCAAGACAATGCACCTGCTCACACAGCTCAAAAAACCATAGCGAAAATCAGTGAATTGGGGTACGAATTGTTGCAGCATCCACCCTATTCGCCAGATTTAGCTCCCTCTGACTTCTGGCTGTTCTCACACCTCAAAAAATTCCTTCGTGGAAAGCATTTTTCATCAAACTAAGAGGTTATAGCCGTCGTAGAGGAGTATTTTGCAGGCCTTCCAGAAAGTCACTTCCGTGATGGGACATCAAAGTTGGAAGATCGTTGGACCAAGTGTATTGATCTTATGGGAGACTATACTGAGCAATAAAAGTGATTTCCCCCCAAAAAAAATGTATTTTCATTTCCGCTTTCAAAACTTTTTGACTAACCTAGTATACCAGTTCGAACATAATTTAGTCTTGTTTGTGCTCCCCTGAAGATGAGGTGAAAGCCTTGAAACCGGTAGGGTTATACGGTTACAAAAAGTGGAATAAACAGTGTTTGATAAAAATAAATTACAATATTTTAATTAACCTATAAATATCAAGAAAATGTTTCTACATGTTATCTTATGTTTATATAATACAATTTTTAATATATATTTGTGTTATTAAATTAAATTATTATTGTATAAAATGGGAGAAACTAGAAGTAGCATATATTTCTAGAAATGGGAATACCGCACACCTTGTGAACCTTATTAAGTTACTGTACCAAAATAGTTCTGCAATAGTCAAAGTCAACAACATCAAGCCTTAACAGTTTAATGAGCAAATGGGTGTACGACAAGAGTACATCCTCTCTTCCAATTTGTTTAAAATATAAGGAAAATATATTATGCGAGAGTACTTGAAAACTGGAGCAGCGGGATTGCTATTGGTGGAAGAAAACTTTAAAATCTGAGAAATGCAGGTGACACAACGTTAATTGCCACATCAGAAGAAGAAATGACTACGCTCCTTAAAAAGGTAGAACACGAGAGCAATCTCCTGGTCCTGGAAATCAATAGGTCAAAAACTAAGCTTATAATAGTCCGCAGTAACAAACTGCCACTAAATAATGTGAATCATGATCTAGAAGTGGTTACTGACTTTATTTACTTAGGCTCCAGTATTACCAACAATAGAGGAAGCGAGGCTGGGGTGAAAAGAACAGGAATGGCAAAAAAATTAAATAACGAAAATGCGTCTAGTTAAGTAACTCGTCTTCGCAATATTCATGTATGGCGTGGAGACTTGGTCTCCGAGAGCAAAAGATATACATACATTTGAAATGTGGTGCAGGAGGAGGTTACTAGTTCCATGGACAGCAAGGCGAACTAAAGTCTCCATTTTCGTAGAACTGAGAATCACCGACAGCTTGTCGACAATATTATTTCGGCGAGTCCTCTGATTTTGTGGGTACATTGCTCATAGCCAAGGAGACTGTTTGAAGAGGTTTGTGGTTACTGGAGGTGTGGAAGGATGATGCATAAGAGGAAGAATCCCAATGTGTTGACTGACCAAGTGAGAGACAAAACTGAACTACCTTTAACAACTGCCCTTTGAGACGTGGAGTGCAGGGATGGATGGAGAGGAGTCGTCAGAGGTTATCATGGGAATACGATGCTCAGTCATGAGCTACACAACTGGATGGATTTATGTTGATATGTATAAATTTTTCAGTTCACGAAACATTTAAAAAATTGAAAAACTACAATACCTTGGTATTCAAAAGAACTCTTAAAGAACCGGCAGCACGACACACCAAGCGTGAACCGCTATCTGAGTCATTTAATCGTAACTGTCCTCGGCCACGTTCTTTCCACTGTCCATCTTCGAATGCATAAAGGCGGCAATTCACCTGCAACAAAAATAATATATAAGATATTTATTAGAAACAGAGTTTATATTTGTACAGTTCGCAATCGTATGTCTATAAATAAGAGTTAAGAAAAATCCCGGCAACCCAATATAGTCTGCATGGTGAAGGCGAGAAGACTAGCTTGTAATGTATAGGGCAAGAACAGACAATTTCAGGGTGTACAGGTATATGATTTTTGAGGGAACACCAGAGCCATTTAACAGGTTTGATATTTTTGCACATACTGGATTGACCGATTGATATGCTTTTGTGATATTTAAAAAAAAATCAAAAACTATTTAGATTGTTGGGTCCTTTTTGTATACATTTGTGTAATTGTGCAAAAACACAATGAAATTTAATACCTGTGTCATAAAATATGTATTTTTCTATTGAAAGAAACTACTAATTATTTTGTATTACACTTTCACTGTATGCAGCACAACCTGGTACGCTTATTTCCTTGTGGTAATCTCTTCTGTCTGGAACCCTTTATAAAAAACATTGGGTTCCAATGGGAATCGAATCTGCAACCCGAAGTTGGAACCCAATTTTTTTTAAAAAAGGATTTGTCTGCTTTTCACTTAAGGTATCATTAACATCTTTCTGAATGGTTGGAAGAAATTGCCACGTGACAAGCCTGCCAGATTACAACAACTGCCAGTATACAACAAAAGTGTAATTTAAAATAAGTTTCTTTCAATAGAAAAAATACAATTTCACATAACTTATAAAAAAATATTATGAGTGAAAAAAATCTCCTAAGATGAAGGATTGACACAGAAGATCCACCACTACGCATATGTGTTGACATTCAATCAATGTCGCGCCTGATGGCTTGTTCACTGTGCCCCATTATCTGTTCATTAGAAGACCTCCTGAAAAGAAACCCCAATGCCATCAATAAAATAAAATAAATAAATAAATAGTTGCATTGTTCTGGGCTGATATGATATAGATATGGTATTATCAATATGATTGGCATTAGAAAGTGAAAAAAATATTAAGAAAACCTAATAGTAAGAAAACTTAATTTATATGTCTTCACAAATCAATTATCACAAACAATGTGACCTCAGTAGACAAGCGATGGATTTAAAAATTTTAAAACAGTCAAGTTTATGCTCACAGCTATGTCAAAGTCAAATCCCGATTCAAAATTTCATTACAATAAAAAATATAATTCTATTAGCTCTTTAGTAAAATATGTTCATAAAAAATATTCTGAAAATTCCATTATAAATACGAGTTTTTTGGGATTCCTTCATAAATACAATCAGGGTAAAAGAATATATATACTCGCCTGTAAAACGTTGGATTCTCCCTCCTCTCCAGTGAGGATTGGTCCAGGGGCAGGAACAGGATATTGTGGAGCTTCATTCACACGACTCCAAGATGTTGAACTTTGCTCAGAGTCATCCTATTTGAAAAAATATCCTTTACAAACTATATCAAAAAACATTTTTTTCAAATTCAAAGGACAATTTTATACATCGTTATTTTATATAACGCCTGAGTCGACAGCTAGCTGAGAACACCCAAATTTAGGTGAATAATTAAAAAAATTAGAAACACAGAATTGAACAAAACTCACGAATTTGAAATGCAATAATTACATAAATATGCTGGCACTCATAAAAACTGTTGAGTGAAGTAATATATCTACAATATTATATATTTATGAGGGTGGATCAAATATAAACGAGACTTTTTTGTTTAAATTTTTTTATTTGCAGAAAAAAAAAGACCAAGAACACATCATTTTTCTACATAATCTCCTGCTTTAGAAATGCATTTTTCCCAGCGGATCATTAGTTTTTTCATCCCATCATCTTAAAAGGAATCGGGTTGTGTCAGCAGCCAATTGCGCACAAACCCCTCTACTCCATCATCGTCGTTGAACCGTTGGCCTCCCAGAGCTTCTTTCAGTGACCCAAAGAGATGAAAGTCGCAGGGCTATAGGGAGGGTGTTCCAGTTGTGTCCAATTAATTTCCTCCAAGCACTTTACCAGCTGACAACCGATTCTTGGCTTTCACAGGGGCTGCCTCATCCTTCTTTCTCCACTCCATGCTGGCTTGTTTCGACTCGGGCGTGTAGTGTTGTATCCAAGTTTCATCACATGTAACGATGCAACTAAAAAATGCGTTCCCTTCTTGTGCAAACCGCGCCAAGAGCTGATCTCTCGATTTTGTGTTTTCTTTTTATGCAGTTTTACCGTAACATGGTTAAAAATAAATCTTTTTAAAAGAGTCTATTTCATCATTTTTAGAATTTTGTTTAGTAAATTATACATCAGAATGACTACACTTTCCTCAATCAGTGTGCTTGGCACTGAGTAAGGTCTGTAGAGAGGCAAACTAGCAGCACAATAAATAGCTACACGTACAATAATTGAGTCATCAAGATGCAAAACCTACTCTGGATGACGGCGGGTGTCAAAATCCGGTCTGCACATAATTTATAAAAAAAATTTATTGTGCTTTTATTAAAACTTATTATGGGACTGATATTATTTATTGTTTTTAAAGGCATAAAGCAGAAAATATACCACGTTAACATTTCATTTACATTTGAAATAGTTTATAATCATTTACTGTTCATTCATTAAGTCTTCCAGAGGGGGTTTTGCATCTTGACAACTCAATTATCAGTCACTACATTTTTTACACTTTATTCTCACATAGTTATTAGTATCAGTATACATCAAAATATTATTTTTACCTATGAATGTTTTATCATACTTTTCTTTGATTTATATTCGATTGGTAAATTCATTTTAAGTGTTTTTTGGTAGCTTTATTCAATATTTATACGAGTTCTGTACTTCAGTTTAAACAGATTTCACTATTCTGAAATGTATCTTTCAAGTTTCTTGCCTTAATTTGTGCGATTTCTATTTATGTGAATTTTCTTGGAACTTATCTGCTATGTAAAATTGGGCTAAAAACAATGTCGCCTTCTGGCTACATTCTTCAATATGACCACAACACTAATTCTTAATTTTTGAGGGGTACCACAAATGAATGAAAAAAAATTAAGACAAATAATCAAAAACAAGTTATACTTTGTACAAAACAATAAAAAAGAAATAAGCAATCAATTTGAATGTTATGAACTGATTGACAATTTTAAAAATTAAGTTTGAGAATTCAAAAATCAATATATGTACGTATGATTAAACAATGCATACCAATATAATATAAAATCACTTGTATTATTTAAGTGTCATTTTTAATCACTACATATAAATTAAGCTTGTAATAATTTATACCGTTAATTATTATCATTATAAAGATACAAAAAGAAAATCAATCTCAATGAACATTAATGGTATATGTAAAAATAATCTTTACAAAGAGAGGTACATAGCCATGCGGCAACACGCTACGCTGGACTCTGTGCAGATATCCGATACTGATGCCCTTGAATAAGATGAGTCTTTTTTCCACCAAGTATTTGGAGTTTTAGGATATATATGACTTTCGTCATATAAAATAGTTATTTTTCAATATTTTAGTCAATAAAAATGATGCACTCACTTTAGGTTTTGAAGACTGAGATTCAGATGCTTGAAGTGCTGAAGAGAATAGCAATTCGGAGGTCCCATTTGTAGCATGATGTTCCAAATGATTACTACTTGTTCCATTATCCCCTTCATTCTCTGGTTTTTTTGCAACACGTTCTTGTAAATTCTGACCAAACACAAAATTGCAAGCGGTGGATATTCCTTCTGGGGGTGCACTAGGTCTGGTTCCACCAGCAAAACTCACACTGTCTCTTGAAGAGTGCAATGGTAAAAATTTAGGAACAGTCTCTTTGGTTTCATCATTTTTACTATCATCTTTGGAACCTTCAGGCCATGCTGTTGACTTTTTATCTTCTACAGATGCAGTTGCTGTAGATGACGAGTTGTGATTTTCAGCCTGTGTTGTAACTCGGGTGAAAGGATTAAAGCTAGGTACTAGCTGAGATGGTCTCAAAACTGAAATTAAATGAATTTGTTAAAATTAGTTAATTTAAATTTATCATTTTGGTTGTATAGAGATCAACTTTACTCCATTTATAGATGTAATAATCGGTGTCATTAAATATATGACTTTAATGAGTTTCTTTTTGGTTTTGTTTTTTAAGAGTGAATCAATAAGGAGTGAATCAATAATCAATAATCAGAGTAGCCGTAATTTAATGCTATTTTTTTTTACCTTTGATTCTTTTTTAAAATTGTCTTCGGTTGAGGGGACACTGAGCAATTTATGAAGCATACAGTTGAAGGTGGCGAATCAATGATTATTAGAATGGTAGGAAGTTGCTGGAATTATCGAGTCTGATTTAGTCTTTTCTATAGATGTTAAAGTCAAATGAGTCATTTTTTCGGGATAATTTCAAGTTCAAGAAATTAAATTTTCTATTCTGTTCTAATTCAAGTGTGAATTTTATATAACTCTATATAATTTAGATATTTTAAAAATTGGTGTAGTAGTCTATCAGTATCCATCCAAACACCTAAACCAGCACAAAACATTTTTAATTAACTTAAATTTACTCCTAAAAATACGTTTTTCAACATAATCCACAAATATTTCACTGAGGAGTGGAGACAATGATGAGGCAATAGCTAAGACATTTGTTTGTTTGTATATTGTATTATTGATTCTGTTGAATGCACAAGTCCATCGATGCCGCTCTGCTAAATCCTTGCATACGAGTATCAATAACGGAAATAAGGGATCAAAATCTGATAAATATATACATTTCCAAGATCACACCGCTGCTTGCTGGAATTGTCTCCCTCTCCCTCCACCCACAATCCCCAACCTGAATTGTAACCGTTAGATGCGTGTGCCTGCTTAGCTCTGGAAATATGAAATGATAATATAATATTTCCAGAGCTAAGCAGGAAATTATATTAATACTGTACTGTACTGTCTAGAGCGATTCATTCAACACAGAAAAAAAAACAGTTTAATACGGAAATTGTGTCAAATCTAATAACTACCTTTGCATTCCTTTTAAATCAGGTATACACAATTGAAAAATGTATGTAGGAATAATATTGTCAATTGTATACAGTTCTTTTGATGCATGCTGAATTTTATCTTTGTGGATGCATTGGTCTAGGTAGCGTATATATATTATGCAATATATGTATTACCTGTTGTAGTGGAGCTAGGCTGAGTTAAGCGGGGAGCTGCCAGAAGGCGTGGAGCTGCCAGCACACTGCTCCATCCACCACGGTTTAAACTAATGCCAGTTGGCTGATCTGTCAAAGAAATAATTTTTCCAATAAATTTTATAAAAAATTATGCATTAAAACCATACTACTTTTTGGGACATATAATTAATTTAAAAACAAAATAAGGTGCCTTTTCCTCGAGGTCTTAAGTTTATATATAATGCATGCTTCACAACTGTAAAAACTTAACTAGCTAAAAAATTAAGAATAGTTTCTATAAAATTTAATTTAAAAATAGATAGATTATATTTATCATAGGGAGGAAGTGGAGTGTTGGGCAGGTTAACAAATTGGGTAAGCATTTTGTGGAATTCCTATCTATGGTGGAACGAAGAGTGTTTTGGACGGATTAGATAATTATACAACACATATCAATAATTGTAATTTAAAAATAACATGGTCTAGGAAATAATTTAGCAGAATAAGGAAAAACTCTACTTTATGGCATTGAAATATTATAATCCACGAAACTGGTAAAAAAAATACAAGGAACTTTGGTTGCGCCCCTTTAAATCATGCAGAAAAGCTAGTCAGAATAAACCTAAGAATTAGTTCTAAAATATTATTTATTTGGTGGAAATATTTGATATCTTGGTTGCTACATATCTTGAACCCAATTATTATATTTTAGGTAAACGCATTGAGAAAAAATATGTGCAGAAACACATGTCCTGATAAACACCCCACTGTACATCAATAGTAGCACTCCTTTCAATTGAGTTAGTAAATTTAAATATTTGGGTGCCACGGTTGCAGTGGATAGGTGCATCACGGATGAGTTGTACATTGGGATAAGTAGTGCTAGCCATGCCTTTAACATAAGGGCCACATGAGGACTCAGCCTTGAGTCAGAAGGTGAAGTATCGGTTATTTGGCGTCTAAATCGAGCCTATATTGCTTATGACCTCTAAAAGAGAAATATTCAGTTTTGAGAAAATACGCCTTAGGATGATAGGTGTCAAGTCACGTGACAAATGCGATGGATGGTCATCTACGCAGCAGTTAATCTACAACCATCACAATAAGAGTGAGGGGGCAGAGGTTGTTGGGCTAGACAGTAGAGACTTGACGAAATTTACGACATCCAGAGTTCTGTAGCACACCTATGTTTGATGGGTATAATTTTAATGACTCTTTAAATGCAGGAAAACCGGTTAAAATGTTATTACAACAAAATGCTTTCAGAGTTGTGTATGTTAAGATTTTTTGGTAAGAATATGGAAATCATCAGAGGTCAAAAACCATTGTAAAGAACGGATTGAAACTCGATAAGTTTATTTATAGTGCATGTTTGTTTTGCCTGTACAAAATCATAAATAGATTTGCAACTAAAATAAACAATGATTTGTTTCGATAATTTTGTTATGAATAGGAATAACATGTAATTATTAAAATGACTGGACAATTATAAAAGTAGTTTTGAAAATAAGAATAGTTAAAAAATAAAATAATTAGTTTTTCTTACAAATGATATCATTTTATGCTTCAGAATAACAAATCAGCCGTCAATTCGTGAAATAAAGGACGATGGAGGGAAGGACTCTGAACATGCTTAAAAAAACTGGTGTTGCGAAAAGAAAATTCCATTACAACAACTAGTAATAATCCAAGTTTAAGAAATATGTTAAAAGGGTTGATTTGACCACACTTGTTTACAAGGATATCAAAATATATAACTTACCTTCTTTAGATTCTGACATTGTGCACTCGACGGAATTTAGCAAACCGACATTCGGTCAAAGAGAAGTAACGAAGTCATAAATTTATAAACCTAAGGTTGATCATAGACAAGAAGAAGATAATTAAGGCTAAGTCGCACTTGACCCTGCTTATATAGTTAACTTGAATGCGCGAACTTCCCAACTGGAGTTCCAGGCAACCAATTTAATGATTTGACTAAATATAGCATTGATGTGCTCATATGCATCACCTATCTACCAATGACCCGTCGTGATGAGATTCATCACCCCGAAAAAACGAAAAACATCAGGAAAACATTAAATTTAATTAATTAATTCATCACGCTGCATAGTGTTTCACGTAGAACATGTTAGCTGGACAAAATTATTTTTCACTGTTTTAAGGTAGTATTTCGTAGATTATTTTATGTTTTGATAATTTCAATCATGTTTAGTGAAAAATAATAAATTCAAACAGATTTATCTTAAAAATATTTTAATTATAAAAATAATTATTATTTATAATTTTTATGAATATTATTTATAATTATTACTATGATTATTTGACTCTAAAGCAATTTAAAAAAAGAAAATAAATAAACATGGCAAATTATTGATGTCTAAATTAATAAAATACTTACATAAGTACTTAATCTGTAACAAAACTTAGACAATAGAAATACAATTAAAATTACAAAGTAAACAGTAATAACTAACTTAAAGTAAGGTACATTAAAAAGTAATAAATTTAATTAGTCATCATTAGCAGAGTCATCAACGTCAGAAGAATCTTCCAATAAGCAAACTTCATTAAGTGGAAGATTGCTTCTATCGATTTGCGGTGAAGTAGGGGCTACAATTAATTTTAAAACCTCAGAAGGTAATTTATCTACCTTTTTTTAGGAACCTCTCTTTAGACAGGTTCCTAAAAAGCTTTAGCTGTTGATTAAAGGATCAGACGTTACAAGTACCATCGACAATAAATCCCTATTTGTAGCAACACGTGAGCATTTTCTAGTGTTGTGTTCTCGGAACCTGCGACAGTCTTTGTTGCGAGCTTCCTGGGCTTCTTCTGAAAGTTGTCCGATTGGGACAAGGGCTGTTTTAATCGCCTATGTACTGTGAACTAGTATTTTATGCACAGTAGCAGGCATTAAATACTACGAATAGAGACGTATGTAAAGTGATCTGGTTTCAAGGCAGAGATTATTGAATTCAACTAAATTTATTTCAAAACCAGAAGACAATGTTCTCAATAGAATGTCACAGTTTTTGATGAGTGTTACATCTAATCCTGTAATCTGAGCACTTGTTTCAGGGTTACTAAAAAAAACGACGGGTAGTGTTTCCATCATTTGTTGACCCAAACCCTGGCTTGTCTACAATGAAGCCCATTTCACGCTTAAATCGTTGCCTGATTACATCGGTTCGCTGTTTTACATTATTTCAGTCATCATCGCCCCTAACCTGCCATGTTTTGACATTCAGACGATAGCTAATATGTATCATACATTCAAAACAATGAATCCACGCATGAAGCGTAGATAAACCAAAAGCAAAATGTTCCTTATTGCTGTCAAACTGCCTGGATTCATCATTTTAGGGGTAGCACCACAAATAAAACACTTATGTGATGAATGATTATCGGTCAAGGCATTACACACTTTCCCACCAATCATTGTCAGCAGAAGTGTATGCTTAATAGAAATTTAAGAATCACCAAGACTACAAAGTGTTGGAAGTAAATGGTTTATTTCTTCTAAAACTTTATTAGTCTCAGTTGTCGTAAATTCATTCGTTTCCTTGGCAAAAATGAACTTGATTGGGTAGCAAAACATCGTGGATGATGGCCTAGGGTTTTGCCAATGACGTCCAGAACTTCCGTCACACCCCCATTTACTCACAAGTGTGAATGAAGAATTGGGGAGCACACTGTTTATCACTTCACTCTGTGCTTGAACTAAACGCTCGGCGGTTTTGTCCAGTACTGCTTGCAAATTTATTTCAACACGAGTTTCTGTGACTACAATGTGCTCCTCAGGAGGATAACAGGCCTTTTTTTTATTTAAATAAATTATTAATTGCTGGAAAAACGTGATGTCCAGCCTTCAAAGCCCACTTCCTTGTATGTTTGTATGCGTGGGTTGTAGACTTGGTTTCAATATAATAAGCTAGTGCTTCATCACTAGTCAACTGTCTTTTACATTCCTCGGAACAGTTTTTTTTATCACATTTAGATTTTCCGGACTCTGACTAATGTCTGCTAAATTTCGTTGGCCTGTTGAACGTACAGCTACTTTCGCAGCCGTCAATAATTCTCCGACACTTCGTGATTGGAGGAGGTCGACGTTTTCGCTTCCACTCGACGTTTCTTCGTCTTAAAAGACGAATCTTCGAAGTATTTCTGGGGTATTCCTGGAAGAGTAGCTACGTCTGATGATGTATGGGATTGTGGAGTGTGAGTAAACACACAAAATTGCATGTCTCCAGCATCCAACCAGATTTTATTTTTTGTCCATAAAGCGCTCTAACGTTTTGCTGGCAGCCGTCCATCTATACATATTTTTTGAGGAAAAGTTGGCTATTTTTAACTTTATTCCTCTAATTAATTCGTCAATAGCATCATTGAAGCCAAATCTATTCGATATAAAGTCGAATAGATGGATGTTACGATCATTTTTGGAATGTTTAATCCATTCTACGAAAAAATCCATTTTAGAGAGAGATCAAATGTTTTCTGAAAAAAAAAAAAAAAAAATAGTTGACTTGAGTGTGCGGCTTAAAATCTGTATTACTATAATTGTGAATGTTGTGGCTAAGATATATCCAAAATCTAGCTCAGGTACACTCGGGTACGTGTAAGTTCTGGACGTTTAAAGTTGTTAAACAACGAAAAAAAAAACAGTGTAAATTTATCATTTTTCCAAAGGTTCTTTGACATAATATAATAAACATAAGATTAATGTTAATGAAAAAAAAATACAAAACTTACCCTCAGTAACGAAATCCATCACTTAAACTTCTATAAAATATTGTATTGCTTCTGTGAGATGTTATTGAAAGTGCAGCGAATTTGCAACTGATTCATTTACCTAGGCCCGCTTTCACCGTCTTCGTACTTTGGGTTATAATGACTCATTACTGTGGAATGTTAGACACCAAAAATTCTTGGAGTCCTCGCCTCGAAAGGGTTCTATACATTAATTATCTTTCAATTCCTGGAAATCTAGATATGACTTTTGTCCACCTAGCATGTTCTAAGTAAAACACAGTGCGCTGATGAAAAAATGGGCATGCCCTTATTCCCAATGAATGGGTTGTAAAAGTCCTTAGCCACACATTAACACCGGAAAAAATCAGACGCTAAATCCAATCGCGACCGTAACGGAAAAAAGGATGGTAAAAACAAGCTGGTTAAATTCTCAACACGATAAGCGAACCACTTACGCTGTCCAAAATGTCACCATGGTTGCTATAAAAAGGATGAATTCTCCGCCTGAAAATTCACCTCCTTATCATACCCAGCACAACACTCTACAACACGAGCAATTCGGATTTAGAACAGAGCATTCCACCGTACACCAACTCACCCGCGTGGCCGAAGACGTGTCGATGGGCTTCAACATGGACTTTTACACGGGAATGGTCCTGCTGGACCTAGAGAAGGCCTTCGACACGGTGTGGCACGACGGCCTAGTACACAAGCTGATTAAGACGGGTACACCGTCTTACATCATACAAATCCTCAGATCATACCTATCCGATCGACACTTTGTCGTTCGGGTGAGTGGGAGGCTCTCCACCCCCAGAAATATCCCAATGGGCGTACCCCAGGGAAGCCTGATTGGACCGCACCTATTCGCTCTTTTCACGCACGATATCCCGGTACCGAAACAGTGTTCCATTGCTCTTTTCGCAGACGACGCCGCCTGCTACGCGCGATCATTACGCCCCCTCAGGGCAAGCCACTACCTCCAAGACGCCCTGGATATCTTGGCGGACTACTACCGTAAATGGCGCCTAAAAATAAATGATAGTAAGACCGAAGCGGTCATGTTTACAAGACGGACGGTGGGGAACCTCCCTCCCCTGAGGATGGGTAACAGCGCAGTAGAATGGCGTAAGTCGGTCAAATACCTCGGAGTTCATATGGACTCCAAATTGAGATGGAACCTCCACACGAAGGAGGCACGAAAGAAAGCATTCGCAGCCTTCGCTGCGCTGAGACCCATCTTCAACAGAAACTCATTCTTATCACGGAAAAACAAACTACTGGTGTACAAGCTCCTAGTGCGTCCGGTAATCACATACGCGGCACCCGTCTGGAACAGCGCCCACACTCACTTACACGAAAAACTCCAGCCGGCACAGAACAAAGCACTCAAGATCATTCACAAGACAATGCCGGGCGCAAGTCTTAAAAAACTACACCAGAGGACAAAAGAGTACTCCATCAAGGAGTACTGCGACAAGATGACACTGGACTTTTACAACAAAATATATCTAAACTCGCACACGAACCCGCTCATCGCAAACCTCGGACGACAAAAAAGACTGGATGAACTACCCTTCAGATACAAACACAGACTCCCACACCACATAATCCTCAGCCGGTCTGAGGCGGAGCGAAACCACGAGCAAGACGAGGGCCCGGGAGGGCAAGCGTAACAGGGCCCCTACTACTACCATCATAACATTAAATAACTAGCTTCTAACAATTAACAACCTGATACTGCCCAGTGTTTAACATTTCAGATCCAGAGGAAGAGCGCTCGAGTGACACGACTCCAGGACTGATGAGCGGCACGCGGACCAAAGAGGACAACCAGGCGGGGCGAAGCATCGCCCCTGGACTTCAAGCTACATTATATACATCACAACACTCACACTCCACAAACAAGCCGAATGTGTTAATATCGCATAACGGAAGAGCCAAGAGGTCCTCTGAAGCTCGACTTCCCTCGATGAGTTTTCTGTGGTTTTCTCACCGAATATGTCTTCAATACATATGCGAATGCGGGGAAGCTCCAATCATACAGGCCGCAGCCGATACCTTCCCATCCCCACACTCCACACCTACACTTGATCTTATAAATATATGTAATTATTCTCCTTAAAGGTCTAGCAGGGTGGTACAGGGTGGTGGTACAGGGTGGCTACTCTTACTCTTATTCACTTCGATAGTCTACAAAGTAAACTAATCTACAAAGGTAAAGATAAGGAGCAAAGAAAGCTCAGCCTAAACTTAGAAGAAAGCGAAAAATCAGAATGGAAATCGGAATCAAATGCTCTTCGAGCCAAAATAAAATGAGATTATCACTCAAATACTTAATATAAGTATACACATATAAATAACACAACCACACACATGACACAACAGTGGAAAAGGTATTCCCTCAAATCACTGACAAAAGATCGATGACGCAGTTAAATGCGCACGTTTTAAAAATTTAGTAAAAGAAAAAGAACTCGTTTCTCTCTCTCTCTCTCCTGAAAATTCACTCTTCACCCGGCTGCCGTGCCGGGTGGATTGGATTCACCTGAGAGCTGTGTCTAGATTGATTTTCACTTCACCTGAGAACTGTGCCTGCACCAGCGCCAATCTGATATTAACCTGTACACCGCGTTAAAAATCAAATTCCACCAATCCTGTGCGCGGCACAATTTCGGCGTTTTTAATTTCTAAGTTTAAACGCGTATTTTGTTTAGAATCACTGATATTTGATTACACCACCAAGTAAACATGACATTCAAGTAATTTTCTGATAATAAATAATAGTCATTACTCTTAAGAAGACTCATTAAATAAAGGAGATAAACTAAACATTACGTAAAATACACAAAGGAATGCTACAGATCAGATCACAGGCGTTTGTGCTTCCCGCGAGGAACACGTTAAACAACTCCCAGTTCCAGCCGAGGATCATTTACCAGCCAGCAACTGACCAGCAAAGATGTCTCCACTCCCGCTCTCTTGTTTTCTTCACGGGTTGACTTCCCTGACTGCCTTCGTCCCGCCCAGGCCAACGTTGTTGCCTGTTGAAGTCATCTTGGCGTCCCACCCGGACCAGCTTTGCCACTGCCTAGAGTCGCCCCACCGTCCTACCCAGACCAGTGTTGCTGCCCATTAAAGCCGCCTCGACGTCCCACCTGGACCTGCATTTCCGCTACCTAGAGCCGCCCTGCCAATCCGTTTGGACCAGCATTGCCACCCACCTCAAGCCGTTCTAGCGCCATTCTCAGGCTAACAGACCTAAACTGCTATCGACCTACTGTATCGCTTCTATATTCAAATAAAATTGAAAAGTTATTTTGATGTGTTGCCATTATTGCCTTGAGCCCCTTAAATACACTTCTCCAATCACCGTAGAGGTATTTTTTTTCTATAACTGGGAGATGGAATCAGCATCAGTAAAAAAATATGCAAACCTCACGATACCGTGGGCATGCTATGGTCAGTATAAGATCAACTCAAAAGGTAATCCACGAGCAGCTCAGTCAGTTCATGAGCAACTCGGTACATGATTGCTTTCAAGTGTGAATACAATTTAAAGGAACATTTAGTATTTAACTTGATTCTTCATGTCGCAAATTTTCTTTCTCGAACTTTACAAAAATTAACATATAGCAAAAATATGGGAACAGGTACATAATAATCTAATTCTATAAATTTTCAGAACAAATACATACAAGTGCTTTCATTGTCCATGCATGTTAAAATCAACTCAAGGGTTGTGTTCAAGTAGAAATGCAATTATAATCACATCGTATAGGCATGTTAAAGGCTGGATTACTATTTGTCCGTGGCCATACTGCAAACTAGCTTTTAGTCTAACATAATTACTGTACCCTAGAGGATAAACCACGGGAGTCACATTTTACCCTAGAGGAAAAACGACATTGCATCATACAATTCATGTATGGCGCCTATGACGTTTATCCGCTAGGGTGCCGAGTGACTTACGTGGTTTATCCTCTAGGGTACAGATTATATTATAATCATAATGGATTTGTTTACATTTTTAACACTGTGTCAAGTCAAAATGTTATGTTGTCTGCTTGCAGTTCTATTAATCATTGATCGTTGTGAAGTTAACTCAAGCAAGTGAGAGCTCGGCCTTATATTACTCAAATGCATTGTATTCGTCTATGGTGATTCTATCATTTTGACATTATGTTCATGGCTTTTCTAGATTATTGGGTAATCTATGGTTATTGGATAAGATGGGCTATATTTCGCTTATGAAATAGGTTATGTTTTAAACAACTTTAATGATACTTGAAATTGAATTTTGCTAGTTTTTAGTTGAGTTAATTGTGCAAAAGAATATATTGCTGATTTTTTAAATAAGCCTTCACATTGTTGCTATCGATTTTCAGGTTAAAAATGGCACTTTTTAAATCATTGAGTAGTTTATGTCGTATTATTCCTAATTTATACATCTCCAATCAGAAAAATGTAGTTTTTAATCTTCTGAAGGTACAACATTTTACAAATAATTTTCACGGTTTTAAAACAATCTCGGCATCAAAAGGTCTCATGGAATTTTTCGATGATGAAAAAAATTGGAAAGAAACAGATATACGAGTGGGACGTGCTTGGAAAAAAGATGAATTGAGAATTAAGTCTAACACAGATTTACATAAATTGTGGTACATACTGTTGAAAGAACGTAATATGCTTCTTACAATGGAATATGAATGCGAAAAGGAAGTAAGACTTTTTCCTAATCCAGAACGTATTGATAAAGTTAAAGAATCTATGGAAAATTTGGAAGGCGTAGTCCGAGAAAGAAATCGCTCATATCATTTTCTTGAAACAGGTACTTCAGGAGAACGACCAACAAAGGTACGATCAAATGTTTTTGGATTGCGTAATCTTTACAAAACAAGTGAGCATGTCATACCGATATGGATGAATAAAAAGTGGAGCGAGTCTCACTTGAAAACATATGGTGGATATGCTGTCAGAAATTTTTTAAAATTGTACAGAGAGAAGTTATTTTTACAAAAACGAAGACTTAGGTCGAGAAATTCCAACCATGTTATGCAATTACTGAAACGTTTTCCAGACATGGACGTGCAGAAGCTGAAAGAGCAGTATCCAGATGTTGATTTACAAAAAGCTAAAAATCAGAGAAAAGCAAGAGGTCATTTTGTTAAAGAATAAAATAAATGTGATTCATGCTTTCATAATAAACTAAATTAAGTTTTTTTTGTGTTTTATTTATACATTTATTTTTATTCTACTCACCATCAACTATTAGTTTTGGCAAAGGCACGAGGGTTCAAGAGAGTAACTGGTCCAATTGTTCAAAGATTGCTGATTTTTCTGGGAGCTGCCAGTGGGAATTCCATGCACATGGCTTCGTCGGTGTTGCGGTTTCATGGTATGAAGGTTCAATCGAGAATGTTCATTTGGTGTCCTATAGATATGATTCTACATACGCTGCAAGCATACTGGCCTAGTAGTTTAAGTTGTGCTTTTAGGGCAACATAAATACGACTACAGCCCCCTTCTCCATCTCATTCTTTGGAAAGCAGCGGATGCCACTCGACATATTTTAATCGGCCAGCTTGAATTTATTTTCATCCACGACAATGCGATGACCACATGCAAGAATATTTTATTACAATACAGGGGATATATTTATTTACAATATAATATAAAGATTACTTAAATCTAGTGATGCATATGTCCGATACATGCGGTTTTATTAAATTAGATTTTTATTCTTTAACTTCTTACGTTGCTGTTTTTCTCTTTTGTACTGTATAGTATTAGGCTTTCGTTATATACAGTATAACCTGGTGTGTATATTACAATGTGGGGTCTGTTTATGGTGATTGTCTCTAGTTTTGATTTTAGAATGTTAGTAAACATTTTCAAGCCGTACATAACAAGAATATTTTTCAGCCATTTCTTAATAACGAATTGTGATGCTTGCCTACCATTCTTCGAGGTTAACAGACAGCCAGAATCTTATTGAACAATAGAAACAGATCTTTGGATAAAATTGGTCATCCATAATTCAGAAGTTCCTTTGGTATTTTATCCAGACCTAGTGTTTTTTTTATTTGGAAGTGTCTTACAACCTCTAATCTCCATCTTATGAATATGATTCAGAGTAGGATGTTAAAATAACGGTATTTGGGATTCATTGTCATTTCTAAACAATTTCTCTCAATATATTTCCCATATTCCTGAATATTTTTTTTACTTCAATTAATTAATTTTCAGTATTCTTGCCGCACTTCAGCATTTTTCATTTTTTTTTAACTGCACAGAAGTCAAATTTCATGTCTTGGACAAACTTTAACCTAGAAATCTTTTTTTGTTTTTTATTTCATTATTTACCGCATTTCGAGCTCCCATATCTGATACATTTTTGCAGGTTGGATTACTTCTATAATTTTCCTTTTTTCAGCTGCTAGAATCTTTTCTCTTCTGTGAACTATTTGTTTTATGTTTTGCATTAACATCCACTTTCTTGTGTCTTTTTGATACAGCATTTTTTTATATTTGTGTTTATTTTTCATCATGCCTTTTCTAGGGTACTGTTTTTTGAAACAGGTTTGTTGGTTATTTTATCGTTGTCTTTTCATAAAATTGCAAATCCCTTTTTTTCGATGATTTTTTTAATGTCTTAAAGTTTTTGGAGATTTATTATACATTTTGTGTTGTGATCTGAACCAATATTAGCTGAGGCAAGACCCCATGCATTGATAATTTGAATTAGATTAATTTATTTTATCCAAGATCAAAAAATGTTAATGTTACCTTTAAATTGGAAAAATATTTTTTTATAAACAATAATTTATAAAGGATAATGTGTTTTTACCTTATAATTTATAATACCTCCTAAACTTGTTTCAATACTCTCGCACTTTCTATCAAAAAATTTAGTAAAGTTTACTTACTATACTCAGTAAAGTAATGGCTCTGTAACTGTTACACGCCAGTCTTGTATCCTTTATGACAGAACAATCACTGCACTCCACCAGTCTTTCTATGAGTAAATCTATTCTCAACATTTGTTGAAAAAAATTCTGACCCACTTAATCATTCACACCCACACACTGTGAGTTCTGTGCTCACTTCATCACAACTTGACGCTTTTCCTTTTGTTATGTATTTTACATCAATTAGTAATAATGGTTTAAGAAAATTTATTTCTTCAATCCTATGGTAATTTTACCATTTTTATAATTTGGATACATAAAATGAAAATATAATCAGTCGCTCAGAGAACTTTTGAAGGAGATACTTAAGTTTGTTGTTATTTTTGCACTAATTTTATTTTCATTATCATTTCACCATGTTCCTATTGAAGTAGGCAGAGTAAACGGATTTCCACTTCATTCTATCCTGGCACATGCGATCTCCATACACTTCATTATGTTTATTCTCTTATTATAAAAACTTTTTACTCTTCCATTTAAAATTATTAATTTGGTTGTGTCATGTTTTCTAAGTTTTCCGAAACTTCTTATACTACTCGTACAGATTATTTTGATCGCAATGCTCAATGCTCTTTTTTCATGTTAGCACTGCATCTTCATTCAATCTGCATACTTTTTAAATATCTTTGTTCCTTATTCTGTCATCTATTGCTTTTCATATGTTCTATGCAACACTCCTCTTTCTACCACATTTATTTTAATTTCATCCCTTTTTTGTTACATTCAAGTTTCCCTTGTATACTATAATGGCAATATTTGTTTATTGCACATGGTTGAACATAGTTAAAATATATGACTGTTTTAAAATATTAACAGATTTTTGTGAAATTTTAAAATTTATTTTGAATAAGTCACATTAAAAATTACTTAAATAATTTATTAAAACTAATTAATAAGTGTACATAAAAAATGTTTGTATAAAAAGGAGATCTTAAAATGCATCTAAATTGCAGCTAAAGCATATCATATTTGCAATACATTGAATCTTGAAGTCGCTTTTAGATTTCACTTTAAAGGTGTCATTTTATATATTTAAAAAAAAATACAAATATGTTTTTAAAAAGAGGATACCTGATGTCTTGATATATTAATTATTATTTAAAAATATAAGAAGGAATAATATTTCATGAACTAGATATGTAATAAGTCATCCTATGAGAATAATAACAATATCCATTCATTACTTTTCATACAGTTCAATTGCCAAAAAGAATAAAGACAACCTTTTAGAAAATATCTTGGCTCTATTATGCTATATTAGTAACAAATTTGCAGACAGTTTTTTTTAAATTTCATTCATCAAATTTTACTAAATTTTAATTCAATAAACAGTTAATGACTTAAGTGTTAAAATTTTGTATAACTAATAATGAATACTAGAATTATTGATCACAAAATATATGTGTTAATATGTAGTATACCATATAAATTTGATTCTTATCTGTATTGTGTAAAATCTTGTATAATTTGTATTGATGAGAATTAAGATTTATGTGAATTCTAACAAAATAATTATGAAATTATTAATAAATCATATTTAAAACATACACTTAACTATTTGTGAAAGATGCAATACCATTCATGTTATTTGATTTTAAAATTTAGTAATGAATTTGATGAATCATAATTCATTTCATCATAGTAGTTGTTAAAAACTGGAGTTTTCTATACCAATTCTTTAAGGTTTCTACACCACTGTCAATAATCTAGTGGGAATTTAATGTGTTATTCATCCTTGGTTTTAATTTTCTTTGAATATCTAAGTCAATCTGAATTTATTTGATGTTTATATTCTGCCTTTATATTTCAAAAACAAAGCACCTCTGATGTTATATTAGATTGGAAAACAGTGTTACAAAAATCAAGTATTTTTATTATTAGTACTCATTCATTATTTGAAGTGTCGTTTAAAATAAAGGAAAAGTCTTATTTATCTCTCAAATTAAGACTTAATATCAAATATAAATGGGTGATCCAAGCATATACCTTAACTGCAATGTTTTTAAGGCTACTTTGATAAAGAAGCACTGTTACAACTATTTTTAAATTAAAAGTAGTATGTTACTCAGGTGTTCTGAATAAAAAATAATATCAGCACTACTTCTGGACAAGGTATGCTACTTTTACCATGTTACTTAACAATACAGCTAAGTGGTGTTCTCACCTTGATATGAAAAAAAAACAAAACCGTTTTTTCCTCTTTAAATGGGTCAGACTTAAATAACCATAGAAAAAATCCATATACTTACAAAAACCTGATAAAGCTGCTATAGATTTTTTCTCTAGACGCATTTACTGATTATTAGTTAGTGTAGAGGAGTCACGACAAGTCTGTGATGACTTCTCTATACTAAGGGGTAGTCTTGTTGTGTTTTTATCTTAAGTGTTTCAGAGTAATAAGTTATAAAGTAATAAGTTAAAAAGTTCCAAGAACTTTGTAATAAGTTAATGAAATACATAAAAGTATATAAATAGCGATAGGACGCATATGTTCTTTTTTTTTTTTTTTTAGTTAACGACACCTTTTTGTTCTGCAATCATGACACAGACTGCATCCATGACTTATTCAGTAATATGAAACAATTAAGTAAAAAAATTGACTATGCTTTTATATTATTTGAATAAAGCTTCCTTTTAAACATTTTAATTATGAAATGTAGACAAGTATATGAAATGAAGATAATGACTGAATGAAATTGTATTTCAGGTTATAATAATCTAGTAGTCTCTTGGATTATAATAGTCATCTTGTTGGTCCCTTGATCTTTCATACTGTTGTTGTTGTTGAAGCTGGGGCTCACTGTGCTGATGACCAGCACCTCCTGCAGGTTCAGTGTGTACTACGGCCTGAAACAATATGAAGGATTTTTATATTATACGTATAATAAATGCATAGTTTTTAAATTTCGTGAAGAAATATTTTGGAATATTATGACAATCATAAATGAAAACATTACTAAAAACATATGGCCAATGATCTTGTAATTGTTGTACAGTGATATTAAGGAATGTGCTACAGGTACAGGTACAACACTTGCTCCTAATATTCACTGTAAAGCAGCACAGTTACATGCTTACTAAGCTGCTAGAGTAACATGCTACTTTAGAACGAAAAATAGCTGAGCCAGAGTGCTACTTTTTCAAAGTATCTTTAACAACACTGCTTGTTATATTCATTAATGTAATTGATAAGACCTTACTTACTTGTCATTCCCTGTTATTACTATATTTCACTTTCGGCCTTCCGCTACGTTCTTTGTCTTCGATGTCAAATTCACCGTTCTTAAACTTTTGAAACCACTCACGACAACTTCTCTCACTTAAGGCAGCCTCACCATATGCTTCTACAAGCAATCGATGCACCTCAGCTGCAGATTTCTTCAAATTGAAGAAGTAAATCAAAAGTTCCCGCAAATGACGCTTATTCGGCTCAAAACTTGACATTTTCGCACACAAAAGAATATATTATACTGCTAAAAATTCACTAATATTTTAAGGTTATGTTGTTGACAGATGTTCAAACTTACGACAATGACGTATTACATCTGACAATTTTAACCATAACTTACTGGTGGCGCCAACTTCTGTCAAACGGCGGCAACTTATTTGTACACCCAATATAATTCATCCATTATCTATTTTATTCCAAGTAACACATCGATCAATAATTCCTTGGACTTACCACTAAAACAACATTTGTTTACCAAAATTCTTCTTTATTCATCAACATAGTCTCCTTCAAGAGCGATACATTCATTCCAACGCTTTCCTAACTTTTCTATGCCAGCTGTGTAGAACGATTTATTTTTGGTTTCAGAATAGGCATTAGTTTCGGCAATCACTTCTTCATTTGAGCCAAATCTCTTTCCCTGGAGCATATTTTTGAGGTCTGCGAACAGCCAATAGTCGCCGGGGGCCAAATCTGGAGAATACGGTGGGTGCGGAAGCAATTCGAAGTTCAACTCATGCCATTTGGTCATCGTTACCATCGACTTGTGATACGGTACATTGTCCTGATGAAAGAGAACTTGTTTCTACTTTATATGGGGCCGTTTTTTTGCAATTTCTGCCTTCAAACGCTCCAATAACGCTATGTAATATTCGCTATTGATGGTTTTTCCCTTTTCAAGGTGATCAATGAATATTATACCATGTGCATCCCAAAATACGGAGGCCATAACCTTCCCGGCTGACTGTTGAGTTTTTGGTCGCTTCGGACGACTTTCACCGGCTGCTCTCCACTCAGCTGACTGCTGATTTGATTACGGAGTATAGTGGTGGATCCAAGTTTCATCCATTGTCACATACCGATGCAAAAACTCCTGTTTATTTCGCGTAAACAGTGCCAAACAGCGCTCTGAATCATCGACCAAATGTTCATGCAAAATAGTGTAAACACTACCAAATGATATCTTCAGGATGTCAGCTATCTCACGCAACTTTACTTTGTGATTTTCCATCACGATTTTGAGGGTTTTTCTTATGTTTTCTGGTGTAACAGCCTCATTTGGACGACCAGAGTGTTTAGCATAATTTGTGTCTACGACCGTGTTTGAAATCAGCATACCACCAACAAATGGTTTTTTTCGATAGAGCAGAGCCCGGATGACACTTTTTTGAGTTTGAACGGTATTTTTTCCCATTAAAAAGTAATGTTTTATCAGCACACGAAATTCGTTTTTTTCCATTGTTTTGAAAATAGCAAAAGTAGCATCACTAAATCCACTGTAACTCAATGACACAATGTCGGAATGTCATGAAAGTTTGACACGCAACTTCTAAAGGCTGGTACTAACTGAGAATGGTATGGATTTGTTATTAGAGACGCCATCTGTTGGTTAGTCCCGGGAATTGTTGATTGATACGTTATATGTTAGGTGTATTTTGTTCAAGTAACTTGAAAAAACAACCCTTCTGGAATATGTTTTAAGGCTTTCGCGGTTCTTCATATCAATTGGATAAGGTTTTCCGGAGTGTTTTACTGCGTAGTTTGACTTATAATAACTCATTAGCCAAACCATGTGGTAAATAACTGAAAAACATTGTCCTACTAACACTTCTTGAATTATTTATTGTATTACACTTCCATGGAATGCAATACAATCTGGTGGATATAATGTCATACTAATTTCTTCCAACCAACCAAAAATATATTATATTAAAAGGCCTTACGTGAATAACTAAACTGCAACCTTTATTTGCTTTTTTAACAAGCCTTGACTAGAATCACATCTGACTGTGGTCAACCAAGATTCCTTTGCTGTCTTGTAGCTGACTGTTCGTTGACTAAAGCATACCTAAAGGGCATGTATACATATTTTTTAATGATTTATGAATTCAAGTTTCATTGAGAGGTTCATTTGTTTAATTGACCATTGTTTAATCAAAGTTAAGTGTGATAAAAAATTATTATATACTGGTCCTGTCAAATATAAATCCTGTTTGAAAATATATACAGGACTCAAACAGAAAGCAAATTTGTATTGTTTTGTGTAAAAACAATAACTTTTACGATTAAACAGAAATAAACAATGTATGAATATTTCTCTAGCTGACGTAAGGATGCTTTATATTAATTGTTAAATTACCTGAAATCCATTCTTAGGATCAGCTGTGTACTTGACAACTCTGATAGTACCATCAGCTTCAGTGAGACTGTATTCTCCTCTCACTACGTCTCCATCTCTTGTTTCTTTGTGGTTTTGGGTGTTACCAGTATGAGGATCTTCAACTCCATAGGCGTATTGATAATCAGGCCTAGCCTGGAAATGTAAAATAAAAATGTTCAGTCTAAATAACTAATGATTATTTCTCATTAGTACTTATGCATATCATATTATCCAGTTTATAAAACCAGTTGGTGTAAGACCAGATTCCTAACACTTGTTAAAAAACCCTCAGCCATTCTATCACTTGGTCATCTCTCGTAACCATTCCATCACACCCTGCCACTTTTACTCTTTTCATATGTCTGACAGTCATTCATACTACTTCAATGCTAATTTTATTCACATTTTACAAGCTCTCGTCGTTTACTGAAGTTACAATCTCCCTATTATCATCACCACTCTGATAAAGTTCTACACAATGGTATTTTTATCTCAAATGAATCCTCACTTCATCTGTCAGTACATTTCCACTGCTATCTTTGATTCCAAACATACCACCTATATTCCTTTTTACCCGAATCGTATTTATTTTCTTCCAAAATATTTTCATATTTTCCTAAGCATTCATATTAAATATTCTGCTTTCTTCAACCCTCAGTTTCTTTTTCTATTCTTAGACCTCATTTTTTGTTTTGATTTTCCTCTACTTATAGTTTCTTCTCGCTTTCATCAATGTATTATTGTTCCTCATTCTTGTTTAGCAAACACTATAACCTTGAACTTTCTTGTATACATTGTTTCTAACTTCATCGCCTTACCATGCATCATATTAGACTCAAATCATCTTCAAAAAATAAGCAAATTTAATTTTTTTCTGGATCACCATCATTTGAAAATGTCCATTTTAGTCTTGGGCAAGTAGTGATCCTATCCCCACCAATGAGAATATGTATGTATATGGAGAAGGCGAATTAAGTATAAAGTGATAGGAAAGTTTGGCACTCTATCTTCTTCCTATATATGTATATTTCAAATAACAGATTGTTATACAGGGTGTCCCAATAAGAGCGCCTGATTAAAATTTCCCGACCTTTTTTTTATAAGGTTGGCAGCTCTAAAAATTTCACATGTCAATCTTGCGATTAGTAAATATGGAACGCTACACGAAATAACAACGCGATATTATTGTTAAAACTCATTATAAAAATGGGGGAAATTTTCTGAAACAGTTCGTAAACTTCGGGTAATTTTCGGTTGAAATAATGGTCCAAATGAGTCATCAATTCGAAGATTAATTAAAAAAAATCAGGAAACTGGTTCGATTCTGGACAATAAGTCACACGTGCCATGGGTCCTCGTAGCGGGCGTTTACTCGAAAACATAGCCGCAGTGAAAGGAAATGTTACTGAAACCCCAGGAATATCAGTTCGTCATCGTTCACAAGAATTAAACGTTTCAAGAAGCACCTCACAGAGAATTCTCGCAAAAGATCTGGATCTGCATTCCTACAATATCCAACTGACCCAAGAACTCAAACCAGCAGACCATTTTAAGCTAAGGGAATTTGTTAATTATAGTTCGGAAATTCTAGGATGAGTCCTGTGACAGCTCACAAATTTGCCCCAATACAACTTTATGTAATGTATTTACCTAAATAACTTGCTATTTATTAGAATTGAGGCTTATATGAAAATTGATAAAATAATTAAAATTACTGAACATCGTTACAAGGTTGTATTGGGGCAAATTTGTGAGCTGTCACAAAACTCATCCTAGACACAAAACATCAGCTAGTGAATGACAATTTGTTGAGGCCCATTTTCAACTCAATGGCTACGAAAATAAGCAAAATTGTCAAGTTTGGAGTGCGGAGAACTCAAGAGTGATTCAAGAGAAGCCAATGCATTCACTACGCGTCACTGTTTGGTGCGGTTTTTGGGCTGGTGGATGAGTGGGCCGTATTTCTTTGAAAATGAAGCTGGAAATGCGGTTACAGTGAATGGTTTGCGTTGCAGAACGATAACTGATTTATTTATGACAGAATTGATTGATTTGGATCTTGAAGACACGTGGTTGCAACAGGACGGCGCAACATGTCACACTGCGCGTGAAACCATTGAGTTAGTGCAAGGAAAATTTCCAGGTCGTGTAATCTCAAGAAATGCGGGTCAGAATTGGATCAGTCAAGAAATGCGGATCAGAATCAAGATCGTGTAATTTGACACCATGCGACTTCTTTCTTTGTTTTTTTTAAGTCGCATGTGTATGCCAATAAGCCATAAACCATTTCCGAGCTTAAGGCGGAGATCCAACGTGTTATTGCCACAATCGACCCACAATTATGCAACGATGTTATCTTAAATTTCATCGAAAGAACAAGTTTGCCAGCAGCGTCGTGGTATGCATTCGTCTGTCATTTTGTTCCATACATAATCGCAAAATTTGTACTTTACAACGAACTAAAAATATTATCACTTTTAGAATAAATAATGTATTTAATTCAAAAACTAAATCCTTATTAAAAAAATGGCGCCAAATTTAAATCCGGCGTTCTTATTGGGACACCTATATAATATCAACACTGAGTCGCCTTTCAAGAAGACAAAGAAAGGAAATCACAATCATTCGCTTAATGTTCATATATTCTGTAATATTCATACTTGTATTATAAAATAGCATCATCCAGGGGTGGATATTGGTTTTCTGTTTCATATATATTTTACAAATAGTTTTGTTAAAATTTATTTGATTTATTCCACATATTGTACATTTTCTCTATATTCCGTTTCTCAAAGATTAAAACTTGACACTTTTGAAATAATTTTAAGATTAGTCTTTATATTTATCATTCAATATCTCCATTAATTTTCACATATTTTTTAGACCATTTTCAAGTTATTCTCTCAATTAAATTCAAATCATCCTGTTCTGCCATTTATGATGTATTCATTATTTTCCTTTTGTACATTTCACATATTTTTATAATATTAATCTCAAATAGGAATATAATTTTTTAAGTAACCTGTATTCATTTTGTTTCTCTCCTTCCAAATGCCAATATTTCGTTATCACATATTAAAGTAAACCAGAATATTACAATATATTCATCATCACTTCATAGTGATTATGAATACATGGTTTATTCAACAGATTAAAAAAAACATACATTTGTTAACTCTGCCTGCCTCAATATGACAGAGTTAACAAATATCTGTTTTTTTTATTCTGACATTTTTCTTTTACTTCAGCCACATTTATAAACCTTGTCATGCATACTCTTCTATTTTTCAGATTTTACACTCTTCCCTTATTCAGAATGTGAACAGTGATATAATTATGTATTATATAATTATACTCGTACATTAGTATAATTTACTTTATTTAGCGAATTTATAATGATATATTAGTACAATATAATTTACTCACAACATAGTCTACTGTGTTGTAATGGGCATACTTCTGTGTTTCTGGATTGATTTGTCCTGTCTTATGGTCATAACCGTAGTCAGCATGCTGTTGAGGAGCCTGGTCTTTGGCAGCTTCTACTTTGATTTGTTGGATCTGTCCACTGACTGGGCCACTGAATCTGTTGTAAGAATAACCTCCGGGACCTTCATATACGTTTCTGGCAGCCACCAGTCCCACCATTACCAAAAATACCTATTAATTAATCATAAAAACATTATTGTTAAAATGTCAAAATTGTAGCTGGATAGTGTTGTTTGAGAGTGTTATGAATCTTATAAAAAACTATAATGTAATAATGAAAAAACCTCGCACAATTACTCTGCCTAGATTCTCATTTGATTGTAGTTTTAATGCAAACTGCTCATGAGTCGACTGTGATCTTTGGTTCGACTGCGAGCTGACCGTAATATGTCAGAGGTACGACAGTGCTCGTATATATTTTGTTGCCAGATTGTTAGGTTTGTTCGAAGATTTTCACAGCGGTTTTCCACTAGTTTAAAATGTTGTTCAGAGTTGTTGCCGTGTTGAGTAAGCTTAAAAGAAGGTCAACGTTTCGAAGGCGTTACGGCTTTTACCCTCAGAACGATGTCAAAAAAACATTAGAGAATATAGTAAACAACAGTGATGGCGGAATGCAACTTAAATCCGCATGGCTGCCGATTTCGGCAAGATACATACGACAAGAAAAGTAGGTAAATTCAAAAATGCCATGTAGGAGACGCGTACGAAGCGTTCGCTCGGTTTTATGCTTGCTTTTGACATCGCCTTGAGGATGAATGCTGCAACGCCTCCAAAATATCAGCCATCATTTAAGCCAACTCAACACGACGACAAGCCCGAAAAATATTATGTTACCTGTCAGCAGGTTTTTTACTATTGCCTGACCGACGTGAAGTTTTCGCAAGCAGTCTCCCAGAATGTCCACTTTCAAGTGGGAATCCAGTCTTATAATGGTGAGATACTATTCAAGAGCATGTGTATCTTATTAAATTCAAAGTTTGTGTATTTTCGTCGCTAAATGCCATTTATTCCATAAATATTTCCTAAAAGTCAATTTGTGCATATTTTTTTAATGTGTAGTCTCCAATGCAGTTAAATAGCCAATTAGCGTCGCTTGATAAGTTGAGTTAATTTTGAAGAAGTTTTTTTAAGAAAGTGTTAGGTAAATATTATCATGCACTAATTACGCAATCGTTTGTTAACACTGTTTCGTAACAAGTCCAGGAAGGAGTTCAAGTGCGAGTATGAAATAAAGATACCATAAGCCATTAACTGCCGGCCCAGACAGGTGAATCCTTACAAGGCGGGAGTAGCATACGAGTATAATGCGAGGTCATGCTGCGAACACACAGCCCGAAATACTACTCGTATGTGGGTGGTGACAGTAAACGAGAATCACCTCAGCGTTCCTTGCTTCCTTAACAAATCATCTTAAACGCCAGGAAACTATTTAGATTCCGAATAGAAATTTCAATTGGAATTTCCATAGCACGTGGAGTTTGTGAAGTTTTTGATAATGTTTTACACTGACTGTACAATTTGAAAACTAAATTCTTAAAAATTTATAAATATACATTTTGACCTTTATATCCCATTACAAAAACTTGTCTTGACTTTATTATATTTATGTTTTGACTGTTATGCACATCGGTTATAAATTATTTGACTTTATTTGTATTCAGGACTGAATATTTATCATTGTCATCACCCTATACGTTCCATCCGGAACCCTTGCATACCATAAAATGTATTTACCTAGGCTGGCCCTTCGGCACTCCACGTTATCCCATACCAGCCTGGTACTCCAAGTTCTCAGCCCAGCACTCCACGTTCTCCCTTTCACAACATCGGCATGTATTTTTTAGATGGGCGTCCGATTCCCTGAGGCCCTTGTAGGTGACAAAATAACGCAGCTCTTGAACAGCTAGCAGGCAACATCTTCAATACATGATATACTCGTAACTGTTTCTAGCGCCTCAACCGTATCGGCATGCTTAGAGGCTGCTGTTGTGTCCGAAGACGAACCGTCCCATTTGTCACGTAATCGTACCATCTGACACCCAACATCTTAAGGCATCTGTTTTTAAAACTAAGACTTATTTTATCTTGAAGTAAGTTTAATAAATATTTTTGATTAGGATTTTGTTTTAAGAAATTGGTAATTTTTGCAGATAGCAGAAACAATCTACCAGCTTGATCTATCATGAAATAATTACCTACACATTTATCCTAGCCAAAATGAAAGTAGTAAGTACTAAATACAGAAATATTTATCTGTTTTAAGAATTAGTGTAAAAAATTACAATTTAATTTTAAATTTAGACCTCAAGAGTATCCAAACTTTGATGTAAAAACACATACGAAATTAAAATGAACTGTTTAAAAACACATCCAAAATTAAAATGAACTGTTTAAAAACACATCCAAAATGAAATAGAATTGTTTAAAAAATATCTTTGCATAAAGCAGATGTTGAAAATATTTAAAATATATAGGGAATAAAAGATAGTCCAATTAAGCAAAAAAAAAATTGAAAATAAATAGGGCTTATTGGTACGGTATTTGAAGCACTTTTAAATAAATAATTAAAATCAATCAACTAAATAAATTTAAATATATTCGATTACCTTGGTAAAATATCTTATCGTTAAATTTAATTTACTCAATACCAAGAACTAACTATATCGCCAAAATTCAACATAAAAACGAGAATCTTGAAGTTATTTTCAATTGATTTTTAAAACTATAGAGAATCTCGAAGTTATTTTCAATTCATTCAGTTGATTAATTTGTCACCTCTACCTCTAACATACTCGTCCTTTATGTTGTTCAAGTCATTACCAACATGACTAAGACCCGAATTCATATTATTATTAATTCATACCCGACCTTAGCACTAAATTCCTATCGTAAAAAATGTAGTATTCTAAGTTGAATTTCAAACAAAATTTCCATAGCTTCTTTTCATAAATAAGTGTCATTATTTTGACTATAAATCATGAAATTTTAGGGTTCGAAATGAATGTTTAGTATTTAATTCCGGTTAAGTGTTTTTTAAGATATCCAAGAGGATTCTTAAAAATTTGAAAGATATTATATTGAAACATGGGCGCTCTTGAAGTAATCAGAAATACATATAAATAAAAATATTTTTTATAGTTTCTCCTGAAACGATCTAATTGTTAAAATACCTAATGGTACGTTTAAGTGATTCTAGTATAGCAAAAGATCCAAAATCTATTTCTTGTAGATGTATGATATGTGCGAATAGACCAATTAACAGACAATCAATTTGCATACGTGATTGGTAATTGGAGGATGGACACGTTTCATGTAGGAAGATGTAATTAATGCTTCTAACTTAGAAGATATTTAATGATGCCAGAATGACGGACCTGTGTGGGATGTTATGGCAAACTATAAATTTTTGTTCGAATAATTTTTCCTGGTACAACGAACTCGTGAGAAATCATGAAGCTGAATATATACGAGTATACATCTTATTTGATTGATTTTTAATGTTTCAATATAAAGCAATAAATCATAAAATTCAATATTATAATGTCGAGCAACACAATAAAAAATATCGAGCCAATAAATAATTTACCGAGATATAATCGTAGTACTAGTATATAAAAAAACTCGTATATACAAGCGAGATTAAAAAATATGAAGTGAATTTAATTTAATTTTTCTCTCAGATGACATAATTATTAATGTACAATTTAACGGAGTATATGTATTATATTGTATTGTATTATACTTTCGTTGTATACAGCACAACCACTCAAAAAAAAAAATAACGACACAGCTTCGCTTTCACACTGACAACGTTGGAATAGCGAGGGGATCCTCGACTACGACGCCCAGCAATGACGACGATAACCTGATGGGGGTATTGCCTTATAGCAATCTCTTCTAATCAACTAGACAAATGTTAAAGAGGCCTTAAGTAAAAACCACCACTATCTCCGAGTTGAAAGACAGTTATCCTACTAATTAAGCTAGGAAGGTCGTCATAGGTAAAAGGAATTCAATAAACACTTTTTTAGTTAAATTAACAAAATCTGAAGAAGTTTTTAAAATTCATCGGCTCAAAACCGTGAATTAAATCATATCGAAATATTAAATGTTTAATTGTTCGCAGTTGATTTCGTTGATGTCGACATATTTAAATATACGAAGATGTAAGACTTCTGCGCGTCTCGGGTTATGGAATTAGTTAAACAATATCAGATATAAATACATATATGAGTCCCACTACAAGTAAAAAAATATCAATAAAATATATTAAAAAGTATAGTGAGCATATACTCGTAAATTCAAAAAGAGTCAAAATATTTATCAGAATTTCACAGGAAACTCATATTTAGAAATTTTGAAGAAATCGATGACAACGGATTATGTCAACATTTATTTAACACATTATTTTTATTGAAAACATTATTCTTATTTTATATCATAATTCCATTTATTGAAGATATTAATATCATGATAATTACAATTATATATAATTATTTCATTATCTTGTGTTAACAATGATAATAGTATACTCGTATACCTAGTCAAAATTATCATTGTGTAATTCTACAATATAAAGTTGCAAACATTCTATGAATTATACTGAGTCACAAAATTGTATTTAAAAATGTTACTAACGTTAATTTTATAATAATTACAGTCAATCATATTTGTGTTTATTTAATAACAATTATAATTAGAAAAACTTCGTCACATTGTGTAATTCCACAAAGCGAAGACGCAAATATTCAACGAAGTTTATTGAGTCATAAATAGGTCTTAATTTATTTAACTTGTCATTCATTAATTAACTTTTATTTAATAACAATTTCGATCAGAAAACTTTGACAATATCATTATTGTGTAGTTCCACAAAGTAAGGTAAATATTTAATGAATTTTATCGAATCTTTAAAAATATAAACTACGTTAATTTTATGATAATTAAAGTGAATCAGTAATTTGTATTTGTTAAACAATAACATGATTAGATACACTTCGTTAAAATTATCACTGTGTAATTCCACAAAGTAAATCCGCAAATATTTAACGAATTTTATTGAGTCATGAATTTGTCTATAAAATATAAACTATGTTAATTTAATGATAATTGCAGTCAATCATTATTTTATGTTTATTAATAACAATTGTGATTAGTCAACATTATTATTGAGTAATTCCACAAAGCGAAGACGCAAATATTCAACAAAGTTTATTGAGTCATAAATAGGTCTTAATTTATTTAACTTGTCATTCATTAATTAACTTTTATTTAATAACAATTTCGATCAGATAAACTTTGACAATATCATTATTGTGTAGTTCCACAAAGTAAGGTAAATATTTAATGAATTTTATCGAATCTTTAAAAATATAAACTACGTTAATTTTATGATAATTAAAGTGAATCAGTAATTTGTATTTGTTAAATAATAACATGATTAGATACACTTCGTTAAAATTATCACTGTGTAATTCCACAAAGTAAATCCGCAAATATTTAACGAATTTTATTGAGTCATGAATTTGTCTATAAAATATAAACTATGTTAATTTAATGATAATTGCAGTCAATCATTATTTTATGTTATTAATAACAATTGTGATTAGTCAACATTATTATTGAGTAATTCCACAAAGCGAAGACGCAAATATTCAACGAAGTTTATTGAGTCATAAATAGGTCTTAATTTATTTAACTTGTCATTCATTAATTAACTTTTATTTAATAACAATTTCGATCAGATAAACTTTGACAATATCATTATTGTGTAGTTCCACAAAGTAAGGTAAATATTTAATGAATTTTATCGAATCTTTAAAAATATAAACTACGTTAATTTTATGATAATTAAAGTGAATCAGTAATTTGTATTTGTTAAATAATAACATGATTAGATACACTTCGTTAAAATTATCACTGTGTAATTCCACAAAGTAAATCCGCAAATATTTAACGAATTTTATTGAGTCATGAATTTGTCTATAAAATATAAACTATGTTAATTTAATGATAATTGCAGTCAATCATTATTTTATGTTTATTAATAACAATTGTGATTAGTCAACATTATTATTGAGTAATTCCACAAAGCGAAGACGCAAATATTCAACGAAGTTTATTGAGTCATAAATAGGTCTTAATTTATTTAACTTGTCATTCATTAATTAACTTTTATTTAATAACAATTTCGATCAGATAAACTTTGACAATATCATTATTGTGTAGTTCCACAAAGTAAGGTAAATATTTAACGAATTTTATCGAATCTTTAAAAATATAAACTACGTTAATTTTATGATAATTAAAGTGAATCAGTAATTTGTATTTGTTAAATAATAACATGATTAGATACACTTCGTTAAAATTATCACTGTGTAATTCCACAAAGTAAATCCGCAAATATTTAACGAATTTTATTGAGTCATGAATTTGTCTATAAAATATAAACTATGTTAATTTAATGATAATTGCAGTCAATCATTATTTTATGTTTATTAATAACAATTGTGATTAGTCAACATTATTATTGAGTAATTCCATAAAGCGAAGACGCAAACATTTAATGAATTTTATTGAGTCATGAATTTGTCTTCAAAATATAAACTTTATTAATTTAATAATAATTGCATTCAATCATTATCTTATGTTTATTTAATAAATATCGTGATTAGTCAAAATTATCATTGTGTAATTCCACAAAGCAAAGCCGGAAAAATTAAATGAATTTTATTGAGTCATTCACAAAGAATATACGCAAACATTTAATGAATTTTATTGAATCATGAATTTGTCTTTGAAATATAAACAATGTTAATTTAATGATAATTGTAGTCAATAATTATTTTATGTTTATTTAATACCAATTGTGATAAGTCAAAATTATCATTGTGTAATTCCACAAAATAACGCAAACATTGAATGATTTGTATTAATTAATTTATTTTTTAAACTGATTTTTTTTTCATTACAATGAAAAAAATGCAATTTTTTTTCTAATCAGTATTGAGCATTTATAACACTTTGCACCACTTCCAAAATCACTGAAGTCTATGGTTTAACGAATTTTCAGTTGAAATATAAAAAAAATTACCGTTATCTTAGAGAACATATTTATATTTAGTATATATGATAGGTATGGTATACTCGTATGCACTTGATAACCACGAAATGATAACTAGAAGTAGTTTTATAGAGGTATCTGATTTTATACTGAATTATGATTTAGTTCTTATCTAACTATATAGACATTATTATACATGAATGATTCTTTGCAACATTTCAAAATACTTGCGGCATATACAGGCTGCTCTGAAAACAAATTGTTACAAAATTGTATATTATAATACAGAATGAAGGTATCCATTTCTTAATTTTAAGTTTAAAAAGGTCAGCCAACTTAGATTGTTACCTTTTTATTTAATTAACACCGGAATATCAAAATAACAAGAGTGGTTTTGGAAAAAGTCAGACACGCTTTTCTAAGCTGCATATCGCTTAGTTTGTAGCGAAATAGATCAGCATTTTTGTTTATATGTAATTTGAAATGTATATTAAATGGGGAAATAGGTTACAAGACAGGTTATGAAAGTGATAAACCGCGAGACAGATGTATATCATAAACTCGGTGAAATGAAAAGAAAGCAAGTGAATCCAATGCACCTCTAAAATCAAATCAAGTTTGCCGAAGTTACTTATTTATTTATATTATTACTGTATCTTTGATATTTCTACTTACATACCCCTGTATGCTTCTACTTACACACCTCTGTATGTTTCGTTTTTATTTATCTCCTCTCTATACCAATCATTCAGAACATAACAAAAATCCCTATTGAAGTTCTCTCAATTAATATTTTTATTATGCATGGAAGTGTATCAACTTTAAGATAGACTATTTTTATTATATTTTGAACTTAGAATATGAAGTAATGTCAAATGAATGCCATAAAATTAACCATTGATTAAAATTAACCGTGTTTAAAGCACATATGTTATGTTCCAACAGTGAAAAAATGCCTGTTACATGTTTTTGACTCGCCTTATTCATTGCCTTATGCAGCCAACATCTTTCTGTTATCACCATAATGAGGTCCATCCACCTCGCTCGTTGTCTGACATATATCGACGTAATGTATCTCCATCGTTCGTTATACCACCAAGTCAAACGAGTAAAATAAATATAATAGTTAATTATAGAAAAAAAGTTAAAACCACAGGCCCTTAATTTGTATTACCATACATATATGATATACTCTGAGGTAAAAACATGATAATTTCCCTAATGGTTTTCTAGAATTTACATAAACACGATTATGACCTAACACTTTTTAAAATGTGTGATTATTCTTCTTCTTCGTGTGTCGTGTCCGGTCCCCCTGACGTTAGCGATCACTCTTGAGAAAGTATATCTGTCTCTAGCAATACGGAACAGTTCCTCAACTGTCTGGATACCTGTCTATGTTACGTAACCAAGACATGCATGCGCCTTCAACCGAGTCAGCGTCGACCCTCAATTTTGCCCATCAATATTAATTTTAGGAAGTAGTTTTTTTAATATATGATCCAAATATTCAATCTTTCGGCGTTTCATGGTGTTTAAGAGCTGTCATTCTACACCTGCTCGACGCAGCACCTCGGTAGTAGAGATACAATGAAGCCTAGCGATTCTGAGCATTCTCTGATAAATCCACATTTCGAATGCTTCTAGCTTATTTAGCATTCTGGTCTTCGTGGTCTATGTTTCAACACCATAAAGTAAAATATACCATATATAGCACTTCCGAAAGGCGTGCAAGATGGATCGGTCATATAATACGACAAGAGGGCCTCTTGCATGCCATAATGGAGGGTATGACCGAGAGGACAAACTCTAGGGGACGCCCCCGCCGAGAGTACCTGGAGGACCTGTTGGTAGACGTGCGCTGCTCAACATATACAGATTTAAAAAGAGCCGCACAGGACAGGGGGGAATGGAGGAGAAGAGTTGAAATTGCTGCAAACCAGTCTTAGGACCGCAACCACGGAGAGAGAGCACTTAATTATGCGTTGCCGAAGTTCAAGATTTAAGTTATCATTGCTGAAAACTGATCTTTTCTTGAGAAATCCTGCGCGGGCTATTTTAATTCGGTATCTAGCTTCTCCATCTGGGTGCACGAGTCATTAGGATTTCTAGTTATTTGGAATTGTCGACTTGCTCTATAGGTTGCCCGGTCAGCTGTATATATATACCACTATGAAACCGTCTACTCAAGAACATAAACTTGTTTTTTTAATATTAATATTCAATCCTTGCTTAATACCTGCTGTGTTTATTTATTTTTTAATATGAATAATATGTTTATAAAATCCGTCAGCTCATGAAAAAAAAAACTCAGCCCCTATGTTCTTGTTCCCGGCCTTTTGGTCCATATTTTTTTATTTACGTAAAGGAAAATTGTATTATTCAAGAAAAAATATGGCATTTTTATTAAAACTAAACATTTACAGCCTTTACTTTTTTACATCTCAATGAAATATTTGTCATCCCCTTTCTCATATTTCTAAAAAATAAGAGTTAGATCTTCAATCAATGTTTTGTCCATTTTGTGTGCAGTTAAATGTATCACTAATAGACATTCACGATTGAGGTAATTATTTGAGTTAGTTTCTTTTTAGCAAAAGAAGTACATTATATTAAATAGTTCATCCTTTTTTAGACGTGGACAATGAAGAAATAATTTCAGCATTATTAAAAATGTTTCCTCTTTCAAAACACGACGTGCGTTAAATAGAAGTTGGTAGGATGCTGCACTCCCACCAAGGGGTTTCGGGTTTGATCCCCGATGGTTCAGGATTAAAAAACCGTCTGGAAACAATGTTTGCGTGAGGTAGTATTACCAACACGCGTCATAACGATCTGCGAGTTCCATGTCTATTCCAATGTTTGCGTGAGGTAGTATTACCAACACGCGTCATAACGATCTGCGAGTTCCATGTCTATTCCAATGTTTGCGTGAGGTAGTATTACCAACACGCGTCATAACGATCTGCGAGTTCCATGTCTATTCCAATGTTTGCGTGAGGTAGTATTACCAACACGCGTCATAACGATCTGCGAGTTCCATGTCTATTCCAATGTTTGCGTGAGGTAGTATTACCAACACGCGTCATAACGATCTGCGAGTTCCATGTCTATTCCAATGTTTGCGTGAGGTAGTATTACCAACACGCGTCATAACGATCTGCGAGTTCCATGTCTATTCCAATTGCTCTAAAACCAAAAGGCTCGACTAATGAGGGCAAACAAACAATATTGTCTCCCGACCAGAGCCCTCAAAATGTCCGCGAGGCTAGATCAGATACGTCGAGGGGCACAATACGAATAAATTAATCGAATCTCCGTTAGTCATTAATAAGTTCAGAAGCATTTCCACAAGTTCGTCTTCATTTTTTATAATTGCATTTATGAGTATTTTATATATTTTTTTAATATTGATTTATAAAATTTTGAAACGATGCGTGTATTAAAATATGAGTCATTCTATTATTCAATATTATTGTGTCCACTTACATGTAGCGTTTTTCCTGTGGGTTGTTTTAAGCTAATCGAATTTCTTAATATACTAAATATATTAGTCTGGACAATATTTAAATATTAAAAAATATAGATTAATATTTTTTTACTCCTATTTACAGATAACATATTGTTAAAAATGACATAGATGATGCCCTCTTAAAATTAGCCCACAACAGTAATTACCCTACTTCTTGGCTCATTATTACAGGAAAGTACATATACTAGATAAAGTCTGAATGTATCAAGCGTCTCTAATTTACAATAGTAAATTATATTATACAAATTGATGAATAATATATTTTTTTAAATATATTAAAAGGCACATAGCTGCTACTGTTGTTTTGAATATTTTTCGGCATTTGCATATATTTTCAAAATATATTTAACAAAAAATTTTTTTTTAAAGGAAAACAATCTTCACACGAAGTATATGTAGACATTTCAATTTATATTATTTTATTTTACATTCGATAACTATGTATAACTCAATTACATCCAGCAAAATGCATATTACAAAAAGAGTCTAAATATAATATAATAACACCAGGAATAACGATCCTCATACTTCGTTGTGAAGTGACTGAGTTATACCTACAAAGTTTACTAAGGAGCCCAGTCCTCAATTTATCCACCGAGAAAAGGAAGATATCGGAAAAAACCATTCAACAAAATCATTCCGTGCGCGAGTGATGATGCTTTTGACAGCTCGATCCGTAAATACATTAATTAACGGTGGCGTAAATAATTTTTCGGTACATCAAACAAAACTTTTTCAATCAACAAGAGGTTTGCTATTTTTCCTGTTGCAATACGTATATGTAAAATTTCTTTGATAAACAAGAACTTAGATCGCTTCTAACGCTTAAGGAGTAATACACATTTAAATGTGGTATAGAGCCATGGGTAAATCCATATTCGATTTGTGATTGTGGTAAATTTAGTTGATTGTAATGTATTTGTAGTGCTCATGTTCATCAATTTTGATAGTACATCTCGAAAAAATGTTGGTAACAAGATAAGGTTGTTGTAATAATGCCCGATTTTAATATTATGTCATTTCGAACATTCTTTGTTAATAAAGGGAATATTTATAATTTGTCATTGTTTGACAGTTATGAATCAGCTTTATTTATTTATTAAGTTAGGCGTTTATTTTGCATTACTTTAATCCTTCCGAAATGGGATTGAAAAAATGAGAATCACGTATGATTTTTTACATTAATTTAAACTTGGGTATATATATCTTAAACAGCACGCAATATTAACCGTACATATGGTGAAGGAACCACTACTTATTTATTATTGATTGAATTTGAAGGTTCAAATTGATCATTATTTTCGGAACTACCTAATATAATATATTGAGATATATTTCTAAAGAAATATATTACTTGCAAACAACCTGTATAGTATCGCCAAAGAATTCGACAAGTTATTCATTTTTGACATAAAAACACTGCACGTATTCCCTCCAAAGAACGGCATTCGGCCGGAAAGTTGCGCTAATTACTTAGGAAAAAGAAAAGTCCCCTGCATTTTTGCATCATGTAGGTAAACTTCAACGATTTGACACAAAGTAAACTAGCTGCATTTTGTGTGCGTTTACATTTTTTTTTAAATATTCTTATAGATAGATTTGCAACGTATAGGATATAATAGTATTAACTAACTTTATATTACTATTAAAGTTCACATTGTCATGAAAAGCGCCAACTATTGTATTACACTTCTGTGGTATACATTCAGGGGGTTTATTAACTTACAATAATCTTTTCATACCCACCAGAAATATGTCAAAGGATCTTTGGTGAAGACCAGACTGGACTGTGTTCAATTTTGATGGAGAGCTAATGATTGAAAACGAAAGTAAAAAAATGCCATAAAAATAATCGGTCTAAAAGATTAAAAAAAATCTCTTTTCATATTTACGGATTAATCTGCATTTCAACTAAAACTAGTTGCAAATTCACAGTATAACAAATAGAGTTTTTTTAAACAATAAAACCTTGTTAAAGAAAGAACAAAATAAAACTTATTCGTACTTGTATGTGGCCTAATTGGTAAGATGTTTATCTTCCAGCCCAGGAGTTGTGGGTTCGATTCTCATTGGAGATCAGATTCTTTTAAATGGTTCCAGTCTAATTTTCAATTAACGCCCATTAACATATTTTTTGTTGGTTGTGAAGATATTTCCAAATGGTAATAAGCCGGCTAGGTTACACTGCATACAATGGAAGTGAAATATCTTAATATTGTAAATACAACATAGTTCTTTATGAGATAATATAAGCCCTTTTGTTGAATCGTGTAGCTTTTTGTTGAATCGTGTAGATTCTTTTTGTGTAGGCATTGAGAAAAAAAATGTTTATGAATGCAGTGTTTTTAGTTGAATGCAGTGTTAAGTAGTTAATATCAAATCTTCGAAAATAAAAAGCTATTAGCTGGTTTTGAATATAACTTGTTCCACAATTCAATAATCGATGGCTGTAAGAGCGAGTGTTGCGTGTCGACCCACTTAATGCAAGAATAACATGAAATATTGTTGCATTCATATTTCTGGGTTCAAGATACTGTTGATGCCGGCAAAGTTTGTTATCATTTTTCAACAATAAAATAACTTTTTGCGTGACTTAAAAACGGAGACAATACCTTATTTATTAATTTTTAAGCAATGCCATAATTTACTTTTACCCTTTTGTTTAGCTGCTTGATTCAAACTGCGCTGAAAAATAAAATAACTTTTTATCTATAATAATTATAATAAATTACTACAGGATCGTTCAAAGGTTTTCATATTAGCAAAGGAACTTAAATTAAAATAATTTATTTTTATTTATTTATATAAAATAGCTTACAATTTATAGTTTCAACCCAATTTCACACAAAGCTTTACGATAATACAGTATAAAATAATCAAATAAGGAATATTTGTTTCGTCGAACCAACTAATTTCCATTGCTATGAAAGCTTAATAAGTTTTCCTTTAAATCATTTGAATGGAGAAACGGATGAATGAAGAAATACTAAAAAAAACAAATACAGTGCAAATGTGAGTGGAAGGCGTGTGAGAGGAAGACCAAGGAAAACATGGTTGGACCGAGTGAATGATATTTAGAAAGAAGGAAACGTAGAAAGTCAGAGTAATCGTAGAAGTTGTTTGAGAAGGTGTATGATGATAGTTTTGCTGCATTCAAAGTTTTCTGTCTGAATTTGATTGTTTGAACTCTAGGCTTTAAGCCATTTATAAATATATTTACTGCGCTGCGAGTGATTTATCTTCTCCCATGACGTCGGACCTTAAATTCTTCGTCGGTACTATTATTGTCACACTCAGACTTGTCACCGCTGGAGGAAGAGTTCTGTTTCCTTCTTCATCACTGAGTGAAGTCACGCGAATAAAAAATAAAGAAGATTTCGATATTTTAGTGTAGATTGCGATGGGTGGGTAATAATTAGCTCTGTCTTCAATAATGAGTAATGGTGGGATCGAAACGAACTGCAAATACAATCCTGAGCAGCATCTGACGATAGACACGAGATGATGTGTGACATCATCTATTCAAGTAGGATACCGTTTACACCATTGTAGATATAACCCTAAGCAGAATCTGATATGTAGCGCTGATAGAGACGAGATGACGAGAAACTTAAAAATCAGTTTGTACCATTGTAGATATAATCCTGAGCAGCATCTGACATATAGTGCTGATAGAGACAAGATGATAGGTGACTTAAAAATCAAGGAGGATACCGTTTATACTATTGTGGGTATAATCCTGAGCAGCATCTGACATGCAGCGCTGATGGGTAACTTAAAAATCAAGAAGGACATCATTTGTATCATTGTAGATATAATCCTGAGCAACATCTGACATGTAGCGCTGATAGAGACGAGATGATGAGTAACTTAAAAATCAAGTAGGATACCGTTTGTACCATTGTAGATATTACCTAGAGCAGCATCTAACATAAAGCGCTAATAAAGACGAGATTATGTATGACTTTAAAATCAAGTAGGATACCGTTTGCACCATTGTAGATATAATCCTGAGCAACATCTGACATGTAGCGCTGATAGAGACGAGATGATGAGTAACTTAAAAATCAAGTAGGATACCGTTTGTACCATTGTAGATATTACCTAGAGCAGCATCTAACATAAAGTGCTAATAAAGACGAGATTATGTATGACTTTAAAATCAAGTAGGATACCGTTTGCACCATTGTAGATATAATCCTGAGCAACATCTGACATGTAGCGCTGATAGAGACAAGATGATGTGTGACTTAAAAATCAAGGAAGATACCATTTCGACCATTTTAGATATAACCCTGAGCATTATCTGACATGTAACGCGCCTTAGGTAGAGCCTGCTGTAATGATGGTTCGATTCATTGATCTGGAAAGTGACAAACGAGTGATTTACGAGAGATATAATTTTTTTATTAATTTTCCCATTGGAAAGTTATATAATGTATATATTAATAATTTTTCAACTAATCTGGGAGAAAACAATTTTTTTGTCTTTGTGCGTAGTTGCCTTTTTCTCGATTATTATATAACCGTTTTCAAAGATGTTTTTGCAGCATTTTGTAACGGAATAGAGAGAAAATCAAAGTATTGTTAACTTGATATTTAAAAAAAGTGTATTTTAATTGTTGTTTCCGCACCTGCTTTACCTATTAAAAATAAAATTTATAAATATTAGTGTGCACCACATTAAATAAATGACCTATACCAGAGAAAGGCGGAACACATAATCTGGTTCCGTGATTTCCTGAATATAAATATAAATAAATATTCACGTTTCCGTTATAAAATATACGTTTTGTTCAAGAAAACAAAGTTATTTTCTATTGCAACACAAACATTTGCATTTTCTAACAAAAGGAATAAAAAACTAAACGAATAAGGTTGCTTATTTGGATCTATAGTCAAACAAATATTTATTTATCAGCATCATGAAAATGAACTGATATAAAACAATATTCTCCTGAATCATCAGCTTGATGAATGAATCTTATTTAATTGATCGAACCATCGCATAGATTTTCCCTTTCGATACGTCGTGACATGGTGGTCGTCGTCGTTGCCAGGCCTCGTAGGATCCTCTCGCTATTCCAACGTCAATTCAGTTAAACAGTGACGCTGTGCTGTTGAGTTTTTTTTTTTTTTTTTTTAGTGAGACGATGGATACCAGCAAACTCATCGATCACATCACCATACTGGATCCGATGACACACCGAAGTGAGATGATCGGAGCACACCGGCGTGTTTTTTTTTTATAGAATAGATATGACCGAAGTCATAGGTATCCTTATACCCCCGAATACTAGACGGAAAAAATGCCTGTCATTTTGAGGGGAGTAGTGCAGCGCGGGGTTTGAACCCGCAACCTTCCGCACAGAAGTCCATGCATCTGGCAGGTATCCAAGATTTAATATCCCCAGATAATATTTGCTTCGTTTTTCGAAGTGATCAAAAACTGATATATCTATTGGCTGTAAACATTTTTTTTAATACTGTATATATATTTTTATTGAAATACGAACACATAATTGTTACGCTCGCGCTGAAGTGCGCTGCCAGAATGACATTTCCTTAACGCACATATCGACAATTGATGACATTTTTCTAATGCAATAATACCCAAAGTGGATGTTAACGCTTCCTTGGGGCGCTAGAAGACGCAAGGAGTGCACTGAACGATAAGGGGACGATAAGGGTGCTGGAAAACAATGGGATGGTAGAGGGCGCCAGGCTGCTCAAAAGGAGTAAATGGTACAAATCAATACCTCCCACCTAAGTCTGGAGAGCTGATTTTACTGTAGAGTTGTTTGAAGATCAAATATTTTCTGTTTTTCTGATTCAAGAAATTCTATTAACTTAAGTAATTGAATCGCAACCAAATCAACATATGTACATTTATTTTGGAACCAGCAATGACATTTTTTGTTTTTCTCGCATCAGGCTCATCCTTTACATCAATTGTAATATTTTTTGTATTAATTAATCAAGTACTTTTTTTTACTTTTGTACAACTATATTTTTGTCAGTAAAAACATTTGTTTTAATGCAATTTAATTTTCAATGTATCATTTTTGACTTAAAATGCTGAATGACTTAAAATGCTTAAAATGCTGATGAAATATATTCCCTAAAACGGGGCGGTAGAAAAAAGTTTGAGAAACATGGCGTGTATATTAAATTTCCATCCTGATCTCTATTTTCTTTGAAGATATTCTTTATTTTAATGTTCGTTAATTTTTTCCAAATATTATTTTCATACACTACGTTAAAGACACGGTCATGGATACCAATAATAATTATGACACAAAAACTGATTGATCGGAAGAAACTGCTTTGAAGCAATAAATGCGCCAAACGTATTCGCATGAAAGAGTCAAATAAATAAATATGATGGCGCCCCATATCCGATTCCGAACTGATTTCATTTTAGACATTTTTCTCTTTTACCTATTTTATGGCTGCTTTCTATAGAGGGCGCTGCAAGAACTGCAATTTTAAATTTAAATTAAGTTCTCCAATCGTGTACCGCTACATGATTAATTTATAGGTTATGTAGATGACGTATGTTCATTATAAATATTATACGTTAGACAGCTAAAAAATAGCGGCAATTTAAAATTGCAGTTCTTGTTGCGCCCCCTATGAAATAATACCTTTCATCAATGAAAATCGATATCGAGACATGATTCAAACTTTTTGGCATCAATTGAACGATTTGGACTTGGAAAACATGTGGGTTCAGCAGGATTTTGCTACTTGTCATACTGGTGATGAAACAATAGCTTTTTTGCAGGAAAAGTTCTCTGACTGAGTAATTTCTCGTCGTGGAAATGTGAATTGACCGCCACGATCGTGTTATTTAACCCTTTTAGATTTTTTTCTCTGGGGGCATGTTAAATCTCAAGTTTATGCCAATAATCCGAAAACCATCAATGACCTTAAATCCAACATCACTCGTGTCATTGCAGATATAAGTCCAGTTATGTGAATCCGGTATTGAAAATTTTGCTCAAAGAGTCATCTGTAACAGGAGCCGAGGTGGTCATTTGGCGAATATTCTGTTTCACACATAATTTCTATGTAAATTAATGACATTGATACTAATAAGCATGAACATTTAAAAAAATATTGTAGTTTTTTTTATTGATTTAAAATGGCAGTTTTTGTTGCGCCACTCTAATAAACATTTAAGTAGCTCATGTAATAATATTATGTATCACAAAAAAAGACTTAATACATAATTCTCAGCATGATGCTACTTTAGTGATAATACGAATATTTGACAACCTTGTGATACTTTTCACTTTATCATCTTTTTTCAGTCGTGTCAGTTGTATAAAATATTCATTAATGTATTTTATTTCGTAAATTAGCTTACTGAATATTAAATAATTAATTAAATTAAATAATTACTAAATATTAAATAATCATTAAATATTTAGTAATTATTTCATTTAATTATTATTTAATATTAAATAATTAATTAAATAATGAAATTAAATAATTAATTAAATAATGAAATTAAATAATTTAAATATTAAATAATTAATAAATAATTTAATTAAATAATTTATGATTTTATTAGGTGTTAAAATTAGTTGTGTCCGTTTTTTTTTCAAATTAAAAAATGAGCACCAAAAGTAAAACAAAATGGTAAAGGTTATACGTCATTCATATTGTGTTTGCTTTTACGTTACATATATTATTTTATTTGATTACAAGCCTTCAAAATGGAATGTCAAGTAGACGAAAGTGAGCATTTTCGACACCTCCTTCTGTTTGCATTCAATCGAGGGAATAAAGCTGCCAAAGATACTCGCGATACTTGCGAAGTGTACGGTGAAGATGCTATGAATGAAAGGACAGCTCGTCGATGGTTTTTGCGTTTCAAAGACGGTAATTTCGACCTGAACGACATGGAGCGTTCCGGACGACCAGTTGACTTCGATGAGGAGCGCTTAAACCATATTATACATGAAGATCCCCTTCAAACCACCATAGAATTGGGTGAGCAGATGAATTGTAGTCACATGACTGTATACCGCCATCTTAAATCAATGGGAAAAGTCCAGAAGTTCGGCGCTTGGTTTCCACATGTTTTGAGTGAAAACAACAAAAATCAACGTTCGACAATTTCTGCTGGTTTGCTCGCGCGTCATCGAGCTACGCATGGCTACAAGCAAAGGTTCCTTTACCGCATCATTACTGGTGATGAAAAATGGTACCTTTATGTGAATATGAAGAAACGGAAAGAATGGGTGAGTTATGGTCAACAAGCAACGCTCAGAGCGAATCAAGGTTTGCATCCGCGCAAGACGATGATTTGCATCTGGTGGGATTGGCAAGGCGTCATCCCCTACGAGATACTTGAACGCAATCAGACAGTCAACGCGGAGCTATACATTCTGCAAATGCAGCGGCTCAACACTGCAATTCAACAAAAAAGGCCGGATCGGCAATATGGCGTTATTCTGCAATACGATAACGCCCGCCCTCATATCGCCAACATTACGAAAAATGCCATTCAAACGCTTGGTTGGGAAGTCCTGCCGCACCCTCCATATTCTCCAGACTTCGCACCGTCGGTTTCCACCTTTTCCGGTCGCTTTCGAACAATTTGCGCGGCGTTTCCTTCAATAATGACGTCGAATTGCGGACATGGTTGGACGAATTTCTCGAGTCAAGACCGGATGGTTTTTATCGCACAGGCATTGAAAAACTTGTAGAACGTTGGCAAGAAGTGGTAAATAATGAAGGAAAATACATTATTGACTAATTTGTTGTAATTTTTTTTGTTGTGTCCTCTTGTTCTCTTCATTTGGAAAATAACGGACACAACTTATGTTTACACCCGATACTTGATGTGAAGTAAGCGGTAATGAAAGTATGAGACAATACGCATTAGTTCGACATCCATCAATTTTTCGCCTCAGTGATAACATTGCATCAATTCAATCTGTTGCAACGGAATCACAACCTCTTTCTAATCAAATTTAAATTGCTATCAAATTTTATTTTCCTTATATGCATCTGAATAGCAAAATGCACTAGAGCATGACTTTTATTTAAAGAAAAAATAAAATAAAAGTCGAATGATAAATACCTTTCCCAAATACGAAAACATTACTTTAAAATTGAATTAACATTCAATTCAATTATTATTCAGTCACATTGAGTGTTCGTAGGAGACTGGGGAACGTATCGCAGAGCTACTTTAAAAATATAATATTAGTATGAATATTGCAATAACGGTTTCTTGGTAAATGAGTGCGGGTCAATAATTGGTAGGTCTTTAAAGATACATTTAAAGAAATTTATAGGATTCTCCGTGTTTTGAGCCATGGAAAAGAAATATGTTAAGCGCAGTTTCAGAAAATTGTTATTGCAACATTTAAGACATGTATTATTTATAGTCAAGGCATTAACATTGTGGAGGTTTAAAGACATTGTAATTTGTTTTATCAAATACTGTTCCTTGTTTATGCTCCCCTGATAATGAAGTGAAACCCTTGAAACCGGCAGGGTTATACCGTTACATAAAGTGAAATAAACACTGTTTGATAAAACAAATTACAATATATGTGATTAATTATTTTTCCCACAAACATTATAAATATTTTTTAAGCAACATTTCATGGAGTATCGGGTCCTAAACGTAGCCAACTTACATTTCAAGTCCATTCTCCGGCAGTATCATCATGATAAAAATAAAATGCAAACTCAGTAGAGACACATGACACGCATGTCAACTGATCAAATGTTCATCATCACTAGAGTTAGAAGATATTTTACTCAAAGGCAATACGCCTATTTGGCTCCCATGACATACAATGGGGTGCCGAATTAATTCAATAAGGCAAAAGGGGGCACAAAAATTAAGCAGTAAGTCGGAGCGTGGTTTTATTGCGACAGGTGTTTGAATACTTGGGCTTGCAGGAGGAATGACTTGTAGCAAAGGTTTGTGTGAACTCTTGAGTGTGGTGTGTTTTTGATGATTATGTGCGGCACATTATGGGATGAACTTTTTGGTTTCTCTGGAGTGATGAAGTGTGAGGGGTTTGATTCGCGTGATATGCACATATGTAATTGAGTGTCACTGTTTATAGAGTTGATAAAAGTGTGTAACGGTATATTTTGTATAATCAAAAATCGGAAAGAAATATAAATTTATTTTTTCATGTTATACGAGTATGACCTAAGTAATAAGATACAGGCAAAATCCTAGTTTACTGCGCACACGACAAATGAAAGACAACAAACCCAGATCAATTAAATTTGCGTGTCCACATTAAATTGCCTGTTGTTTTTTTTCATAAATTATCTATTTATATTTTTTGTCATATAACATTGTACTCGTATATACCATATAAATAAAATAAATAAATTGAAGACATGGATGTTCTTTTCTTTTTTAAAGCAATTCCCTCACTAAAGAACAATTTGTGCTATTCTATAAAAGAAAATTAAATGGATGATTTTTGCAGTGTTGAAGTGATATCGTTTAAAAAACATCACCATTTGTAGTTAGACAGGTACGAGTGTAATAATAATTTTAGGGAGGCTAACAAAACCTCTTGAAATTGAGAGGAGAGCACCAACAGAGTTGAAGAGAATAATGAATTTTGCATCGATGCCCATGTACGAGTATGTTATAGGTACTTCAGAAACTAGTAGGAAATAAATCTTATGCTATTCAAGTTTTACACACAAATCACGCGCCTTAATCGCGCGTTATGACTCAAGAAGAATTAAGTATACACTAAAAGTAGATCGAGTAGATACACTTACGAGTATACCCTTATACTTTCAAATCATACAATACTTTAAACTGAAATAGGAGGTGGAAAGGCAAGATTTGCACTCGTTCCCCTGCATTAAAATTCTTGTTGTAAGAGTAAACTTTTGGTGCAGAGAATTCTCAAATGAAAGCGGGTACTTCTAAATACGAGGGTGGATCAAATATAAACGATACTTTTGTTTTAGAGCGCGAAATTTTAAATTGTATTTTACGTAATTTAAACTCGATGGGTCCCACGTCTTTTGACTGCAGAACAAAAGTTGGCACGTTTGCACGTCTGTGAGCGGCTCTTGGCGCGGTTTGCATAAGAAGGGAACGCATTTGTGAACTGCATCGTTACCTGCGATGAAACTTGGGTACACCACTACTCGTCCGAGTCAAAACAAGCCAGCATGGAATTGAGAAAGAAGGATGAGGAAGCCCCTGTAAAAGCCAAGACTCGACTGTCAGCTGGTAAGGTGCTTGCGACCGTTTTTTGTGACTGGCGCGGCATTTTGCACATCGATTTTTTGCACGATCACCGCACTATCAACTCGACGTACTACTGCGAGCTTTTGAGTAAAGTTAAACTTGTTTATCGATGGAAAAGACTTGACCAACTGATACGAGATGTGATTCTTCTCCATGACAACGCGAGACTCCATACTGCAGCTGTACAATTTGAGGAAATAAGTTGGACATGACTGGAACACCCTCCCTACCATATATCCCTAATCTATCGTTCTGCGACTTTTATCTCTTTGAGCTACTTAAAAAAGCTCTAGGAGGCCAACGATTCAACGACGACGATGGAGTAGAGAGGTTTGTGCGCAATTGGCTGCTGACACAACCCGCTTTTTTTACGATGACGAGATGAAAAAACTACCAATCCGCTGGGAAAAATGCATTTCTAAAGCAGGAGATTATGTAGAAAAATGATGTGTACTTGTTCTTTTTCTTTCTGCAAATAAAATAATAAAAACAAAAGTCTCATTTATATTTGATCCACCCTCGTAGATGACAATTTTATTTATAAGTGTATAAAAAACGGATGGCGTGTACTTAGTCTGAGTTCTGGTATATTTTTAACTTTTTTTTTATTTTATGGTTTATTAGAAAGCAAACTGTCTCTTGAGTACATTATGTAGATTATACATAACTTTATCTAGAACAGTGAAGTTTTTATATAATATTACATACAAAAAATCTCACTTAGACGTGAAACAAAGTATATCAGTGCTAGAGCCTCGTTCGCTGTGTCGATTGGTGGGAAGCCGCCAGCTGCGCATACGCCTTCTGGCCCTTCAGAAGGCGCACATCGCATAGATACAAAATACTTCTATTTTTTAAATTAATCTTTTCTCTTGTTGTTTAAACACATATCTTTTAAAACGGTTCCACTGTACTCAGTTTGGACATGTATATGAATTTCTCTCCGTTTTATGGACCAAGGTAATATTAAATCTTTGTTCAGATTTAGTAACATTTTTCAATCACTCAACATTAACTTCATATCACAAATGACTATTACAATCATCGAGGCCGAGTTTTAAGTGGCTTAAAAGAACATCTAAGCCTGTAACTACTGAATTCCTGGGAATAGGATGAGGCAAGAATAATTAATAGCTGACAAAAGCAGGTTTGTTTTAAACCGCTTCGTGGTCATGATACGCTCCAATAAATAGTTCAGTAAAATATTCCAACGGGTGGATGGTTGTGAAGTATTTCCTTTCATAAAGTTGAATCTACTTATCTTCACTAAGTATGAATCATAATCTAAAAAGTTAATGGTATCAACCTTTCATAAAGTTGAATCTACTTATCTTCACTAAGTATGAATCATAATCTACAAAAGTTAATGGTATCAACCTTTCATAAAGTTGAATCTACTTATCTTCACTAAGTATGAATCATAATCTACAAAAGTTAATGGTATCAACCTTTTGAAAGTACATATAATCGTATTTAATTATTATACCCATTATGTTTTTAATGTTCTAGGTAGTTTATGTTAGTCTTTCGCAACTCATTCTGCGAATGTGGTCAAACAACCTCAACATTCTGAATTCTAACAAACAGTTATCTTTTATCAGTAAAAATATTGCACTTTTCCATAATATATTTACCGACAAAAAAGTAAATATAATTTGAATAAAAATGCTCTTTTAATGTCTATTAAAACATTCACACCAACGTCCATCTCCTTAACTGAAATCTTTTTCTACCTCAAATGTTTCGAATTGATCCTTCAGAGTAGGTGTTATCGTAATATTTCACTGCGCGGTTGCAAGAAAATATATAAAATGTAAATGGCATGTTTTATTTTGTAGCTTCTTTTTAGAAAATGTATATATATTTGAAATTTTGAATGGGAAATTTACAATCAGCAAACATAATTTAATTAAATTGTATTTTATTCAAGAAAGTTTAATATAAATACAATAAATAATCTTTTATAAGGAAGTCTAATCGCATTTAGGAATCTTATTCGTGTTTATTAGTTATTGATATTTTTTAAGATTTCAATTTGAAATCATTAATATACGAGTATTTCGACTCGTAATATTATATATGTATCGTATATTTTTATTCTATTATATACATATATGGATTGATTATCATAGGACACGAGAATACATAATGTAGAGAAAAAATACTGATTTGCCATCAAGAGTCTCGAGTTCATACACTTTTACCTCATTTGACGGAGAAGGGATAAAATTATATCGTTATGTTCAACTTCTTCTCTACAGTTTTTCATAATACATATGTAAATAAGAAAAAAACATTTTTAAAGAATCGATTTAGATTTGTACTAACCAAATAACAGATTTAGTCGAAATCTTATTGGTGATAGGGAGCACTTCTAAAGCCGTCCCCATTTTGAAGGAAAGGAATGTGAAGATAAGGAAGACAAGTGAAAAACGAAATACTTCTATCCGAAATCGTGGTGTTGCATGGTATTACTACAATACATCCCCAATACACTAACAACTAACTATATAAAACATATTTCAACGGAATTTTTCTATAGCAAAATTACAAAAAATATCCGGGACCTTGCTTTGCGACAAAAAAATGGATTTACTAAATATTTATATAAATTTTAAATATCGTTTATTGAAATAATAAAAGGAGATTAAAAAAGAAAGATGGAGATAAGTTCTTAAAATGTAATTTCCTTTCCATTGAAATTAATAATAAAATCACAAGTGATTTTATTATTAATTTCAGTAGGAAATGATCTTGAATTTTATATCAATTTGGGGCTGTAAAATGATTTGGAATCATTGTTGTTAAAGTTACATCGAAAAAAATAGCTATATCACAGCTACTTTTCAATCTAAAGTAGCATGCTAATTTACTTACTAAGTAAAAAGTAGTCACGCTTTACAGTTAGTTTTTTTGCACTAATTGTGGGCCGTTATCTACTTAACATCTATATTATTCGGCCATTGTTTACCCAAAATACTTATTTTAACAAAAGTTGTTTTTTCGGTGCTTCACGTATTTTTAAAACTGCGAAGGAAAAAAAATGCGACAAAAACGAAAAAAAATAATGCACAGTCTATGGAGACGATAGAGTAAGCGATTGTGTGTGTGTCAAATGTGGTTTAAGTATTTCATAATGGTGATACGACACTCGAAGATTGTGTCTGCTCAAGAAGGCCGATTACCACTAATGTTGACCAAATCAAGGATTTGGCCGAGATTAATCAGAATTCTACAAATGTGTTGCTGAAAATATCGAAAATAGATTTATAGAATAAAGTTACATTTAGGTATAAAACTTTTATGTTTAAATTTGACCTAAAAATGGCAATTTACTTTCCGGACAACCTATGAGAATAAATAATACGACAAACGGATTTTTTTCTCGTCCAATTTGCTTGGAATTTATCTCTTCCGTAAAATGAGGTATTGGTGTATTATGACTTGAGTAAAAGAACCCAACCCACATTAAAACATGTTCTGAGATAATTGAGGAAAATTTACGCCGCTTTTTATGTGCTTGTATGGAAATATTTTTCAATGACATTTTAACATAACTGGCTTGATATTTTTGCACCTAAGGGTTCGACAAATTATTCGATATGTTAAATACCCCCCACAAAAGTGTTTTGTGAGTTGGTTCATTTTTGCATATATACGTCCAGACGAAGGTGTTTCACCTGAAAGATTTGTGTCTTCATCTTAGTTTGGAAAGTTTTATCGCCTTGGGCAGTCGATTGAGAGAATTTTATTTTTTTAATAGAGTTATAAAATCTAACGTTTTGTAAATCGTATACACAGATCGTAAATAGCGCCAATAATAATAATTTAGGACGACGCAGGAGAGAATCATTGGACAACCAAATATCATTCAACTATTGCCTGACGTTTATAACGTTTAATATTCAAAAACATAAATAAATTGTGTATGGTTGACTCTGAGGTAATAACACGAATTATTTTCAGAATAATGAAACAACAATTATATTATTATTGATCGCATGACACAATCTGTTAGGGTCGAAATTACTCAGTCATCGTGAATTTCAGCAATGCTTTTAATGCTTTATTCATTATAATTTCAATTATGCTGAGGCAATATTTAAATAATCTCATTTAAAGGTCCCTTGCGCAACACAGTGAGATCATATTATTTTAGTCATTGTTAAATAAATTTCACATTTTTTATGGTATCTTTACTGTAAATTTTACTTAGGTTTCTATGTTTTTCGACAACACGGTCGTGGGTCGTATTAGAATTCAGTAGCATAGCGAGGGGTAGGCAGGGGAGACAGTTGTCTCTGGGCGCAGGGATAAGTGGAGATATGACCAAAAGTAATATTTTTCGAAAGCTTTTCCTCAATTTTTTCATGAGCTGTCAAAGCCCTTAATCCAAATACCAATCAATATATGTTGTTTTGATTTCGCACTTTGAGCATGAAACCAACAGTAAAAACTACTTGAAATTCGAAACAATTTATCTATTACTGATACTGACTTTTAGAATAATTTTCTGTAATATATAGCTTTCGAGCTAAATAATTAGTTTTTAGTATACTTTATGATGTATGCAAAATACATAGTATACACTGAAATACATGTATAAACTTTTTGCCTTGACAGTTGGGTTTCTAATTTATTCCAAAACAACACTTAGTTTACACTTTGTGCAAGAGAGTTACAGATTTTGTGTCACCGGGTGCAAAGACTCTCGCTACGCTTCTGTCAAGATCGCCTACTATTTCCCCTCATAGCAAAAAAAACAACCATATTAATTTATAAATAGTCAGAGTTTAGCGCTCTATACCCTAGTTTGAAGGTAACTTATAAATAACCTATTAGTTGTGTATCGTATAATACTGTCTTTTCATTCCAAACAAAACGAAGCTAATGGTTTCTTCCTAATCCACCTCTAATCAACCTCTAAAGATAATTTATATTTATTTAGGGCATCGTCAACTCAAAAAGCTAACTTTTGAACTTTTCTCTTCGTATTAACCCTCAATCAACATTTTTTTAACCTCTTCGTATTTACCTCCAGTCAACTTATAGAATGAATTTATTTTAAATAATTATTTCATATTTACCTCCAGTCGTCTCAAACAGCCTTACTTGTACAATATTTTTTTCTGTCTTTAGACGTAAATCTGTGACTACTAACTGTATCCGGCATATCATACGTCGGACGAAGATTTGAATTGATTATGCAAATACAGATTGATACAAACATCATTACTGAGTTTGTATTCCCTTATTTTTTGTCTATAGTTGTTTGCGGTTCACGTATCGTCTGTAAGCAGTTCTTGTTAATCATTTAGGCGATTCTCTCTTAATAATTTGTTTAGTGAAACCTTTCCATTGTGTCAGCATTTAGTAACATTATTTGATGAGTTAATTTATTTTATTCAATATCTTACGTTACAATATTTGCAGTTGTATGATATTTACATGATATATAGTGGGTTTATTGTCAAACCGCAATCTCATCCAATAAACCAGATAAAAGTGACATGGATTTGTGTCACTGGGTGAGAGGAAAGGTTACAACAGTTTTTTATACAGGAGGTAATACACGAACAAAAAAGGAAACAGAAACTAAATATCTCAAAGTATAATAGAAAGCACACAGTGAGATTTTTTTAACAAAATTTATGTTTCAATATGTTCTCAAGTAACATGTAAAAATATTTAATATAGACACATCTAAAACCCAACTAATATAGACACATTTAATATCGATTTAATATAGACACATCTAAAAACCATCAGAGGCATAATACACTGAGATCAGTTGGGTTTTAGAGTATCATTAGAGTGCCTTAAGTGCTTGGTTTGCATCGGAACTATTTAGTGTTTTTTCTTCTTTATATATACGTTGGCTAAAATATTACGTCGTTTTTATACTATCTTCTTCAACTAAGATTACCTCGTGCTCATCCTTTATGCAGTTTGCGTCTATTGTGTTTTAAAGTATGAGACGCCTGAATTTGGTAGGTTGTATAAAGAGACGCAGCTTTATCCGATAATAATCAAAAGATAGTTAAATTACTAAGCATAAGCCTTCTAAATTATGAAAATGTTTCTAAAAATCTTCCTAAGTCGACACCGTATATTAGAAGTGCTCAATGAAGCTGTGGTATAAATATATAATATACTCGTATTGAAAAGTGGTATTAATTTATTGCTTAGATTAGTGAAGTTATACATACGAGTATATAAATCAGCTGTTAAATTAGAATATATTTGCTGTATATGGAAAGTATTTCCAGATAAACTATTCCAAATAAGTAAATATGTGACATGTCCCCTCTAATTTAAGCGGTTGCGCCCCTTAAACGGGCTCGTACGAGTATATAACATAAATGTTAGGAAAAATTAAGTATGTTAATGAATACTGTATTAATAGCTTTCCTATTTATGAAAATAATATCTTCCGATTCGAAAATATTCATTTTTGATATATGTAAATCTTTTAATTTTATTTTTTTGATATTTAAGAGGAACATTTAGGTAAATTTCAAAACGTTTTCTGAAATTCAACTTAAACCTGAAAAAGTAAGATCATATCATTTCATGTCAGAACGAACTAAATTGGTTGAATGTAAGAAAGTAAGGTCATATCATTTCATGTCAGAACGAACTACAATAAATTGGTTGAATGTAAGAAATAAAGGTAAAGTTCACGTATTGCTACTTTTGTGTAATATTTTTAACTGTCCTGCGGTCCTTTTTTACCTATCGAAATATTCACCATCTTTCCGACCATGATCTCTTGCGCCACGCTTAAGTAGAAATTGTTAATTGACTTTCCCAGTTCCATGTTGTTCTTTTTTACGTCGTCTTTGACTGTCTATGCACTGCAATTCTGGAACCAGTTATCAATAAAACTTAGACTCACTTCATCATTGGAATTGAAAGAACTCTTTAACTTCAAGTCAGTAATGTTATGTATTTCATTCCTGATTTGCCTTTCCTCTTCCCCGTCCCACGGTAATTAGTATTTTTAAAACTCTGAAATTTTCTTTGTTATATTTCGTATAACCTGCAAGCAGGTGTTAATCCAAATGTGTTCGTCTTGATTTGCAATGCGGTAATCTTGGATTTAGCGGAACAAAAGCAAGAAGATTAGTTAGTTATCTTTATTGAAACGCCCCTTGTCGTCGACTTTTTTGGACCAGAAAAGGCTTGGCAGGTACCAAATTGAGACGATTAAAGCCTTCATATTTGTCAGCACAACATGTTATTGGGAAATTTTATTAAAATCCTTAGCACCTTGAACCATGAATGTAGGTTGCCGTTATTCGCAGTAAATTGGCTCAGAGCTATAAATGTCATTTTGATCAAAAATAAATTATAAAGATTAAAAATGAAAAATACGTTAACGTTGATGATTTAAAAAAATGGAGTACTTAAAAATAAATTGTCCATACAGATATAAGTATTGTTGTTTTCCTCTGATCAATATACGAAACTTCAAAAACAATTTGACAAATTGCAATAAATATTTAATACTACGTATGCTGAAATATGAACGTTAAAAACGTTGTGAGTCGATTCTTGTTGTTGCCCAGATTTTTTAAATAAGGCTCCAGTCTGGTTGTCACTTATGACTTGTTAACCAACTTTTTGGCTGCTGAGAAGGGATTGCCTCATGGCAATAAACCCGAAAAGTTGTGCTGTATACAACGGAAGTGTAATATAATACGATACAATAAAAATGTAAAATGTTGCAACATTTTTTCCAGATATGCTCAGCATTTTTACTTTTATTTTTTATTAATACCTTTCACAATATTAGAGAAATCAGTAAAATTCAGGTATATGAAACTAACTTGGATGTTATCGTCCATTTTAGAACATGTAGGAATAATATTTCATAGTAGGAATAATAAATACGGTCTTCAGATACTATTAAAGAAATCATGGTTTTAATTCGTTTATTTTATTGGGTGTTAACATAAGTTGTGTCCGTTTTTTTTTTAAATTTAAAAATGAGCACCAATTCTACGGTGATTTGAAGGGGATTTTCATGAATAATACGGTTTAAGCGGTCTTCATCGAAGTCCACTGGTCGTCCGGAACGCTCCATGTATTTCAGGTCGAAATTACGGTCTTTGAAACCCAAAAACCATCGATTGAACGCGAACATAAGGAGGTGTCGAAAATGCTCACTTTCGTCTACCTGACATTGCATTTTGAAGGTTTGTAATCAAATAAAATAATATATGTAACGTTAAAGCAAATACAATATCTTGTAGAGCAGAACATTTTCTTTCGAATGACGTATAACATTTAACATTTTGTTTTACTTTTGGTGCTCATTGTTAAATTGGTAAAAAACGGACACAACTTATGTTAACACCTAATATATTATGTTACTATTTATGTAATAAATTTGATAACACAGCTTTCTTTATCCATAAAAAAACTACTTCGGTATAAAAAAAACTTTAAGAATGATGGTTGTTTTTTATACTATCCTATATTTGTTACAACAGAGAGGATGGTCATTAAGCAATAATGTTGTTTATACTGAATTAACAAACAAATAATACCCACACATTCAATGGATAACAACATACTATGTATGTTAACTAACATATAGGGAACAGCGTCCCACAGAGAATCAGGAGAACTCAATTTTAATACGTTTATAATGAGTCAGAATAGGAGGCGGAAACATGTGTAACCGAAGGCACTTTTTTATAAAAAAAATAAGACAAAAGGGAATTCAATAACAACAAAAAGATAAATCATAACCAACCAGGTTCATAAAACCTTTATAATTGTTTTATGAATGAATGTCATAAAAATATCGTGCGTAAATAAAATAATAACTAAAAATCGCTGATTGTATTGAATTGGCTTACATTTCAGCTATATATGTTACATTACCACCAAATTTATTGCCACGTGGAAATATTTTCCAAACAACCAAAAATATGTTAAAGAGGCCTTAAGTGAAAACAAGGCTGGAACACTGTTTTTTAAAACGAAATAATATGACTAATCCATTGATACTTTAGTTCCTTTACTCGAACGAATACAACAGTATTGATACTTTAGTCCCTTTACTAGAACGAATACAACAGTATTGATACTTTAGTCCCTTTACTCGAACGAATACAACAGTATTGATAGTTTAGTCCCTTTACTCGAACAAATACAACAGTATTGATACTTTAGTCCCTTTACTCGAACGAATACAATAGTACAACAGTGACCTATGGTTTCGTTGATTGAATCAAAGTGTTCCCGATTATGCAAACCACGATTCTTTCCATATTAAGGCCTAAAGATGTTTTAACTGTCAAATAAAAGTTATAATTTAAAATTATGCCTACATAAATTTAATACCGATTATGTATGTTTCTGATACAATCTAATCCCATGAAATATTAATTATTATAGGTCTGGTAGAACTATTTCCTTTATTTGTTCGAGTTTATTGTATTTCTAATACTAAATCTGACAAAGGAGAAAAACCAGTTTTTTAACGTTAACTAAATAATTTACACTCATGTACAATTAGATAAATAGCTTGTATAACCGTATAATGAAAGTTCCGGTAGCAAAATATTTCATCAATATGCCATAAAAAACAAAAAAATCATATAAATTATTATTTCGATTTTTTTTAAACCAAAATATTTTCAAACATACTGATTGTATAGTTTGCTGCCATAAGTTTCAAGTTAAAATATATCATATTTTGCCGTTAATTTTGCATTACAAACAAATATTTGTGACGTGGAATCTTCTAAATTTACCATAGATTATTTTTCGAGTTTTTTTTTGTATACTTAATTTAATGTCATGTTAACTTTAACTAATGTAATTTTTATTCCACGTTATCGAAAATAATTAAGGATTTATTTTCTATGAAAGCAAAGGAAAATGAAAAGTTTTATTTGAATACAAATTAATTTTATTAAAAAAAATAGCAAACAAAACATTCAGGTGAGTAAAATGTTAATGTTAAAATTAAACACTAAAATATTTATTAATAAATAAGTTTATTATTTCACTAATTAAATTAATTCCTACGACATGTATTTCTACGTCCTATCTCGAAGTTCTATTCAGAGAAGAAGAAAACCTCAAGATAAGAAGTAGAAACACGTTTCGTTCACATGATTCCCATCAATAGAATTAGTGAACTAGAGTTAAATCTGAAACCCTTGATAAATTAAATACTCTATTCATATTCCAATGTTATTCATTTATTAGTCTTTTACAATAGTATTGACTTAATAAGTTATATTTTCTATATCTACGTGTAAAAAGTACGTTAAATATCGATCTGTATGAATTTGCACATTGCTAATTTGTGTTGATTATTCCTTTGAGAGAACGCATAATATATCACTACAAAAATTAACATGTTTTATGATTTTTTGCGTACAATTTAGAAAGTGTGGGCTGTTTTGTCTACCTCGGGTCACAGGTAAACTCTGCAAACAACACCAGTGATAAAATAAATAAAAATACACTATCGGCAAATATATGAAATATTGACCTTAATCTTTTACTTAAGTCTCGCCTACTCATTAGGAATAAAAAAAGACAATTTTCTAAAACTAACTTGCGTATCGGAGACCTAAACACTTCAAAAACTGGCCAGAAAAGTTCTCAATACTTTGAAAAAAGATTCGCACAGGAGACAAAGATATAACGAAGATCTCTACACTCTGTATGGCAAAGCGAACGTACCAAATATTATTAAAATTGTCAGACTGCGCTGATTTGCTCTGCAAAGAAAGCTGAGATCTACGATCAGATGGGGTTTTAGGAGAGTGGTTAGAGCAAAGGTGAGATGGCTGGATGGTGTGACAGAGAACTGCAGTCCACTGGGTATAACTAACATAACTAGAGGAGAGATACTGCTGTGAAACATAAACATAATGGCAGAAAATTCTGCCGATAGCCAAGACCTGTCTTGGCCTCTAGCACTGATGATGAAATATCTTATTTTGTTTTGTCTTGATTCTTTTATTTTGTCTTGAGGGAAAAAAGTGCATTTAAAATGATAGCAAACTTTATCTCATTTCATTATTGAATAGGTACCCAAAATTATAATACATTTAAATGTATCGGAGTCCATCTTGATATTCCTATGGAAGTGAATGTTGGAATTGGTAGAAGGATAAACGTAGACGTGGAGATGCGTGCAATAAGATTTCGGATTGACAATGTATGGTAGAATGCAGAATGAAGACATCAGAAGTGAATGCATGCATCCAATGGAAGTTTTAAGTAAGATGAAGGAGCGTTGACATGGTTCGGACATGTGGAGAAAATTATTGATTAAAGAATGACTAAGCGAGTATACAAATCAGAAGTACAAGGTGTGCTTGGAAGGGGGTAGGTCGAGGAAAATATGACTGGGTCAAGTGGACCAGATTTTGAAAGAAGATAAAGTAAGAAGTATGAATAATAGAAGATTGTGCATTACAAAATGTATGAATGTGGAGGAGGCAAAAGTTGTGCACTTGGATAGAAACGTATGGAAATCTGTTGTCTCTACCTACCCCGCAAGGGACATGGGATAATGCTATGTAACATATATATATATATATATATATATATATATATATATATATATATATATATATATATATATATATATATATATATATATATATATATATATATATATATATATATATATATATATATATATATATATATATATATATATATATATATATATATATATATATATATATATGCATTATTAAATAATTTGAAGATTTCCGTGGCCTAGTAGGTAAAACACATATCTTTCAACACGTGGGTTGTAGGTTCAATTCCCATTGGAACCCATTTTTTTTTAAATGATTCCAGTTTGATTATCACTTAAGGCCTCTTTAACATCTTACTGGTTGGTTGGAAGGATTTCTCCATTAAATAAGCCCGTTAGGTAGTAATGTATACAACAGAAGTATATATGTAGATATAATACAATTGGAATTTATTAAAAAAAAAGACAAGGGATTTACAAAACACTACACTAAGCATTACGAAACATGCGAATCATGATTTTACGAGTATCCTAGATCGCCTTCGTTAAGTACTGTTGTATTTTCAATACATAACCGAACACGCATAAACGAATCGTAATGGTCATAAGTGATTATTTAAATGTTATTATTAACATGTCTTGTAGGCTCGTAAATGACGAAACAGTAAATAGGAATAAGTTTATAGGAAATGAATGACACAGGAGGATTCTGAGACTACGCCTCTGGTTCATATAAATACAAACTTTAGCCCGCACCTGCTCCCTATATGAGAGTTTTCTTCCACTTCACTGTTAGTTAGTCGTGTGCCTTGCATCGGAATACAGCCTAACCCATCTACATACATCATGTGGGTTTTGTAAATTATTCATACATTTTACATAAATCGATAACTGATCGCATTTATTACACAAGTGCAAATTTAAAGTGTAAAAGCCATAAATATATAAATCAAAATGATAAGATTCCCGATTGGATTATCCTGCAATGTTTTTGTATGCGTAAGTTTAACTTTCATTTATATTATTAAATAACTATATATTTGGAATAACCACTGTTAATTAAATTACCCTTCAGATTGGCTTTTGTCTGTGAAATGGCGCATTAGAAATTATCTACAATATTTTATTATCAGTAATGAAATTAGCAACAGGAAGGTTAAAATTCATTTTTACCACAACGTGTCATATTCAATTTCTCATCATAAATTGATATCAAATTCATGCTATTGTATTTAAAATATTTGTGATTTTTTTTATGTCCTTCATAACTTTAAATTCACAAACAGGTCATACGACCTAAACCAAGAGGAAGAAGATAACTTTAAATTACGAAGAGCTAAAAGTTGCAGTGTTTCGACGCTGGACTTTTACCTAAGGGCTTTTAGTTTGATTCCCGGTGGTACGCAAAAAAAGTATTTCTCCGGTAAACGTGGCGAATTAAACGTGTGCGAGTGTTGCTGCCTCTTCACGTGCGGGATAGTATTTCAAAGAAGAACCGCAAGTTCCATACATACTCAAATAGTTCCAAACCTGAAGGTTCGATTAATGGGGCCGACAATCATGTTGTTTTCCGGCCACGCTCAATTTAGGTGTATTAAAGGGTTACCATACGAATAAATGAATTTATTCAAAATTTTATCTTGAGAATTAAAGATTTTTGGAAACAATAAATAAAAAATCGAGGAGTTAGCAACAATCCTGAATGCTCACATGATTACTCTTTTCTGTTTAAAGTAGGTTTTACTTTTCTTCAATGGATATGAAAGAAATTATATGATTCCAAACAGTGTAGTTTTCATGGAACGTTTGTTGCTTGACATTAATGTAAATACGATAATATAAAACATGTTTTACTTTTTTGCTTGACATTAATTTAAAGAAGATAATATAAAACATGTTTTATTATTTTAAAGAAGATAATACACCACATGTTTTATTTTTTTGTTTGACATTAATTTAAAGAAGATAATATAAACATGTTTTTTTTTTGCTTGACATTAATTTAAAGAAGATAATATAAAACATGTTTTATTTTTGTTTATGACTTAGTATCAATTATAATGTTTCATTTTAATTGAAAATTCATAGTCTCTATAATAATGTAAAACATTCAACGTTTAATGAAAACATTTTCTCTCAGTTTTATTTATAATGTGACAGATCCATCGAGTAAATTGCTTATCTAAACAGATAATAGAAAATGTATATTTTTATATTGTTGCAAAATTAATGTGAGTTGCAAATGGGTAATTAATTAATGAATAGATTTTTAACCAATATTGTATGGTAATGGCTTTATTTTCATTTTATCAAATTTCTGTATCTTTCTTTCATTTTCCCGTTTACTTGGGATAGGCTTTCCTCGTACGTAAGAGCCCCTGGTATGTGTCCCGCGCTATTTGGAAATGTATCAGATCTCTCTCAATTTTTGACCACCAGGATATATCATATTCTTCCCCTAGTCCAGGGGGGGGGGCAACCTTTTTGGGCCGCGTGCCAAAACGGGTATTGGCTAAAGGCTCGCGAATCATACGTGTATGTTTTTATTAATAAGCATATCAAAATTTGAACGCCTGAATACTTGGCAATCCTATTTCTTCCCGTGATTTGTATAGAGCTGTATTTTTTTCATCACCCTATCACCCCAGATCAGTATAAAAGTGTACCTTTGGCTGGCTAATAGACTGCTACAAAATGTGACACCACCGGGAGTCAAACCCGAGACCCTTGGTTTGTTTGCCAAATGACTTAACTTCTAAACCATGGGGAAGGCAGATTCTTAAATTATTTTCTTATTGAATATAAATACAATTTGATTAGTGTCATATTACATACAATATAATTCTAAATAAATGAACATAAGTAAATTATTTTGGATAACCTTTACACGTAAAAAAGATATGTACCTACATGAGGTTTTTTTTAATTTTGTCTATGTAAAGTATTATATTCCTATCATTTTGTCTATGTAAAGTATTATATTCCTATCATTTTGTCTATGTAAAGTATTATATTCCTATCATTTTGTCTATGTAAAGTAGTATATTCCTATCATTTTGTCTATGTAAAGTATTATATTCCTATCATTTTGTCTATGTAAAGTATTATATTCCTATCATTTTGGGTCACATTTAAATAATATTTTTATATTTGATATAAATTTTCTTCTTTTCGGAAATATTGAGTGTGTTCCTGTTATCATACAACTATGTCTTATTGTTATATATGTCATGATTTATAAAGAATATATAATATAAAAGCTCGTGGGTCGCACAAAACACTCACGCGGACCGCGAGTTGGCCGGCCGGTCCTGGTCCTTCTGGCAATTCGAATATGATACGAGTATACTTGATTTCAGTAAAATAGTATTTAAAATAAATTGTTCATAGTTGTGTACATATTTTATTTTATTCTGTCGTTATAAAATAGTATTTACACCGTTGGTTTATTACAAAATTTACAACCCAATAATCGTTCAACATTTCATTGCCGAATCAATTATAATTTTGTAAATTTTCGAGGATAAAAAAACGTATTGTAACCGATATGAAATTCTGTGTGAAATATCAAAATCCAATAAATCAAATATTTATAAATAATTAGAAAAAAAAACAAACAATTTACAAATGAATAGGTTTTTTTTATTCATGTCAAGCATACCAAAGGATATTTTACTTAAAATGTATTTACGAGTATATACATTGAATCAAGTATTTGGGTAATCTGGAAAATGCTCGTTTTTCTTTCATTTGGAGATTTTCCGCCGAGTTCTTGGTTTTTTTCTCGAAATTCTGACAAAATCTCAAATACAATTTTCTTTCCTCAGCCTTTTTAATATTGTTTCAAGTTATGGTATCGGTCTTACCAATACCATGCTACTGACTCGTATGCTTAAGACTTTCTCAATTTTTCATTTTCTGTCGAGGAATGTAAAATGTTATCACATCACGTCAGATACCGTTAATTTTGTTTTAACGATTGTAGGTTGTTTCCCGTTTAGGATTTGCCTATGTTTGTGTTTAAAATATGTAAATCTTTATCCAGGGAAGGCCAACCTATGATAAATGAATCGAATAAGGCATGGGAGCATATAAAACATAAAGAAATTATGAAATTAGCACAGAAATGTATAAATCTCATCAAACACTTAACCTAGAGAACAAAGTATGAGTATTATACTAGTACTAGTACTAGTATTATAATACAAATAATCAAGAATGTTGATTAGCCCTACTGGTAAGACCTTGGCCTTATTGGTAAGATGCCTGTCTCTCAATCCGGGGATCGAGGGCTGGATTCCCGTTGGGACCAGATTTTTTTTTATAAAAAGGGTTCCAGTGTGCACTCAGGATCTATAACATATTTTTCGTTGGTTGGAAGATATTTTCACGTGGCAATCCACCCGCCAGACTATATCATATACTGTATACGACAAGAATATAATTTAATACAATACTCTATTCTTAAACGAAAATCTTAAGTTCTTGTTTATTAATTAAAATTAATGAGTTTTAGCTTTTTTAATAAATTACGAAGATCTTAAAAAATAAATTCATTAGGTACAGAGAAAAAATACGACATAATATTTGTAATTACTTTTATAGTTAGGATCTCATAAGAAAGGGACAGGTTACTAATTAGTTTTCTACATATACGAGTATTTTCAATATCTCCTTAAAAGAGAGATGTGCGCTTGCTTGGGTTTTCTTAGAAAATGCTGTTCAAGTATTATAATATTAAGCATCATCATCAACTCTGTTTGGAATTAGTTCTCCTTCAGAATTCGTCTGCACTGATTTCAGCCCTTATACCATGATTCCAATAGTAATTTAATCGAATATCTGTGGAAATGTTGTCTGCGATTATTTCGTCGTCGTTATCCTCTGTCGACAAACTTCTGGGTCTTGTCTAGAAGAAAGTTTTCTAGGATTTACGGAACGCCTTCCACTACTTAACTTTCATCATTGTTGAGATATGCTATTGTATATATCTTTGTAGCTTCGATCATTATACTTTAATCTTACCACTGGTAGCCTTTATCATCCAGAAAAACCGAGTTTTCGTTTTCTTTATAATCAATACATATTTCAGTAATATACAAATTGAATCATTCATAATTAGATGTTTTACTTTGAAATCGTTTTGTTTTACAATACTATTGAGAAATGGCACTGCATTTTTATTGAATCCTGTGAGAATTGTTTAAAATGAGATCAAGATTTGTTGTTATTTGAACCGGAACCATATATTGAAACAAAAATATTGATGTAAGGGTGTCCAACAAGACACAGGCAATTGCCTAGTTTGTAGGATCCTGAACATATAATACATAATTATCAATATCATATAATTACGCTTTTATAAATTTATATTGTATAGTTAAAACAATAATGCTGTTTTCTATTCTAATATCTGAAGAGTGTATTTTCTAGAATTTTTAAATGAGAATAATTGAATACCATTAATGAACCGAGGTCTGAAAGCTACATGCTAACGGGATAGCCATTTAATGGACACCAAGATTATGATCACCAAATGACAAAGTTATTCGGGCAGATATCAATTACTATAATGCCTTGTCCCAACATTAATGCAAAATAAGTTGTATGGAATTGTAATAAAAATCCTTTTTGGTTTTCTTAAATTACAGCTTAGTTAGTAGTCAGTTGTAAGAGACGATTTAATATTTATTATGCAAACTTTTGTTTAAAAAAATGGACATCCCTGATATAATTCACGAATAAATCTTTCATTGCTATCCATCATTCCTCTTAAGAGTCATTCCACCATGAGTTACACGTTTCAGTTAAATGAGTTTATTATTATTGTTTTATTTTACGGCACTTAATATCAACGTGACATTCGAAACTGTATTCAAATTCACTTGTAATTATTATGTGACAAATTCAGGGCTGTGGAGTCGGAGTCGGAGTCGCGGAGTCGGAGTCGCGGTGTTTGGGCCGGAGTCGGATCGGAGTCGGAGTCGTAAAAAACGAGCGACTCGACTACTTTTTCGTTAAAATTTAAAAAACATTTTTTTTTAATTATTATAATGAATGTGTATTGTGCGCGAATATTAAACTTGCAGGCGCAAGTCGCGCCGATATGGTGAATCACCGAGATCCATTTAATGCATAAAGTCTACAAAAATGTGTTTGTCTCCTTCTTTCTCACGTCGAAAGAAAAGGAGCATTTGTTTCTCCTTTTGTTTGCACGCAATTTGCGCGCATTTTTTTGCCAGTCATCGTTCTGCATTGGTCACGTCCACGTGTTGATATCATTGCGTTACAGAAACAAAATTCTCTCCATTTCTCTATTAATTTTTGTAATAGCAGGGATCAGATGTACGTTCCTTTGTAATAACATATTTAATTTTTTATTTAAATTATCATATATAATAGGTTAATTTTTTTAAAGTTTGATCTTGTTTTATTTATATCCCTATAACATGAAAAAAAATGGCTATATGCAAAGGTAGGAAACAACCTGCTAAAATTGAGCTTTTTGAGTTGGAGTTGTGGAGTCGGAGTCGTGGAGTCGGAGTTGTGGAGTCGGAGTCGTATTGTTGGTAAATATAGGAATCGGAGTCGGAGTCGTGTTTTTTTTTAAGCGACTCCACAGCCCTGGACAAATTAGTTGACGTTTAAATACAAGACACAATCCCTCGATTAGTGCGGTTAAAACTAAATCTAAGTCTCTCCAATGCCAGTTATTTCTTCAATAATAGTTAGTGCTTAACCCGCAATGTCACTTATATCACTTCCGCAATGTGGCATAATGGTTTTCCACACAGATGTAATATTTTGGGAGAACTGCTTTAAATCAAATCTCTTAGCATTGTCTAAAATAAGGGACTAAATTACAAAGTATAATAATTGAGTTGAGGTGTATGGCCGAGCGGTAATGCACTGGACTTCCGTGCGGAAGGTCACTAGTTCGAACCCCGCGCTTTGTTACACCCCTCGAAAGACATAGGCATTTTTTTGCATAGTATTCGAGGGTATACATACATATGACTTATGTCATTTCTATTCTTTCAAAAAAAAAAAAAAAAAATAGAAAACATGCCGGTGTGCTCCGATTACTTCGACGTGCGATCGGATCCAGTACAGTGGCTGGTGAGTTTGTTGGTATGCAACGGCTCATTCATTTAAAGAAAAACGAAACAAAAAAATCATGACATGCTTCGCTTTCCGACTGAATCGACGTCGGCAAGGAGATCCTCGACTACGAGGTTCAACAACGACTTATCGAAACTACACTAGTCGAGGGATACCTGTATAGCATTTTATAGTCATTTAAATTCCCTATCTGTATTCACTATATGTTAGTCATCCGTTTGCAAATAGTGAAGTCATTTAAAACTATGAGTTAAAACATACATACCAATACGCCGTTTCCCTATAGGGGTAGGCAGAGGCAACATAATAGCAGAGTTTTCTATCGCGAACACACATATTTTGCTACCTCTACATCAGTTGACATTTTCATACATCCCTAACGATTTCTTTATATTTTATACTACCTTTTAAAATATCATCAACTTGATCAATCACACTTTCCTTGATCTCCCTCTTCCATCCCTTCCAAGTTTTGTCAATCTTTATTTCTTCATTTTTTGTACATGCTCTAATCATTTCAAAGTGCTCTTCTTTAGTATTAAGTTCACATTTATCCTTAATCACTTCATTCCGTATTCTATCTTGCATTGTCACCCCATGTAATTTTCTCAGTGCACTCATTTTT
>OX463838.1:30901908-31014950 GCA_949825065.1 Odontocerum albicorne
GGTACATTATTCGATCAAGTGAGGTGTAGAGTGTAAAAATGGGAGGGTAGTAGCTGCGGCATGTTCATTTAGAGCTTCCCCGCATTTGCATATGTGCGAAGACATACTTGGTATCCGTTCTGTGATATTAACACATTCGGCTTGTACGTAAACCGCTGTAATATCGAAATTCTTCGATCGCCGAATCATATGTTTCATAATTGAAGAGTAAAACTCATAAACCACTCAAGAGCCAAAAAATACGTCGAGTTATAAGAAAAAAACTGCATATTTTCCACAAAACGTTTTATTCGTGAAAAATGAAAAAAAACATACAATTATATAAAGCTACTTTTATAGTTTCGATTCACATATGTATGTTCTATGCCCCCCCAATCTTGCTATATTCAAAGAAATGAAAACATAGATGTTAAAAATATTTATTGTATTTAATTAAGTCGTTGATGAATCTTTAGACTGCCCAACCTTAATTTACAACATGAATACACGCCTTCGTCGGGTTAATGAACCACAAAAATATTATTTTAAATGTGAATATTTGACTTTTTATTTTAGCACTTCCAGATTGAGTGTACATCTTATATTCGTAAAATCTCGTTATTCAAAGTGGACATGGACAATTTATTTCATAAAAAAAGAAAGATATCTGTGGAAAACCCTAATTCAAACACATACATACATACTAATCCCATGACCATTTTGTGATAGGTAGTGGAGACATATCTCCGTCGCCTTCTACATAACTCCATCTACATAACTCTTGTCTCTTATACTACATCTCGTCATAGTGTTCTTCTATTTCTCATGCTTCTTACGTTTACCTCAGTTGAAATTTCTTCAACTATCTCCTTCCACTCTTTCCTCGGTCAACTTCTTCCTCGCTCTCCATTCATTTCAGACATATATTTGTTTCGTAAGTCTTTCTTAACTCATTATCTCAATATGGTCAAATCATCTCAAGATTATTTTCTAAGTTCTACTTATAAAATTCATCTCTAACAAACAGTAATTCTTTATCCGATAATTTCTTACTCAATCAAACTTTGAAATGTCTGATATTCTACGCATATCACGCATATCTATCACATTTATTCTACTCTTATAACTTCCTTTCAATGCCAGGTTTCGCTCCCATAAATTACACCCCTATGCACAATAATTTCTTCCAACTAACCAGAAATATGTTAAAGAAACCTTAAGTTAAACTATGTGGATACCGACGAAAATTAAGCCCGTAACCCCCGGGCTGGAAGACAAGCGTTTTAACAACTAGGCTTCGAAGGTCTTTTTGTATTTACTAGGGCTATGTTAATTTATTTTAATATATTGTTGCCTCCTTTGCTTTCAAAATTAATATATTTTAGAGGTCATGGCTCTTTTTGGCACCGCGTATCGAATAATCTCAATATGTTATATATATAACTGATTAAATTGTACAATGAATAGTGTAATGTGAAGATTTAAAGACAATTTAATGTTTATTATATCAGTTATTTCAAGATGAACGATGCTCATTCAAAAGAAATGTGTGGGTTCAAATACCACCAACGAATACAATATAGGCAATATTATTAAAATACTCACTTACCAATATCAACATAATTACAATGAGATACTATTTATGTTATCTTTTCAATGGAGCTAAATAAATCACTATAGTACCTAATATAATAGTAATAACAATTACTATTGGCACTGTAGTGATTTATTACATCTATAAGGAAACGAAAAAACCAGACACTCGTTTTTTTAAATTCTGTTGAATTACCATTGTCATTTTTGACATTGCAAAATGTGTCTAAGCAGAGTTGGATGCAAGTTATTCGTTGTTAGTTTATTCCTATTTTTAGTACGTTTACGTACTAGTTTTTTTTTTTACGTTGACGAACATGAGTCTTTAAGACTTCTGCATTCGATGAACAACTTGTCCCACGAAAATAATAAAAAAAACTTACCATAATAAGAAAAACAACTAGTATTACATATTATATTGTATTACACTTTCGTTGTATTGCCTCGTGGCAATCTATTTCGACCATAAAAAAATCAACCCCTATTGATAACAAACATGTCTTCCAAACCGAGAGTTGCAGGTTCATATCCCGTTGGTACCCAACGATTTTCTCGTGTACATCGCACTGGATGGGGATTTATTTTGTCTCCCATAACAGCGTGGGTGGTGGTTAGATCAAACCGGTGCCCAATTTTTATAAAAAGAATCCCGTGTGGTTTTATTACATACCTCTTTAACACATTTGTGATTAGCTGGAAGAAATTGTCACATAACAATTAATCGTACTGTATATGTACAACAAAAGTGTAATAAAAAATGTTAAATATGCCCTTAGTTAAAAATACTGGGTACCGACGCGAATCAAACCCGAAGGCAGTTAGTTTTCTTAACCACCGCGTTATGTCGTTCGGAGACATTTTGTGGAGTTCATCAGAAATAGTTCGGCATTTTGTAATGTGTAAACTTGTGTTATAGAGTATATTCACTTTTATACTGACAAAAAACTTTGGTTGAAATGGATATTACCTAACAAGCGGAAAGTCAATTTAGTAATTCTACACTTTCATGTAAATATATCTGACGGATTTACTAGTTTTTAGTATTTTTTTCCAATCAACAAGCTTTCGTTTCAAAATCGATTATTATCTGTATCTATAAGAGAGTTTAAAGTATAGTAAATAAAAATAATAGTTGATTAAAATTTTAAAAGCAAAACATAATTCGATGAATATTTTGACCAGGTTTTGAAATTAAACCGATGAGGTGAGAAATGCGATGGCAAAGGATCAATGACAAAAATACAATAAATATGGGGGATCGGGGCATTACAAATGCATTCAAGAAATAGCTAATGCATTCTCTGATATTTTCCATATTCTTGTTTGAGTTAGCGACATAACATATTCACAGAACACGAGAAAAATGTGGATGCTTTCGAGATCTCACATCCAACGATAATAATCATATGCATAGAAGAGAAGGCAACACTGGCTGGCCTGAGATCATATGGACAGTGATAGGATCACATATATCATATAGAGGTATACGATATCCCCGTAGGACATCGCAAGCCAGGAAAGCCGATTGAGCGACAGCTGGTACTCTACCTCTCAAGAATGATTTTCACTACCTAGCAATTTCTAGAAGAACTTTCGAAACGTAATGCTGAGGATGTTTATCCTAGTCATTCTTGGATAGCATGATGCACAGATGTTTCCATCGTGCAAGAGCTTGGCATATGGGACAGGCTGTCCACAATATGTTTGCGACGGATGCTCTAGTCGTTTTGTCATATGTCTATGGTATACTCGTAATATGCAAATGTAAAGAAAACTAAGAGAGTACTAACGGGCTGTATGGAGAGAAAACTCGCAACAGATCATCAACCTGATGGATTGATCAAAGTTCTAAAGAATTAAGAATATTCTTTTGTGAAAATGGCATTCTGAGATTCACAAATTAGAAATAGTAATCGCAGACAGGATTGAGAATACAGACCTCTAGTCACGAAGAAGTGAACAAATCGAAAACTAAAATATTTTTTCTTAACAAAGACTTTTTTCAATTGCAGTAAATGATTTATAAATTTGGTAGATAATACTTGTAAAATTAGACGGTTGGTCACCTGCTCACGGTCTACAAAAGGAACTTTGTATTTTCTCCCACTCAAGTGTTTTATTAATTGCACAGGTTCAATATTTGGCATCTCTTGACCGTTAAATTCGCAAAAATATACTTTCGGTATTTAAAATGCGATCTTAATGTAGGAAATGCATTTATATTAAGTTTTCGTGGACAAACAATTATACTCACCATTTATAATAAACAACAACTTTGTTATATGGGGAAAAGTCCATGAAATAGAAACGTATACATTTATTTATAATATATTAAAAAAAAACGGACAAATTAACAATCTGGTTTGAGATAAATACACATCATCACGGCACGGCATGTCTCTTTTGAGTTGTGTAGATATAATAGATAGATAGATATCTATGCCTTCCTAACAAAGCTTTAACTTCAAAACTTTTACTTTACAGTCCCGTGACTAGGTTTTCATGTGCTCAGTGTAAAGTTTTATTTTTGGTCACCTTAATTGTTTTTGGGCAAAATAATAATATAAATACGATACAAAAGTTGTTTGTAAATAAATTTAGCCTACAAAAAAATATACAAGATCAGTAAATTGTATTTATAAATGAAAATAATAATTTCAATTACCTACACTTTTCTGACTCGTGCGTGTGTTGGGTGAAAACTACGTACAGGAACTGAACGACACAATGACCAATCGTTAAACTGTTAAATACTGCCTGTGTCCACCCGACTGCCTGTTGCCGTGTTGAGTCGGCTTGAATGATGGCCGACGTTTCGAAGGCGTATATATTCCCTGTATTGAACATTTGAATTGAACAAAATCAATCGATAAAGTTAATCACGATTATGTTTCCTAGAAATCTACAAAAATAAAGATTTTAATGTTTGATATTTTTATTTTCAGTCCTTGATTTATAATATGGGGTACAGTGATACACGTCCCCAATTGTCAGTTTTTTTAAGACTAGAGAGGGGAGTAATAATTTTTTGAAAACAAAAAAATCAACAATTTAAAATAAGGGAAAAATATTATGTACAGCAAGTTTACCCGTTCCCGAAAGTGATCCCATAGTATAGTGACGTGTTTAACAATGGTACCTGGGCCTAATAAATATTCGCCGGGATGAATATTCGTTTTGACTTTATAGTAATGCTCATTAGACACGAGGATTCCATACAATTACTATTTTTACAACAAAAATTTTGTTTGTTGATTGCTAACAAAAATTTAGGTACGGTGTTCTTTTGAGGTCGGCATCGACTGTGGATGAAATAAATAAATATTAGAGCGTGTTTTCAATAAATACTATTTGGCAAATTGCATGAACATTTGGATGGTATCAAGCAACTTTTGGCCACATGGTTACGAAAATTGAAATTTCGATGGAAAAAAAACTCAAAGCTATTTTATATTACGTGTTAGATAAAAACCATTTTACATTACTATTTTTTTTACAGGGCTATTGATTTTTTTATATCCTACAGTACATAATTTAAAATGAACATTGTTTTAATGGAAAAGCGAACCATAAAATGTATTAAACATAACAACTATAAAAACCCTCCATTTAGTGAATATATAGAACCACTTTAATAGTCAAGGCCTGTGATGAAGTGATCTCACTTCTTAATTATAAATTTCACATATTTGTCGCAAATACTAATACACCCAGCTGAAACACACACACTTTAATTCCAATCATAATCTCAATAAGCACATAAAAATCAAATCCATCAACTCCTTATCACACATTTAACATTTGCATTAGTTATTCAATTACATGCTTGTGTGGAGATCTCCAAAAGATCTTTCCTCCTTTCCGTTTTACTCACTCCTTGCTCTCTCCCTATCAAAGAACCCTCTCGTTACACATATATTTTTTTAATTTGACGGTGCAGCATTATAAAAATCAGTACTCTCTCTTATGAATGTGTTGAAATTTTGGTACAAGAAACTGTGTGTTCCTCCTCCCAAATGATGTACGATCCCATGGGGTCGGAACTAGATTCTGTGCATCACCTCTTGTTCTATAACTGCTCTCTAATGTATTTATCGGAAAATAAATAATATAATATATAATTACATATATACATTCATATTATCACCCCATTTCCCTGCCGGGGCAGGCAGAGGACATAGTGTCAGACTTTCCTATCACGACACATCCTTAGCCTCTTGTGCATCCATACAACTTGTACGATTTCTCTGATTAGTAATTTAGTAAATATAAATAGTAATTCAATAAATATCTAATGGAGATTGAGGATGTCAAACTTATTTGGTATAAACTGTGCAATAATGCTGTGTACCGAGGGAAAATTCGAAATTGTCTATTGATGAAAACGGTTGTGTTAAGAAAATCATCAAATAAACTATAAAGTGTTACTGACACTGTTGTGATAATTTGAATGGCATACAATGTTTTTCTAAAATAAATTTGCGTTAAATTTAATATAATTTTTTTCTACTGTACAATTTATAAAACTTAAACAGTGAAGATGGGTTCTCAACAGCTTCTTTAATTTTTGATTAAAGTATACCATCAAATCTTTTCCAAATAGGTAAAATATTTGAACGTATTATGCCATATGGATGTAGTAAATATACTGAAAACATGTGAATCTTATATGTTTCAAATATTGTTACTTGCCAATTGTCTTTTTAAATACATTTGTTTCAAAAAAGGTTATTTAATCATTGCAATAAAAATAATATTAATTCATTTATTTACATATGATAAAGCTAAATAAAATGAATTGTACTTAAACAAAAAATACCAACAGGCAATAGTGTAAATTAAAATAAACATTTTTCTGTTATGTGGATCTATGTTTTTTGCCAATCATTCATATTTGCTCCAGTGAACTAACTAAGCATATCTCTGTATCTTACAGATACTGTGAAAGAAATAGGTTGAATTAATTATAGATAATGTTTAATTTAAAATAAGATATCAATTCTTAGTATGAAGTTTAAATTGAATGAGGTTAATGAAAAAAAATTTGTTGAAATTATGAAAAAAACACCGATGTTTTTATTTACTTTTATAAAAATTGTCACATTTTTATCTTATCTAACGTCTTTTTCAGTTTGTTACGCCAGTCTCAAGTCTTATAATCCACGTCCTCGCATGTTAGGCCAAGACTGCAAATTTCCTTATCATAACACCGGTGGATGGTGTACAATACCCTTGTGGGGGGTCAGTCAATCTTCTCCCATCAGAAGCTATATCAGCAAGCCCCTAAATGAAACACTTTGAACAATTTAATTTCAAGTTAAAGGCAAGATCGAGAGAATTCTAGTTAGCGCGTGTGAGCCCTCAGCAAAGTAGACAGTTTTGGGGTTTAAATAAGCTTTAAGTTCCTTCGGCTTGATGTTCTGATAAGGAAGTGGTCAAATTACTCCCTTGTTCACCTATCTGGCAATGTCTAGGAATACTTGTGGATATATTTTAGTTTATGAATATAAAAAGTTTAACTTTCAATGTATACAGTACAGCCTGGTGGGATTATTGCCCTCTTCCAACCAGCTAGAAAAGTGTTAAAGAAACCTTGAGTGAAAACCAGATTGAAACTCTTTTTAAAATATTTGGGTACCAATGGGTTGAAGGACAGGGTCTTATATGCCCCATAATAATTCTCAGATTCTCTTCACTTAATACACCTTCTGCAAGTTAGCGTACTAAGGCCAAAACCTAGATCTTCCCATTGAACTTGTCGCGATGTTTTAAGTTTTTAAACTTTGAGACATTGTATGATATGAGAGTTATGCAGGAATATTGTCTAAGTAAATGATGTCTTGAGTCTTGAGATGGTAAAGAAGATGTCAAAAGCCATGCGAGTTGTTTTAAAAATATTTGATTTGAATATTTAAAAGAATGTTTTTTTATCTATCATATACTCTTATGAAGTAACGTATATTATAAGTAAAATAAGTTTTCTTGCAGATATATACATTTCTCGCAATCATTGTCCCTGAGTCACAGCTCTATGTTTTGTCAAATGCTGTGACAAATATGCAAAGAAGTACTTCAAGTGCTCAAGAGAAACTTTCTCTGGCAGACTCGAACAGTTACAGTTTACGAGAACCAGAAGGTAAATTAATCTATTTCATTTCCGTAAATTATTACAATTCTTCTTAATATTTTGAAAAAACACAAGATTTTAACTATTTAGTGTTTACTACTATTGTCTTACTATTTATTTGATGTTATTTTTCCCGTCATCAAAAAAAATACTAGATTATATGAGTGCAGAAATCCTTTGTTTTTATAAACCCCCTAAAAGTATTATCTTCTGTAAACAAAGTGCATATTTCAATTGTTTTAGCTTAAAATTCACACTACTTAAGGTAATAATCCACTTTGTGTAATTTATGTAAATAATTCTAATAAACACCTTGTAAGGTTGAATATTCTATACTCATTTATTTTAACATAGATTTGGTATTAAGTATGTTGCTCATAAATATGATACAACCATCAAAGGGTATAAATTCCAAATAAGACGAAATAAGTAAGATTTGCCAAAATATTTTATAATTTATATTTCACTCAAGGGGCACTTTTGCTTATATTTACTAAAAGCTGAAGTATGAAGAGTTCCAAATAAAAAAATAAGTACTTTTTTACATCTTGGAGGATAAATAAGTATCAACTTTCCTGATATGTATATAGTATTTGGCAACTCCTGTACTATTCAAAATAATAATCGGTTCATAATTTATCCCCATTGAGTAAAATAAAATAATAAGTCAAAATTTGATCAAATAGAACAATTTTACTTATCCCTGGGCATGATTATATGCCAGTGGGTAGGATATTTGGGAGAATAGAACAAAAAACTAGAAAATATCAACATTTTTTTTCAGTTAGCGGTGTTAAGAAAAGAATTGTTTTTGAATATAAGTATTTATTAATAGGTTTAAAGTTGCGACAGTTTAACTTTAAATATACTTAAGGGTACATACCATCAAAGTGTTCTTCCTTTAACTGTTTTTTAGTATACTCTTTTTATAATGTAAATTTTGACGTTCGAATGTTGAAAAATTTTTAAGTGCTAAAGATCATTAAATGTTTCAGAAATTGTCATATAGGTTAACTAATATAAACATCACTTAAATATAAATAAACATAATTCGCAGTTCTGTTTTATTATTTTACCTTAATTTATTAGATATAAAATAGTTCAATAGATTAATATGGCCTGCCATCGGTTCATAGACATTACTACTGGTCCATAACATGAAAAAGGTTACCGAGTCCCAATGTACACATACTCTATTTTTATAATATTTAGAAAAAGACGATTCTAAGTTACAGGATCAACTATAGCAAAAGCTCTATTATAATACTCCATCCTATTTGTCTGATTCAGAATAATACATTTTTTGAATGAAGATGAGCGTGATCTCAATGTACACCATATCTCAGAAACCAAATCTCACTGACACAGGTCTGATATATACAATAGAACAATTCCACCAAGAACCTTGAAGATATTATAACATTGTTTGAAATCAATCCTTTCATCATACAAGTACTTAGCTAATAAATATGCTAAGTGGAAAGTCATGGTTAAGGCCAAGAATCAACAACTAGAGAAGGCATATACCAGTAACTCAACGTTCATCGATGTGTGTGTTTGCAATATTTCTGCGCTCAGTGAGCTAACAATAACTTGCATAACAAACTTAACCAGTCTAGAACCTTTTTTTAGGTACTATTGTGAATCCAAGATGATTCCCCCGGGTCAAAGACAAGCATCTTACCAACTAGACCATAGAGGTCACTTTTAACTGATAACAGGCTTTAAAAATCAATAAAAAAAATATTTTAACATAGAAAAACTTTAAATATGAATATTTTAGATATATAAAGCATTTTTTTCCAACCATTACATAAATTATTATTTGGATATTTTTAAAATATGTTCAACAAATTATTTTTTTCATACTTCTATAAATAATCATTTAAGGTCCAGGAACATATGCATTTGGATATGAAATTGATGATCCTAATACGGGGAATACACAATTTCGTGATGAAGAACGACACCCAGATGGTTCTGTCACAGGAAAATATGGATATGTAGATCCATTTGGAAATGTGCACATTGTTCACTTTGTTGCTGATTCATATGGTTACAGGTAAGTCTTAAAAGTTCAGTATGAGACACGTTTTTTAAGTAAGATCTGATCAGCAAATACAAAACAACCATGAAACATATAAATTATTTATAACAGGCAAAATACATCTATATAGTTTCATTACTTTAACTTGAATTCACCATTAACGCCTACACATTTTTGACTCCATAGCATTAGTTTTTTTTATCAAAGCATCCAACCTCTCAGTGTCGAAGAAGTTTGCCGTTAGTGTTTTCAACTATTTAGAAAGATCCATCATTAGTCCATAATTTTCAAAGTATTGCGATGCGAGCAATTTCTTTAAATGCAAAAATGGGTCCTAATTGCTTGCTGTAAAATCAAGGTAGTCAAAAATTTCCCAGCCAAATTTTTGTAACAGTTGAATAGTTGGAGCTGTAGTATAACAATGTTCATTATCCTGTTAAACATAATCCTCAATAAAAATTAGGGTAAAAGATAATAATCCAACAAAGGTTTCGAATAAATGACCTTTTACTAAGAATGCCAATATGTTAGCTGCACTACCAAGCCCTGCATCTATGATTTTTATTCAGGAAATGTGTTCCTATAAATGTATGTACAGTAATACCTCGATCAACGCTAAGGACACTCATTTTGAATCATCTAAAAAATGATCTAATTTTAATGAATAAATAGAAATTTTGTTGATTTTCATACACAATAATATCGTTGTTTATAGCACATAAATAAACTTTCATGCAGCACTCAAATTGTGCTACGTGAAACTGCTAATGAACAACTACTTGATGAATGGAGAAAACAAATGTACAGGACAAGCATAGATATAGGATTTTGGGGAATTACAGTGCTAAGACAAATCGTCACCTTTCACTTATTGGTCTTACCACCAGGCCACGGAGGTCGTCTTATTCATATCTTCAAAGAGTATGAATACATTTTTTCTTGATTTAAGCAATTCACCCTGTTTTGATTATGAATATACTGAGAGTAAAAATTTATTTACATTGCAAAAGACTTACAAAACAAATATATTTACTGTGTATGTGTGAAATGAATGGAGAGTTAGACTGAGAAAGAATGGATGAAGACAATTGGAATAATTTTAGCAGGGGTAAGTGTAAGGAATATGAGAAACAGAAGAGCATGTATGACAAGATATGTGAATATGGATGAGGCAAAGGCCATGGTGCATGAATAGAAAGGTGTTTTTCTTTCCCCTTGCCTTATCCCATCCATTTAGTGTTAGCTACTAGATCTTGATGAATAGTAAGGTGTTAAGAATTGTTCACGAAAATATTGAAAAATTATTAATTAATTTACTGATGTTATCTGTTTTATGTTTTAGAGTAAAAATTGAAAATAGACCAAGCACTCTCCCTAAGGACATGACACTAAATGATAATAACTTGATCGGTAGAGGAAAGTCATATTTCTCAAAGAAGTCGCATGGCATACAGTCATATCTTCAACTTTAAAATGATAATTAAAATGCAACAAATCGAAAGCTTCAATAAATGGTTTGCATGTTTATACCACACAGATATATTCTTCTGCCATGTGAGGAAACTTGACAAATCAACATTTAAGTAAAATTATACAATATCCTCTCTAATTTAAAAATAAGTGTGGGTATATTGATCTCTATCTTAAGATGTGCATATTAACTTTAAAGTTGATAACTTTCAATAGCTAATTAAGTACGTTTTGAAATAATTTAACAATATTTTTGTATCCAACAACCATATTAATTTGAATTGATTTATTAATTTATTGAATGTTAGATTATATATTTATTAAATTATTTATTTAAATTATCTTTTTCTTTAAAAAATAATATGAATGTATATTTTTCATGTTAATAAACTTTGATTAAACTCATAAATATGTTATAATTATCATCATTATAGACAGACAGCATGAATGCTGTTAATACATTTTTTCAGTTTAACTGTTATGTATCTACATGTATTATGTTCATAAATAAAAAACAAAGAAAAAGCAAACAAAATCATTAAAAGAATAAGCAAAGAAAACAAAACAGCACTTCTGGGTTTGTAAATAGGTACTTTTCCAATGATTTTTAACTGGTTCAATGTCATGGGGCTCACTATACGAGTACTAGGCAGTTCGTTCCAAGATTGCACAACTCGCTTAGCAAAACACTATTTTTGTATAGTTCGGAAATTCTAGGATGAGTCCTGTGACAGCTCACAAATTTGCCCCAATACAACCTTGTAACGATGTTCAGTAATTTTAATTATTTTATCAACTTTAATATAAGCCTCAATTCTAATAAATTGCAAGTTATTTAGGTAAATACATTACATAAGGTTGTATTGGGGCAAATTTGTGAGCTGTCACAGGACTCGTCCTATAATTTCCGAACTATAGATTAATGTCGAATTTAGTTTTGGAAAGTTTAAACTTATTGGCAGTGTTGTGAGCAATCATAATGACTGTTCTAGATCTCATTCAATTAAGTTTTCACGATTTCGACTTTATTGGAAAGTAGGTCACTTCAATAAACACAGTCAATCTTCAAAAGTTAGAAATCTTGGAATTTTTGTTGTTTCTCCTTGAATGTTTCAATGTCCTTTATAAAACAAGGGTTCTACATTTGAATGGTTGAATTAAAATAGGCACTAAGTACCAAAAAAAAACTAAGTATGCAGTTTAATTCTATATGACATATAGAACGAAACTGCATACTTAGTTTTTTTTGGTACTTAGTGCCTATTTTAATTCAACCATTCATTTGATAACCAAATTCTAACAATGGTTAACCATTGAGTCATCCGAATGATAGTGTATTTTATAATGTAGAAAAGTATATTGGCTCTTTTTAAAATATCAGCTCTATTTCAAGTCATAAGACATTACAATTCCTAGATCCTTCAAATTGATGTACTTTAGAATAAAAAATACTTCTTTTAGATCCATAGCTTAGAGTACCTTCTATATCCATGGCAGTCATTTGCCTACAAGAGGCAATGGAGATACATTTCTTTTAAATCTTAGGTGATTTTGTGGAGGGAGTTATTGGATCTGTCTGTATTATCGTTACACTGAAGTAAAAATATGAGAGTCGAAACACTCGCTAGATCAGAGTGGTTTTTAGGTTCAAGATAGACTGAAGCAAGGCAACAACAAGCTCAGTTCTAAGGTAGAGGGTTGAATGTTAACATCGCCCATATCACTCTGAAAGTCAATGTTTGCTGTTTACTCAGGAAGCCAATATATGTCTTAATGTTGTGTTGGCTTAAATGCTTATTTTTTAGTATTTAAAGAACTTAGCATAAGAATCCAAGATCATATAAAAAATGTATTTTTCGTATATAGTTTTTGTGTAAATTAATTAATAAGAATAACTTACTATATAGTCTTCAGAACATTAGTCGCCTGCACCTATTAAAAACAAGTCAACAGACTGTCGTTTTCTAGTGACTGTGAAATTGTCATAAGAATTGAAAAAAAAGCAAATAAACATGTACTTTCAGATTTAAAAAAAAATTTTGTTGAGGGGGATTTGACTAGAATTCTCATAAATTAATAAAATAATGAATATAAAAAATACGTCATTCATTGGAATGGAGCGGGGTAAATATTATATAGTAATGCCTTGTCATCTGAGGTCGGGATATACGTCACCAAATGGAGAAAACTGGTCGAATACAACCATATAATTCCAAAATTTAAAAAAAAAACAAGTGTTTTTTTACATTGATGTTTTAATGTTACAAAAACAAAATACAGAAACTCTTATATAAAATAATAAAAGGACTAGACAAAAGTTATATATTATGTGAGCTCACATTTAAAAGGATAATGTTCAAAATTAATACATACATACATATCATCATGCTGTGTCCCTTGCTGGGTAGGTAGAGAAAACTGGTTTTCAAACTTTTCTATCCAAGCACACAACTTTCGCCACCTCCACATTCATACATCTCGTCATGCACAATCTTCCATTATTCATACTTTTCACTTTGCCTTCTTTTAAAATCTTGTTTACTTTCTACAACATATAGTACATATTGCTCTTCTGACTGGAATTTCAGTACTGTCGTTTATTACCTCCACATGCCCCAACCATCTTAAAGCTCTTTTCTTCATCTTATTTAAAACATCTATTTTATCCATGCGTTCATTCCACCTTTTTTCATACATTGATCCTCTACATTTTTTCTTAGAATTAACTTATCCTTTTGCCAAGTCTAAGTTTCCCTTTCATACACACTTTTAAGAATTTTTGCTATTTTTTATGTCGAGCAGTTGTTTTATATAACATTAAGTGCTCCATTTACCTTGTTTCCTGTTGCTACCCTTGTTTCAATGTTCCTTTCAACTGACACATCATACGTAAACATACTTCCCAGATAACAGAACTCATAATCCCTTTCCAGTTTCTCTGAGTTAACCCATGCATCACACCCACTTTTTACCTTGCTTTTTTCTATATCCCCATCCTCCATATATATTTATTTTACTCATCCTTATACCTCTCCCATCACCGTTTAAATCACACACACATGAATCTATTTATAAATAAAATAACATCACACACCCTTGTTTTATGCCTTTAGTTATTTTAAACCACTCAGTAAGTTCTCCATCTACTCTTACACATGCACTACTGTCTTCTTTATTAGGCATCTCTTATACAATTTACTTAAAATATCTTGTAAATCGCCAGTTTTCAGCAAGCATAGCCATATTGTCAGCATCCAGAAGCCCACATAAGGAATAATAATATCAATGTTATCTTACTTTGTAATCTATGGTTTATTCTGTTTATTTTAAAAAATAAAATGTGATGAGCAAACATGCTATTTAATAATTTTTTTCTCCGAGAAAGGTTAAAAAATTGTTGATTTAATCAATTCCAAGATAATCTACTGTCAAGATGTGTTTCCAAACAATGTTTTGTAAGTTAATGAAAACATTTTTTTCTTATACAGTATATATATGTATATTATATATTTCTAACATAATACAATATTTTGTATAATTCAAACTGGATTCTATTCTGGACAAAATCACAAGCATTTAACAAGTAAATCAAAAGCTAAAATATGTATTTCTAAAAATTAAAATTCAGTTTCTTTTCAAAAGTTATTAAATGAAATGTATTATTTTCATAAGTAAAGTAAGGTATCAAATATAATGATTTAGATTACCATATGTAAAAATACCTTTAAAATAAAATTTCTAAATACACACAGCTAGAAGTTGTAAAAAATTGTAATCTACCACAATACTGTTATACCATTAGGATAATCATATCTTCCATTTATTAAAATCTTTCTTTTGATTAATAAATATGACCAAAATCATCTTTATATCTCTGACAATTAATGAGAAAAACAACCTTGTTAATCGAGGGCAGAAGTTCAGTGTGGGTTTTGAATTGTACACTGAAGTCCAGTGCATTAATTGCAAGATCAAGCAAATTTTCTCAAAAAGATTAATGTATTGGTAAGAACCAAAAAGGACCTTAGCAACAAAATACATTTTTTTGGTTTATTTGAAATATCTATTAAGCATAGATCAATCCTGTATATATAAAAATATTAAGCCCATTAAATCGATATTTGGTGTTTAAATGATGCCTTAAAGTTTCTTGTTTAGTGGCAAGATATTTCCTCAATTATCTCAGAACAGGTAAAATGTATATAACTTCACACGAATTTGAGATTCATTGAAAAATTGTTCAGTTTGGTTAAATATTTAAAATTTCAGGTTAATATACTAGAAAATATAGATGTAACTGTATGAAAATGGATTTCTATTATTTATAGATAATGGTACATTTTCAAAATTAATAGTTAGGTAGAGTTTTTCAGTGATGAAAAAATTTAAATGTCCATTACCTAAAGTTTACTTTTATCATTTCATTTATTGTTTGTTAATTTTGAAACTGCAACAAATATAAAATTTGGAAGGAACTAAAACTATTTACCTTTCAGTGACTTAGTAATTATCATATTCAACTATTCAAAAATATTATACCATAACTCAACATAACCAAATGTCTAATAGAAGATGACCTCAAAAATTAAGGGAAATCATTGCGTCATATTCTAAGTTATTTGCAATAATGTGCTGTTAGAACAGAGCTGGTTTTTAAAAAATGATAAAAAAATTGTCAAGAAATTTTTTTTGAGAAAATAAACTTATAAATTAAATATGCAATAATTGCACTTATCGGTATTCTCCCTTTTTTTGTGATAAATACATATTATACGAGGGTGGTCCGATAAGTACTTAGCCTACAAAAGAATAACAAAAATTTTGGGAAATTGGCGATTTATTTCTCAACATAATCTCCTTTGAGTTCGATACACTTGACCCAGCGATGCTCCAACTTCTTTAACCCGTCTGAAAAATACATTTTCTGGAGGTCTGCAAAGTAGGCCTCTGTGGCGGCGATAACCTCCTCATTCGACTCAAATTTCTGCCCGGCGAGTGACTTTTTCAAATTTGGAAACAAAAAGAAGTCGCAGAAAGTTTGAATCCCAGAAAACGGTGGCCATCACCTTTCCGGCCGATAGGACAGTCTTCGCCTTCTTCGGAGCACGTTCGCCGGGTGAAGTCCACTGTTTCGACTGTTCCTTGGTCTCGGGTGTGTACCAGTGTATCCATGTTTCGTCGACGGTCACGAAACGACGCAGAAACTCCTTCGGATTGCGCTTAAACATCATCAAACACTGCTCTGAAGTGGTCTCACGGTTGCGCTTGTTGTCCGGAGTGAGCAAACGCGGCACCCATCGCGCCGACAGCTTTCTCATGCCCAATACTTCATGCAGGATATGACCCACGCGGTCTTTTGGGATGCCTACTGTCTCAGCTATCTCGCGCACCTTCAATCGGCGGTCTGCCAATACGAGATCGTGGATTTTTGTCACATTATCCTCCGTGGTAGCCGTTTTCGGAGCACCTGGGCGTGGCTCATCAAAAACCGACGTGCGACCACGTTGAAACTCGTTAAACCAATTTTTGACAGTCGCCATCGAAGGAGAAGAGTCACCTACACAGCATCCAAGCGCTATTTGATTTCACTGCGCGATTTCCCTTTCATAAACAAGAATCGAATCACCGACCGATATTGCTCTTTTTCCATTTTTCTCAAATCCGCGGACACGCTCGCTTCCACACACGGTCAAAACAAAACTACGCGTCCAATTCGGCTGAAATTTTGACAGTAGCTGTCAACGAGAATGTACTACGCGATAAAAAATTGCTCTTGCGATAGTGGTGCCATCGGGCAGTGAGGCTAAGTACTTATCGGACCGCCCTCGTATATATATGACAATTTCATACTTTTTATGTTAACTTTGATCATGACAGTTTTACTACAGATTTCCATGTATCATGTCAACAAGTACCTACATATTTTAAACCATTGTTTTCTATAGGGGGGGAGATCCTATAAATAAAATATAACAGCACACTACTTTTTCGCTTCATTTGGGTTATGTATATAAATGAAACAAAAAAAAATTCACACAAGTTGTGATGTCAAAATTAACGTCGTTTCTTTTTATCTTGTTTACGAGGACGATGGTGGGGTCGTCTGCCTGGGGATGACTGTTCTGAGCTGCACTCATCGCTGTCCACTACCTAAAAGACAATAAGAGCTATTCTGAGTTATAACATTTCACAATTACAATGTTTTTTTTTAATTAACACCACTTTTCAACTTCCAACTGTCATTTCGAAAATACAACACATTAGACAGCACCCTCAGTTCTTTAACTGCCATAAAAAATAATAAACTAGATATGATGAGAATTTAAATCAATTTGGGGTGAATATTCAGGGTTTATTAAATGTTGGAGTAATCGGAAGCAATCCAAGTTTTATTATACCAGTTTTTTCAATCAAGTTTTTCAATTATAGAACATAATGAGATTCATAGTTTTCATACTTTTTCATTGGAGTGCTAATATTTATTTTCATTATGTTGGTATACACTTATCTTTGTAGTCAGTTGGTCAGTAAATGTATAAATGCTTGACACCAATACTTCTACAATATATATTGACACCAATACTTATAACACTGTTTACAGAGTACACTCTTCTCAAGGGCACTCTAACTCAGGATTTGAAACCATTAATAACAGATTAAAAATATTACAAAATAAAAATTCATAAGTTAATGTAAGAATAAAAAGGTAGTGGCTGTGGCCATTAGATTAGGAACTGCATATGTTCGGAAAAACAAATTTGGTTAGAAAACCATAGAAAACTTACCAAGAGAAGAGAAAGTACAAAAAAATCTTTGTAGATCTTACGATTTGTGATAGTAATACATTCCGCAATAGGTGTAACACACCGATCAATAAGTCCCGGGACTAACTACTAAAGCAACATTTGTTTGCCAAAATTCTTCTTTATTCATCAACATAGTCTCCTTCAAGAGCGATACATTCATTCCAACGCTTTCCTAACTTTTCCATGCCAGCCGTGTAGAACGATTTATCTTATTTTCAAAATAGGCTTTAGTTTCGGCAATCACTTTTTCATTGGAGCCAAATCTCTTTCCCTGGAGTATCTTATTGAGGTCTGCGAACAGTCAATAGTCGCTGGGGGCCAAATCTGGAGAATACGGTGGGTGCGGAAGCAATTTGAAGTTCAACTCATGCAATTTGGCCATCATTACCATCGACTTGTGACACGGTGCATTGTCCTGATGAAAGAGAACTTTTTTCTTCTTCATATGGGGCCATTTTTTTGCAATTTCTGCCTTCAAAGCTCCAATAACGCTATGTAATATTCGCTATTGATGGTTTTTCCCGTTCAAGGTGATCGATGAATATTATATCATGCGCATCCCAAAATACGGAGGCCATAACCTTCCCGGCCGACTGTTGAGTTTTTGGTCGCTTCGGACGAATTTCACCGGCTGCTCTCCACTCAGCTGACTGTCGATTTGATTCCAGAGTATAGAGGTGGATCCAAGTTTCATCCATTGTCACATACCGATGCAAAAACTCCTGTTTTTTGCGTAAAAAGTGCCAAACAGCGCTCTGAATCCTCAATGCTTTGTTATTTCTGTTCCATTGTGAGCAAACGCGGCACCCATTTCAAAAAAAGCTTTTTCATGACCAAATGTTCATGCAAAATAGTGTAAACACTGCCAAATGATAACATATCTTCAAGATGTCAGCTATCTCACTCAACTTTACTTTGGGATTTTCCATCACGATTATGAGGTTTTTTTTACGTTTTCTGGTGTAACAGCCTCATTTGGATGACCAGAGCATTCAGCATCATTTGTGTCTGTACGACCGCGTTTAAAATCTGCATACCACCGACAAATGGTTGTTTTCGATGGAGCAGAGCCCGGATAACACTTTTCAAGCCATCGCTGACTTTGAACGGTATTTTTTCCCATTAAAAAGCAATGTTTTATCAACACGGTTTTTCCATTGTTTTGAAAATAGCAAAAGTAGCATCACTAAAACCACTGTAATTCAATGACACAATGTCGGAATATCATGAAAGTTTGACACGTAACTTCTAAAGGTTGATACTAACTGAGAATGGTATGGATTTGTTATTAGAGGCGCCATCTGTTGGTTAGTCCCGGGACTTATTGATCGATGTGTTATATATGAGATGTTCATATACCATCATAAATGTTAATAAGACCTCCCAAAAACGATTGTCTTCAAGTGCTTCCTCAAGCTGCATACGCTACCTTTATCTCTCTAACACTAGGAGACAAGCCATTCTATGCCACAGTATGGTTGGATCAAGTGAATGATATTTAGAGAAAAAGAAATTAAAAAAGTCAAAAATTATAGATGTGTGGCGGACGTCTCCGAATATTGTCGCATACATACGGTCAATGACCGATGAAACGACCTTCGGATTCCTTGATAAATTATAGTAAACAGTCCAAAGGTCACATTCCGGCCATTGACGCCGGCCGAGCTCTCGCACCTCACGCCAGAGAAAGAGAACGCACCACGGCTATCTCACCAGTTCCGTATTTTGATGAATACCCACATACGACAATAACCGCTCTCTGCATTCACAGAAGCGAGACTTAAGCATATCGCGAGCGCACTCATGCGCACATTCCAAAAAGATATAAATACCTACGTTACTATAAAAATAAACACTCTCTCTTTCCGCATTGCGATTTAACGAGTTTATTTATTTACCAACAACTATCATCATCTCTTCCCTAACGACCGATTCCCTAAAGATGTATGAATATAGAACAGGCGAAAGATGTTTGTTGCGGTAGGAAAGTCAGGCACTATCTCCTATCTGCCTACCCCAGCAGGGAGACGGTGTGATGGTATGTATGTATATTATATAAATATACAAATGTACCATCGCACTATACCAAATATATTCAAATATCTGGTGAAAACTTAAAAAAGAAGTCTAGAATAAAGGGTTAAGTTGCATAATAGTATGTATTTCAAACAAGTTGTTTATATTTGTTAAAATCATTCAGAGTTTTGTCCATCTTAATCAAACAGTATGCAATAATTTCTAAGAAATGCTAGATGGATACGCAAATACAAGATGCTATATATTATGCATTTTAAAAGGAAAATATCTTAGTAAAATCAGATATGTGGTAGGCTTATTATACTTAATACATCCAAGATTTTTAACTTTACTTGAGAAAAAAAAGAAGGGAAAACGACACCTGTTTCCTAGTAGTAGAATGTTTGACTTCCAACTGAAGATTTTAGGTTCATTTTTGGATCTTGTCCAAAACAAAACAAAACCAGTATGTTTAACTACCATCTTGCTGGAGGGTTGGAAGATATAGCCAATATGGGAATAAGTCTGACAGACTATAATTCAAGTTAAAATAATAAATATTTAGCCAATGAACACGGAAAATATGTAAAAACCATGCATTAATACCAAGACACTTATCTTGATACAACCAGGGTATTTTATTAAAACTGATGAGATGGCGGTACACAAAACTAAATTGAAATAAAAGCCTAGTTATTCCGGGAAATATATATATTGATTTTTCATGTGATTATTGATATATGAATTAAAGTACAAGTATTTTACCTTGTTAGAAATATTGTCATTCGAATTTTCAGGCAAAGTAATGCAAGCAGCCAGACAAATCATTTGAAATATTGCCCCTGCATACAGCCCATAACGCACTAGAGTGCTCATCAAATCTTCAGTTATAGTTATCATTTTTGTTCAGTTATATAGCATTCAAATTTGAACAATTTCCGCGAAAATTGTATAGCAATATGATATAAAACGTTTTAGTGTATGACAAGAACAACACAGCTAGACACAATCGACCCTCCCGCTATAGACTTGCGCTTTGACAGATTTTTTGTTTATTTGACACATATATTGACATTTCTTCTTCTTCTTCTTGAATAATGGCCGTGGCTTATGTATGAAGAAGTATACGCCAGTGTAAAGAGATGAATTGACATTTCCAATTGAACTACAGATTTTAACACTTCCCTTATTGTGCTAAAAAATTCCGCCAGCTACGTTGTTGGAAAATATTTAATTTAATGGCTGGGAAGGCGACAGAAAAAAACGGATTGTAACTAAAGCTTAAGTATATTCTGTAGTTAAATATTGTGAACCAGTTTTTACGAGAAACACTCGTATGAGACTTGTTAACGTTTAATTTAACTAAACAATGCATCATCTGGCTAAAGTGTTCTTCATAACATTTTTAGTATAACAAGGTATACTTAAATTAATCATACTCCCTCTTGCTTATTATTCTATCTCACACTATATTCCATACATATAGGGAAAGTTGTTGCAGAATGACCTTCCATTAAGTCAATATTTATGAAATTTGTCGTAGGGAATCGTAGAAAATATTATGAATGAGAGATTCAACTGCCAAGCTGCTAAAATGCAGTTTAAACATATTTCGGAGTAACAAAGGCTTCGTAAGCATTTGCCACGAAAATTGTTACTGAGTAACTTTTTCTTTTGCATATATGGTGATGTGCTGATGATTGACCATATATTTAATACCATACGTACTGCCTGGAGGATTGAGGTATAAACATTTGTTTGCACTGGAAAAATTGATGAGTTCACACATATTTGAAAGACTCATGTAAAAGATAAAATTTTCAAGCAACACATTGATCGTCAAGATTATCTTATATTTTGAAACCGTACATGATCTTTCTCAAACGTTTACAGAATATAATAGGGTGTTATTTTTCTTTTTTGAACACACATAGTACTACCACATACAGTCATTTTGTTGCTCATACTTAATTAATATGCCTTCTAAAATAATCAATGATACTAGCTTTACATTAAAAATTAAAGACGGCTGTAGTTATTTTATTTTAAAATGGGACTTAATAAAACCTATTAAATTAATTTTGCTATCGTTAATATTACGATTTTATTATCGCACTCGAATTTCAAGATACTTCATATGAAAACCTAAATATTACACTTATACGTAATTTATTTAACGTAAAAAATGCGTGATACGGGTGTTTACTGTAGAAATATTTAGTAAAAAAAGCTGAATTATTTTATAAAATTTTATTCCACGGTTGTTTTACGATCTTCTCATATATTTTCAATAAATTAAACTCGAGTTTTATTAGAATAACTTTAATATTGATTGGGCTTAATTTATTTTTAATAATGCTTGAATATGTAGTTTTCAAATTATAACGGGTGGCCCATGAAAGACTGAAGGATGTACATCTCTGTACTGCGCATACTGTCATCGTCACCCTGGCAGTATGTGCAGAAGCTCCATTCTGTTGGAATCTTACCTCCTGATTATCTTTGACCACTAGGCGTAAAAAGTTCAAACATTGTCCTATAGAGAGCCCCGTTGATTCTTTCTGGCTGGCCTTCCTCATTTTCAAAGAAATATAGGTCGATAATTCTTTCAGCCATAACGCCGCACCAAACAGTGTATTTTTGGGGATGAAATTGATGCTAATGTAATTCCCTGGGATTCTCAGTACCCCAAAATCTGCAGTTTTGTTTGCTGACGTACCCGTTTAAATGAAACTGGGCCTCATAACTTATTATCAAGTTGTTCAAAAGTTGTTGTTATCTCTAGCTAGGTGTTGAAATCGAATGGCGTACTGCAGGCGCTACTGAGTATTTTAGAGTAGTAAAGCTCTATAACCTATAAAAAAAGAAAATAAAAACGATTGAAAATGAACAAGTTATGACTTGTTCAACCCCTTCAGTCTTTCAATGGCCACTCGATATAAATTATATTTTTTGTAAAAATGACACTCCTATAAGATATTTATTAAATAGTCTGAATATAGCTTTACACTTTGCATGATTTGAGCCCTATAATAAAACTTTGCTATAGAAGTTCCTTGGATGTATAAACAAGTTTTACTTTTGATCCAATCACAATTTAGTAAATAATATCAACAGTGGGATATTCCAAAGAACTTTTCACTTTATAATTTATGTTGGTACCTTTCAGGATTTCATCGGGTTGTCGTTTTGCATTTATTTGCTCTGTGTTTATTATAAATTCCTCAAATTTCACAATGTCTGGCATTCGTTAATGACAGTTGATTTATATTCAGTATTATTCAGATTTTAACAACAAAAAAACACTCCAGCTTACTTCTTAAATAGTTGAAAAATGCATTTGAAGATTTTGAACAATGTAAGTGGAATATGTGTTTAGAATATCACAGATTTAAAGGTATGTGTCAACTAGTTGTTCTCAAAATATTGTCCAGAATCTCGATATATGATATATTTTTTTCCAAAGTATTCTAGTACATATTTTAATAGGAAGTAGATCATAATAAAACGGAAAACATTTTTCTTGTTATTTTTCTCAAATGTTCTTCAACAATATTCAAGGTCTATCAAAGATTTTTCTAAACAATGATTGCATCTATATTTTTTTATTCAATATATCTAGATAAAACAACAGTTCCACTTTGTCTTACTGCTTAATATTTTTTTTAAATAAATTGTTAATTGTAGTAAGTTTTTCTGATATTATTTTATGATAAATATTAGTTTTTATTCCAATATTGAGTAATTGTAATTTCTTTATATTTAACAATTATTTAAGGCTGTCTCTTAATTTATTCTTTTATGTACGGTGTAAAATTGTTTACATGATATTGTGTAAATAATATCATTAAATTTAATGATGTATATTTGAAGATCCACTACACAAATATTTAGGTAACAAACCACTTTTACATTACTTAATTTAATATTTCATAGTAAGAGTATAAGAATTTAATAATAAACTTAAGCATAGGGATTGTTAATTTTAATCTCAGCAAATGTAAATGTGATAGTATTCACAGCTTTGTAGGTGAAGTGTCAGGAATCTATTTGCGTTGTTTCATGGTATACTTTTTATTCAATTCTCATAAAAATCGGGAATCAAACAAAATAGTAAAGTAAGATTTATGGTTTTTTCTACTCCTGTTTCATTTAGATTTTTTTTTAAATAACCGAAATTAAAATTTTCAATATTTTGCTGAAGGATATTAGAAATAAGATGTACAATGAAAAGTTCAACGGAAAAGTAAAAAGTGGCAGAAAGAAATGGATATATGAGAACTGAAGATATTCTAGGAATATTCTGTTTTTGGTGGAGGAAGACAACATGGAATATGGAAATTATAGGAATAATATATTCGCAATAATAATTATTTGTCTGCTTTGATGGTTCTTGTGTTTTACTATTGCTTATGTTCACTATTTAGGAAAAATATCTACATGAACACTGTTTTCTTAAATTAAGTGTATGTATATTATAAATCAAATGAAGACAATTTTGTCTACTATAAGATGTTTCTAAATAACATGTATGACAAATTGAAGAGTTGCCTTCATTTATGTATAATCACCAGTCCTTGAGGCCTATAATGATATAGGTATAGTTCATTTTTAACATGGAAGTAAAACTAAGTCAAAAATATTTTTTTACACTATTAAGAAATTATATCAATAACAATTTCTTTGATATAAATTGTATCACACATACAAATCAAAACAGACAATAAAGACATAAAAATATTAAAAATATTGTGCTACTTTCGGTATGGAAGTAATCTTTAAGGTCATTAATATTTTATTTTTATTATTTTCTTATGTATCAGGAAACATAAAATGTACCAGGTCTGTAAATATGAAACGGGATTTTTTTTATAGAAAATACACATTTATTGTATGAAAATGGTAAAAAATATTTTATTCAAAGTATTACCCATTGCTAGCTACATATTTTTCCCATCTCTTTGGCAATTTGTGGATGCCACGCCAAAAAAACTGTTGCTCTTTTGAGGCAAACCAATCATCGAGCCATTTTCGTAATCAGTGAAGCGCTGCTCAGCAAGTGCGTGTCCCATCGATGCAAATAAGTAGTAATCGGATGGAGCCAAGTCTGGTGAGTAAGCCGCATGCGAAAGTATTTGCTAACTAAACACCTCAATCGTTTCCTTGACCGGTTTTGCTGTGTGCGTTGGTGCATTATCATGAAGCAAAATCACTTTGTGTGGCATCTTTTGATATTCTGGTAGTTTTTCACGCAATGCTTGGTTCAAATCCATCATTTGTTGTCGGTAGCGTTCAGTATTAACGGTTTTGCCAGGTTTTAGCAGCTCATAATAGATAACACCCTTCTGATCCCACCAAACACAGAGCATTGTCTTCCGTCCATAGCGATTTGGCCTTGCAGTCGATGTCGCTGGTTTGCTTGGAGTTACCCATGATCTTTTACGCCTAGGATTCTCGAGATATATCCATTTTTCATTGCCAGTCACAATTCGATGGAGAAATGATTTTCTTTTGTACCTGGCTCACAGCATTTCGCAAGTGGTTTTTCGGTTTTCCTGCTGTCACTTTTAGTTTTAACCCATTAACGCCCGCCGTACACGCTTGTGTACACCTGTTCAAAGCGCGAATTGGTGTTTTCTTTATATGATTATTATGGAAGTAATTACTTATTTCGAAACTATAAAATAGTAGTTAACTATAAAAAAATAAAATTTGGCAATAATGCGTAAATAAATATCATTGGTTTATCATCGCAATATGGATATGAAATAAGATTTTTTTCGTAAGATGTTTTTAACGTTTTTATTATAAATAATAAAATATTTTCTCTTGTTTTTTTATTATTAGGTATAGTTAGACTCTATTATAACGCGTGATTTTATTACTGCAACGAAAAAAATTGTTTATGGTGTGCTGGGTTATATTTTATTGCCCTGTACACAAGCGTGTACAATGGGCATCTGACTGTAAAAATGTTAATGACTCGTGGAAGCAGATCATATTCAGTTCGCTTTTGTTTCTTGCTCAGTTCATACCCTGCAGTGTGCTAAAGGCATAATTCGATAACACATATATTTGATAACCCGATAACTATAATTGTCGAATCCTGAAATCCTTAAAATTTTTAAAATGGCGGCCCGTCGTGTTTTCACAAGCCATAATACCTATACAAGACTCGAAGAAGCCCTTGAATCAATAATGTCCGATGAAAACGATGAAGTCGAATACGATATAGTATTGATTCCACCAAATCCTGATGTCCTGAGTGACGAAGAAGAAGGGAATGACGATGATTTGACGTCCTCTAATCTTCCAAAAGATGTGCCAGGTACAGTGCAAGTAATTCCACGTCGTCCTGGCCATGATATTTCGGACAGTGATGATGAGCCGCTTTCTAATTATATAAGATCTTCAAAACGAGTTAAAAGTCAAGACGCACCTAAGTGGAGAAAAACTTCACCTATATATAGTACAACACATAACATTACCGATGCCATTCAGAGCAGACAAAAGACTGTTGTAGAATCCATAAAAGACCACAACCCTACAATGTTGTTTGAAAAATTCTTTGATGAAGAGGTTATGAACTTGATAACACAAAATAGTGTTTTGTACGCTGGTCAAAATAATCGACATAATTTTGAAATTAATTGTGAGGACTTGAAATCTTTTTTGGGCATATTGATATTGACTGGATATCACGAATTACCTACCGAACGTGCTTATTGGAGTTTGGATGAAGATCTTGGCATTCCATTGGTTGCAAATTGCATGTCACGTAATAGGTTTTTGGAAATAAAAAGAAACCTACACTTTGCAGACAATTCTCTAGTTGAAAATTCGAATGATAAAATGTTCAAAGTGAGACCATTGTGTAATCTCATTCAGAGAAACTCGTGCCAGTGGGGAGTTTTTCATAAAAATTTGTCTGTAGATGAGTCCATGATTAAATATTTTGGCCGTCATTCAGCCAAACAATTCATAATGGGAAAACCTGTGAGGTTTGGCTATCGGAATTGGGCAGCAACAAGTTCTGATGGCTACTGCTACACATTTGACATTTATTGCGGCAAGTCATCTACAGAAGTTTCTGCTGATCCTCTCGGCGCGAGAGTCGTAAAATCTCTGCTGGCAAAGATGCCAATTGTACCAAATGAACATATTGTGTACTTCGATAACTTTTTTACAAATTATCAGTTGTTGCATGATTTGCGACTCTTAGGCTACAGGGCCACAGGCACAATGCGAGAGAATAGAACTAAGAATTGTCCACTTACCACTGTGAAGGTAATGAAAAAGCGACCTAGAGCAGAGTATGACTATCGATTTGACACAAAAAATGAAATTACAATTGTACGCTGGAAAGATAATAATGTTGTTACAATGGGATCCAATTTTGACAGTATAGAGCCTCTGGGAAAAGTGAGAAGATGGTGCAAGGTTCAAAAGCAAAAAGTGGAAGTCAATGTCCCAAGACTGTTTATAAATTACAACAGAGGAATGGGTGGCGTCGACCAAATGGATCAGTCCATCAGTCTTTACCGAGTGTCCATAAGAGGAAAAAAATGGTGGTGGGTAATCTTTACCTACTTACTAGATATGGCTATTTCTAATGCTTGGCGACTACATGTGTTACTCAGCAAGACTGGACAGGTGACATGTATGGACCAATTATTGTTCAGACGGACGATTGCCCGAGGGTACATACGACACATAAAAACGAAAAGTCATCCGACATCGTCAAAAATACTTGGATTGGAGCAAAAAAATAATGGTCACAACCCCGAACGCATAGAAAACCCATTGCGTTGTGTTATTTGCCACAACCGAGGTCGCTGGCGATGCGGACTCTGTAAGAAAACGTTGTGTGTTGAGCGACCGTGTTTTGGACAATTTCACTCTTAAACCGCCCACTGTACACAGCCGTGTACAGCCCTTTATTTTCTAAAATATAAGTGTTTATTTAAATTTTTCTTTTCTAATAGTATTAAGTGTTCACAATGTTGTAATAAATAACAATAAAAAATAATTTTCACATGTAGTTTTCTTTTGGGCGTTAATGGGTTAATTCAGTTCATGTGGAACCCATTTTCCCATGGCTTTCAAACGTCTGGAGACGGCTTCTCGTGTCACATTTAATTGATTCGCGAGTTGTTGCGTTTGAGCGTCATCCTCATCCAACAATGCTTGCAATTCGGCGTCTTCAAACTTTCTCGGTGGTCTTCCACGTTCTTTGTTTCTCACGTCAAAATCGCCACTTTTGAATTTTTTAAACCACTCAAAGCGCTGTGAATTACCAAGAGCATGCTCACCGTAAGCTTCGACAAGCATTCGATGCGATTCTGCAGCAGTTTTCTTCAAATAGTAACAGAAAATCAATGCTGTCCGCAAATCGTAGTTTTCAGGCACAAAAACAGACATGTTCAATGCTATGAAAACGTATGTAGTTGTATTAAACTTATAATGTTGTGAGTTAAAAGTCTTTGACAAATGCAAACACAAGAAAAAGACGCCAATGACGCGGTTTGACTATCACTACATTGACAACTGGAGCCATCTATGAGCAAATTCCGGTTTCATATTTACAGACCTGATATTGTTAAAATGGCAAAAAAGAAAATCTCGCAATGATCATAATTTTATTTTCATTAATCCAACAACATACAGTTGTATCAATAATTTTCATTGGAATACCTAATTTATGTATATATTTTATCCAAATATTCCATTACTTTTGGATACTTCGATCAATTTAATCTACATGCCATCATTGATCCTTTAGAAAAAAGGACCCAACCCACGAAACACATTTTTTTTGCTTATTTAAAATATCGAAAAATCAAAGATCAAACCTGTATGTGTGAAAAAATTTAACCTGTTAAATGGGTATTTTGTGGTTATATTCCATCTAAAAAAATTGATCTGGATGTTTTCTCAATCATCTCAGAACAGGTAAAATGTGGGTTGCATCATTTTTGCACATATGCCCATTTGAGGTACATCAAGTAATTTGCGGGTTATACCAGAAAATTTATTGACATATCTGAAAATTTAGACGTCTTCACGATATTTATCAGAAAATAAAGAACAGATAATAATTTTTTCACATATTAATACATTTAGCTAGTTCTCTCTTTCTTTTCTTCAAGGCTGGTTAAGATCAAGAGAAAAGGAATTTTGTGACCAATTACATTCTCCACTACATTGTAATGTTCCTTTTTATCATGTGGAGGCACATTTAGCAAAAGTAATTCTTTCTCGTGTCCAATACAGACCAGTGCACTGGAAGACATATGTATTATGTTGCTTTTTTTTAGCCCAGATGGAGAATCTGCTACATTCTTATATGGATATGCAAAATTATTTATATTATATTAAGGCAATTCACTCTGGAGTGAGGGCTTGTTAAATAAAATATATGAGTCGTATAAAAGTTTTATTGTCAAATAATTTTTTTTACAACTTTTCTTTTCTTTTAACATTAAAAATAAATCCAAAAATTTAGAGTTTTGTAATCTCAAACACGAAAAAGACAATAAATTATTTTAAACATTAAATAAGCCCGCTTAAAACTCATTGTTTTAATTTCAAGTATGTTTTATGAAATAATAAATCTTAACTACAACGTTTCATATTTAGCATTGAATATGTAGCTGTCTAATATATGCAAAAATAGATTTCACTTAACTTTTTTTATTTATTTGAGCTCTTTTTGTAATCCGGGACTGTTGAAATCTTTTCACGTTTTAGTCAAGAGACTACATTAAGTTTATTAATTGTGAAATGTCCAAATAATAAAAAAAACATGTAAAAAGTTAAAAGACAAAACCTGCAATGACAAATTTGTATACTGACACTGACATGGTATATATTCTCACATTCTGATTAGTTCTCATAGAGTTGACCATTTTCATTATGGAAATATCGCTGGAGAAGACTGGACTCAGACTTTTTTGTGTTTAATTTGTGCGGAATATTGAGAAGGAAATTTTTTTTAAAACTGCATCAAAATTTGTTTTTTTTTTAACAAAAATGGACTTAGCCAAGTTTGAGCAGCAAATACACAATTTCATAATAAAATTATTATCACTCATAGTGGTCAATTACGAATGCGTTGTAAAAGAGGTCATATAAAAATAGTCTATAATTATCACAAAATTTAGTTCATTATTTAAATTCAAATGCAACATAGAACAAAGTTTCCTTTTCATAAATATGATGGTGAGAAAAAATGATATAGGTTTTCTCTATTAAACATCCACATTTTACTCTGAAATATCCACTATTCAGGAGATACATTTTTATTTATCTGTGGTGAAATCATTTTCTTTTAAAAATATATTGTATAGTGTGTACTTTGAGATCTACATTAAGAATTATATTAAAACGTAAGTTTTTTTTGCTAAAATATCTAAAACCCAACGTCCTCGAATTGTTGCCACCGTAGCCTAATGTTTATTATGCTTGCTTAGCACTCAGGCATCCCGTGTTTGATTCCCAACGTATCCAGAACTAGTTGCGTTTTGTAACTGCCTAACATAAATTTCTGGAGTGTTTATGGAGTAACAAGTGTAATAAAACAACCCATTATAAATTTTTTGATTTTTTGTCAGGCATGAATGTGTTGATACGGTGTATGAGTTTGTAAATAATTATAATTTTTTCAACAGTTATTTATTACTTTGATAACCTTAAGAATTTCCTTGACATTTATTTGGAAGTTTGTAAATAATTATCTTTTCTGCCTGTTGACTTTGATATCAATTTCTATTAATTAGTTATAATCTAATAGTGAATAATATTTATTCTCATTTTTTAATTTTTTTAATAACGATTTTACTGCTATCACACATTTCAATTTGAAACACAATTTGGACTTCCTTCTACATAATTGTATATTTTATCTGTTAATTTATTGTTATTAATTGAATCACCACTTCCCCTAATTAATTATAAAAATTGTTTGATTTATGAATTATTTTATGTAAAATTAATATTTAAATGAAGGATGTGGATTCTAAAACTTAATCTGTAAAAAATATCAAATCTGTATACAAAAAAGATCTAACCCAAATCACCAATCTATTTTGAGATATTCTACGAAACATTACTTTATTTTGTACGGGTTTGTATGTAATGATTTTTTACCATGGAATTTTATCATGAAATACATCTTTACTGGCTTGATATTTTTGCACCTATAGGATTGAGCTATGCTTATTCAATATTTTAAATTAACAAAAAAATACAGAATGGATCTTTTTCGCATTTGTATATCCCATTATGTATGTATTAAAAATATTGTTTGTAGTCAATTGTTAATTTTTAAAACTGTTTTTGAAGATTTAATTTAAATTGTTTTCAAACGGAAGACACGATAAAGTTAATGAAATTCTTAATCTTGTTTTTAAATAGCAGGTTTTAGGTATATTTCATTTGACATCAAGGCCAACGGTTAGGTCATGCCTGACTAACTGTGATAATTATTTAACAGATTCATACTATTTAATTTATTATATGTTCTAATTTACATTTGAATGTTTTCCAACATTTAACATTTCTAATTTGTTTCAGATATTTTCAATCCATTACCATCAAGTTGTAGAACAAAAAAAATATTTTTATCACTTAAAGAAACTCTTATGAAAAGTGAAAATAAAAAAATAAAGTTTTGTCTGTTTGGAGCGTGATGAAGTTATTCCAGCAAATAATATTTCTCCAAAATGAGGTTACCATCTTGAGAAAACAGAAAACAAAATCTAACAAAATTTTTGAAGAAAAACAACATCATGGCCATGAGGCTGATTTGGACAAGAATATCAACTTTTTCACTCTTGCCCTGTTTCCTTCACAATCCTTATGTTGAATATCAGGAAATATGGAAGCACGGAAAATGGAGATTTACAAATCGTTCCAACATTGAATTTGTGAAAATTTGTAGATAAGCTAAATATGTGTTGATAAACAAACAAAATGTTAAGAATAAAATATGTCCATGTTTAAAATTGAACAATTAATCGTGCTACATACAATTGAAAGTAAAAATAACTTGAAAATGTAGTGATTGTGTTAATATTTGACGTGTGCCATTTTACTAAATTTAGTTTCCAAACAAAATTTACAGACTGTTACGGCCTACAAAGTACTTGCTTGTTTGAATCAATTTCAATTGATACATTGCAAATTGCCCTCAAAGTGTTACTTGAATTTGGTGTTTTAAATTTATTGATGTTGTTTTGAATATCTATGCTTTTAATAAGTTGATACATCAGTTAGCTTTTAAAACAAATATTAATTAGAATACAATTGATGTAAATTGGCAGCAATATTATTTTTTGAAATTAAATGTTGCAATGTGGTGTAAATAAATAATTAGTGTTTTATAGTTGTGATCAAATAATATAAAATGGCTCTGCTAAGCATGAGGTATGGTCCACGTATGTGGCTGCAGCTTACGAAGCTAAAGAAGTGTGTTGTGTCCATTATTATCATCATGGCTATTCTTATCATGTATTCTACAAATTACATTTTCACGTCTTCCTTTTCAACGTAAGTAAATTTTTTTAATAATCAGTTAATTTTTACATAGCATTTAGCCTGTCTGGAGTTATACACTGCATTATTTCCACCTTTAATGTGCTCAAATGTTTCACATAATAGGCTTCACCAAAATATTGTAGATAAAAATAAACCTTTCAATCACTTAAAAAAATAGAGACCTTAGTTTAATCTGTGAAAGGTTCTGTGGATATTTTGCTGTATCATTTAAAATAGGCAATTTGTTAAGTTTCCTTTATAAGTGATATTGTAAAAATGAGAATTTTCTAGAGGTATTTGAAAACCACTCTTTTTGAGATGCCATTTCAAAATTCATGAACATTATAAGATTTGTCTGGTAATTATCCAATCTTATTCACTACAAAAAAGAAATTGTCAACCTAGAGTACCTCAGTTGCCTTCAAATTACTCCCTTATTCCAGTGCTGTAGCTGCTTTATTGCGTTCTGTTTGATCTGCTTCATCTTTTTAGCTTGAAGGACAATTTCAGTTTTGAAAACAGCTAGAAATCATGTGGTATCATGTCAGGGCTGTATTCTGGCTGATGAATGTTTGGCTTAAATGATCCTGGATGAGTTGAATACATGGGTGTATTATCATAGTGAAGCTGCCAGTCGCTGCTTTTACAGAAATGGGGTCATTTCTTTTTACTGCATCTCTAAATCTTCTCAAAACTCCTTGGTAGTAGTACTCATTGTTCCCTATGTAACCTTGTGGAACATATTCATAGTGAACAACACCTTCGTGGTCAAAGAAAATATGAGCATTATATTGATATTGCTTCAACGTTGGTGCAACATTCTTTGGTCTTTCTTCAGTATTTACATTGAAAAGATTGTTTTTTGGCTCAGGCTCATTGGTCTGTGATTGGCATCACCAATGATGACCTTTTTGATGATTTTTTTTAATTATTTATACATGAACTATGTTTAATGGCTGTTTTCAATCTGGTAATTTATTAATATAATTTTTTTATTGTTTATAAACTCTTGTTTATGTGGGCTTAGAAATAGTTGAAGAATCAGTTTAACCCCAATTTTATTTTTATTTTTTAAATATAAATATGGTGAAATATCAGTTTCGTTGACATCTTTTGGAAACGGACCGAACTAATTTGTACTCCCAATAATATTTTTTGTGATGTATATACAGTAGAACCTCTCATAACAAGAATAATTCGTTCCAGAATCTTACTCGTTATGTGAAACACTTGTTATGCGAAACAAATTTTCCCATATAAATCAATGTAAAATACGATAATGCGTTCCATGCCGAAAAAAATACTCCATTTTTTTTATTTTGAACGTTTATTCAAATAAAATTACATACTTATAAATTGTTAAGGAGCGTAACAACCCGGAATGCGATTTTGATTTGCAAAAAACAATAAAAAAATCGAAATAACTAGTTTTTTATTTATGAATTTATGACAAATAATTAATTCTTTTTTATTAGAAGTAAAATCCGGTAACCCTCAGAATCTACGAGCTTCTTATAGTCGCTGATGAAGTTCTCTGCTGCCTTTGTGTCAGAGCTTGCTGCTTCAACATGCCTCACAACGCTGTGGATGCCGGTTCTTCTCTTAAATTTCTCGAACCATCCATGACTTCCCTTAAATTGTACTTCTTTTTCGGCAGTTGATGATCCTGGCGTCTTCTTAACGAGGTCGGCGAAAATAACTTTCGCCTTCTCACAAATGATGTTTTCGTTAATAGTATCGCCTTGCAATTACTTTTCGTTTATCCATATGAGAAGCAGCCTTTCAACATCATCAAGAATAGGTAACCGTTTCGTAGACATTCATGACACTCCCTTTGAAGCATCTATCTTCTTAATTTTGTCCTTGTTCTTGAGGATAGAGCAAATCGTTGATATAGACCGATTGTATGTGCGCGCTAGATCAGCCACGCTCACACCTCGTTCTCGCTTTTCAATGATTTTACGTTTAATTTCTACAGTTACTTTTATTCTCTTATGGCTGTCTTCTTGTGGCTTTTTCTTCAGGGACATTTTTGCAAGGGTTATTAAACTGCACAAAAAAAATTACAAATAATGTCTGAACACAAGTTTGGAAAAATGTGTGATCACATGTGACACTAACGTGCTAGCGGAACGAGTGCTAACCAGAGACTGACGCACTGGCGCGGAAGTCCCGGCTCACAAGTGAGTGACGTGAAGATGGGACTTCCCCTTTCTGCGTCACTCGTTATGCGAAATGCCGCTCGTTAAGGGAGCATTTTTTTCACAATCTGTTGAGCTCGTTATGCGAATTACTCGTTATGAGAGGTGCTCGTTATGAGAGGTTCCACTGTAAACTAGTATTCTATGTACATACAAACCATCACACAATTTTATTTATGTGGTAAGTAATGTCCCAGCATTTTCAACTGTCTCACATCTTTCACTTCTATTTTGTTTTCTTAGCTCCTTTGATCTCTCTGTATTCCACAGTTTCTTTTTTTTTTAATTTCACTTTTATAAGTTTTTCTCTACTACTTATTTGTGTTGGACTATTTATGTAGTCTTTCCTTCGTCACTGATTTGTTTACTCAATATGGCCAAACCACTTCAGAAAGCTCTCATTCATCTTTAATTCACCATTTTTTATACTGTTTTAACAAATTTTAAGTTCAATTAGACTCATATAGCAGTGATTAGGAAAATCTCTAATCAGGTTTATAGTAACTTGAATGAAATGTGTAATTTGAAACGAAAAGAAGTTTCAATTTTTGAAATATTTAAATGTTTTGGGTTTTACTTTATGGAACTTAATCATAAAATTTACTTTGCGAATTCCACTAGTATATATTAATTTCATGACTCAGAGTTCTTTTGTATTCTTCAGGCAAACTAAACAATAATTCTAATACGAGGAGCTCGAAACTATAACATACGTGTAAGTGAAATTTACCGAGTAAATTTTATCATAATTAAGTTTCAAAATAGTGCAATAACTACAAAGCTATTAGTTTATTAAGTGTGTTAGGTAAACTGTATTCAAGTATTTTGATTGAGAGAGTGAAGAGAATAGCTGAATTAGAAATATGGGATGCGCAAGGTGCTTTTTTTGGTGGTAGTGAAGTCATGGACCAGATTTTCACATTACTGAACATATTTGAGAAATGATTGGGAAAAGAAAAAAATTGTAAGGGTATGATCATGTAAGAAGAGAGAAATTGTCGGAGGTATGGAAAGATTATAGAGTGAATGATAAATTAATAAGTGCGATTACTTCGTTGACAGTCATGTAAGTGTAAGAATAAATGGAGAATTTATTCTTACACTTACATATTTACACTTACATACTTACATATTGTATTTTCTACGTTTCCATTCTGAAAGAAGAAAACGTAGAAAATCAGAGGAAAACTTAGAAATTGTATAAGGTGTATGGATTTAGAAGAGGCTAAGAATGTGTGTCGAGATAAGAAAGCCTGTCGCTCTGTCCTCTGCTTATCCCCTTATTCTGACAGGGAAATGACATGATGGTATGTATGTATGTTTGAAGATCTAGTGGAAATAGTTTTTTGGTGTCTATCTGTTTGAATCAATTGTTTAATTAACTTCAATCTATTTGATTTAAAATCTTCACAAATAAAATTATTATAATTTTATAGTTTATTTTTCTACCGAGTAGTGTGATTTTCATTTAGTCTGATTCAGAACAGCAATCGGATGCTTTTTACTACCATTGCCTGAGATCCTTATCATTCACATTCTCCTTTCTGTATTCTCGATTTCTACGATCTCTGTATTCTCTCTTATTGTACGGCACCGTACAAAGACTGTAGAATAGGTGGATGGCTGCCGCTCAATAATCAGGGATTTCGGCTCACTTGATGTTTTCCGGTGAAAAGTAGTAGGGGGGAAGAGATTCCTCTTTAGCAGGTAGAAGTTGGTCCAAAGTAAAAGGTAGTAGACTGGAGTGAACTGAGAATGTATTTTTTGACTTTTGCGCTCCTTATGTGCGGCCAATCGCTTATCGTAAGCGCCTGTTTTCGCCCATGCATGCCGTCATGACTTGCGAGATATCACATATCTCGCACATTTTCGCATCCATGGGCCAATGGGCCATACATCAACAAAAACATCAAAAAATATCAAACAAGAAAACAAATACATCATATGTTTTGGGTGACGCATACATCCGATACACTTATCACATTGCCATTTGCGGTTAGTGAATTGTCATTTTTAATTAAAATGATGTCATAGGATTGCGGTAATCATAAATTGAATGATTACCAAGTGAGCTGTGATTCACATACCAAAATCCAAATTTTAGTCTACTTTTAAATGGAATTTTTCTAGTGTGCCTGCGAAATTAGCCATAAATTTCATCATCATCCTAATGTCAGATGAAGGAAAAACTGTGTTGGTATTTTTGTCTCAATGCTTGTAGTCTCCTCAAATTATATTCAAGATAAGATGAATTATGAAATACGGAAATACCCCAATTATTGCAGTTAATGCTGCTTAGAAAAAACTTAGTAAGTGCAACAACAATTATTGGGATCCTGAATATATCGAAAATGTGGGATTTTTGCCAAGACCTTTTATTTTAAATTTCTTATATCGATTATTTAGTATTTTATCATTATCCTGTCATGTAATTTATGACTGAGCATTGTGACTTCCATGCTCCCTTGACGACTCCTCTCCATCTATCTCTGCACGAAGAGCAGTTATTAAGAGTAGCCTTGGAGTTATTAAGAGTAGCCGTTGCATCTTAGCAGTTATTAAGAGTAGCCGTTGCATCTCTCACTTGGTCAGTCCAATGCATTTAGACTTCCTCTTGCGAGTCTTTCTTCCATGATTCCAGTGGCCACAAGCCTCTCCAAACTGTCTTCTTGGCCACGAGCAGTGTGTCCGAAGAAGTAGTCCGAAGGAGGACTGGTAGGTATATTATCGACAATCTGTTGATGATTCTCAGTTCTTCGAGAATGGAGGCATTAGTTCCCCTTGCCGACACCACATTTCAAATGCATCTATTCTACGTTTACATTCAAATCAATAACGTACCTAATAAATAAAATGCAGTTTTCTATTTTAAAAGTTTATTAAAGCGCACCGGCATGGCATGTACATGGAAATATGAATGAAATGTTAATTTTTTTTACAAAATATTTTAGCTGACTTGTTTGTTTACATTTTTCTTCATCTTCTCTTGGTATTGAATTCTGTATTTCCCAGCGCACTTTCATTGCACACTCAACATCCGGATCTGCATTCATTAGTTTCTGTTTTAAAGTTTCACAACTACGAAATATTTCACTAAGTTCTTTTAATGTGAATTTCTTTATTGCTGTTTCAATTTCATCTTCATCTTCTTCCAGATCGTGGTACAGATGGTCTTGTTCTAGGTTAAGAAGGTCTTCATGAGTAAGGTTCTTGTCATGAAATTGGAGCAATTCTTTAATACTTCCATTATCTATTTCAATTAATCATAGGTGTAATCCAAGTTGCCTGATTTCTTTTATGGTACCATTCACTTCAGCCCCAAATCCTTGGAAATCATTTTCGCGATGAGGAATTCCAAACAGCTTTCATGTTATTTGCTTTAACGTCACAACATGCTTCATTAATGTTTTCAACTGCATTTTTTATGTTGAAATTCTTCCAAAATTCTATTGAATTCATTGCATTTTTACCTGTTTTTTTGTTGTTGTTGAAGATATAGGCTTACGCAAGTAACATGCCTTTAATGTATAAATTACCCCTTGATACATAGGCTGTAATAATTAAGTCATTTTGGGCGCTAAAAATATGACCTTCACACATAAATATGCGCTGTATATTATAGGTACCTATATAACCTATCTCTACGGTTTGGGCGGCATGATACATGCGAAATACTGCAATAACTCAAATGCTTATTGCAAAAATCAAATATTGGTAAGCTGCTATAACTGGAGTATTTCTGTAAGTAAAGGGAGAGTTAAGAGGACAAACTCTGCCCTATTTGTTAAAATACTTGTCTTCCACCAGGGGTTTTATGTTCGATTCCTGATAAAAAAAAAATGCTTCCAATAAATTTTTCACACACAGTCCTTTTAAAATTTTTCTAGTTGTTTATAAGAAATTGGCACATGACAAAATGCTGCTGAACTTCACTGAACTTCGCTGAACTTCACTGCTGAAGATAACATAAATAATTTCTACTGTGAAAATATGCCTGCTTGATTAGCAATAATGTTATCCATTAGATCACAGACTTAAAGAAAGTGAATTAAAATTTTTTTTTTTTTATTTATTTTGATTTATTTTACACATGACAAGAAATATACATAATTTGCGAAAAAACAACAGGTAATTTAATTTGGACACACAATTTTAACGAATCTGGGTTTGTTGCCTTTCATTTGTCGTGTCCCCAGTAAACTAGGTTTTTGCCTGTATCTCACTGAGGAAATACAACATTAAAATTCGTTTTGAATGAAGAAAAGCATTTGAAGTGCCTGTAGGAAGAATACAATAAGCAGTTTTTTTTATCGACGATTTGGAAGATACTTATTTATATAGATGCGTATACATAGAAGTTAATTTAAAAATGTAAGTAGAAATATATTGTTTAAAGTTATGAAATTCTATCAATTTTTTCCATGAAAATGATAAAATTTTATAATTTTAAACAATATATTTCTACTTATATTTTTATGGCATACAGTTTTATTTCCTATTGAAATATAAATTTAACAATTAGAATGTGGGCTGTTGCAATGAAATAAATTTATTAATTTACTAATATATCTTTTAGGCTGATGCAGCGAAATAGTCGGCCACAAGTGCTAGTGCGGTGTGGCCCCAACTCCATCTCTCCGCCGCCTCCTCCCCCGGATCATCGCTCTCAGGCACGGCTGCGTATCGATCCCAAGGTCTTGGTCTTCGGAGAGTCTGTCTATTCTAAACTCTGCAAAGACATTGCTGAATTGCTAGTACATAATAGAATTAAGTAAGCTTATTTATTATTACTAAAAATTCTGATGTAGTTTAAAAATAATTGCTAGCGTTACTACATATCCATCTAGATAATAACGAAAACTCTATGTGTAGAGATATGTGCGTTTGTTACCTTTTTAGTCCCATACTTCTGAATGTTATCTAAATTAAACTGGTTGAATTTTCACATGAATCCGAACACAAAATGAAAGGATCAAATGTTCCAAAAAGTAAGGGCTGCGTTAAGAATGAAAAATTTCTAGAATGTTTGGGTTTAAATTGGAACCTTCTAAGAATCTTCCTATGCATCTAAGACACTCTAAGTTACAGGAGTGAGATTTCAAAAAAGAAAGTCAGAGCCAGTTTGAGGGCATAATATGCCAGTTAGGGTTTCTTATTCCTTGTTTTTTATGGTCGAAACCAATTTTTCCACAAACCTTCCTATATAATACATTTAGTTACGAAGTTAATTTTCCAAAAAGGAATTAGAAAATTAAGGCCAGACTTAGAACGAAAGATACTAGAAGAGATTGGGTTTCTTATGTCCATGTTTATAGATGGATCTGAAAGAAAATGGAAAATAAAGGCTAGGCTGAGGACGATGCCTGAAGATTGGACTTATTTTATTCATGTTTATAGATAAATCTGAATGAAAATGGAAAATTAAGGCTAGGCTGAGGATAAAAGATGCCTGAAGATATTGGGCTTCTTATATTCATGTTTATAGACGGATATTAATGAAAATTTGTACATACCTTACTATAATCTAAGACACCAAGCGATGGATACACATTTTCCAAAAAAAACTTATAGGTTGAGTTGAGGGTGATATTATTTAAGAAAGTTTGGATATATTATTCTTATGTTCATGAATCGGAGGTGAAGAAGAAAAATGAGTGGCGGACCAGACCCTTATGGGATAACAGAAAAAAAAGAGAGAATTCAAATTGTGTTTTGAATTGGTAATTTTTCAAGTACAATAATTACTATATTAAATTTATGCTGTTATTCTTAATTTTTTAAACTCCCAGTTTAAAAAAAATACTAGTTGTATGATATGAAAATTACTTTGAATGTATTGTTTTTCTTTGTGCAAATGAGTGTTTATTAAATATTTTCTTTTATTTCAGGTATAAGTTAGAAGTGTCTGCCAAAAGCCTTCCAGTCCTCACTAATCTTGACAAAGGTCGCTATGGAGTGATAGTATTTGAAAACCTTTCCAAATATTTATTAATGGATAAATGGAATCGAGAGTTGTTGGACAAGTACTGCAGAGAATATTCAGTGGGGATTGTAGGATTTCTAAGTCCTTCTGAAGAGACTCTGGTTGGTGCACAACTTCCAGGATTCCCTTTATTCATTCATACCAATATGCGTCTCAAGGTAAAGATTCAACTTATGCTTCATTTCATTTGTGTGAGATTGTGCAATATAAAATAAATTAGCATTTTATTTAACCCTTACAGATTGGCTAAGATTTACGCGAAGTACTCCCTCAGTCCAGCAAGAATTTTAAACATTGGAACGCACTTATAAACAATTTAATTCCTCTTCACACAAAAGGAATAAAGTTACCAAATAAACAGCATGTTATAGTCAAATGTTGTACCTTTGTGTTAGTATAAAAATAATCCGAGTTTTTGGTTTCATATTGACTTTAAAAAGTAAATAAAAATATATTACCGTGAGAATGGAGCTGCCACTTAAGTAAATCACTTATGGGATTTTTTATTATAAGGTCTATCTTAAACATTTAGTCATCCACAATACAAAAATTATCTTTATCGGAAAGAATCATATTAATAATTAAATTTAATGGAAGGTCTAAAAAAAATATCTCGGCACAAACACACACACTCGCGCAACTGTTCATATGGATGTGTCTATATTGCAGATGTAACTTTTAAAACTCAAAACTTTGTGTGATATGTGTGATATGCCTTAAAACAATTAATTGGACATTAGGCAACTTCGCAGTCACTACACCAATAACGAGTTTAAACACGTTTCTGAGGCTGCTAAGGGGATGGTCACCACTTTGTTTGGATTTAGGTATTGACTCCGGATGATGATATTTTTGTAGAAGTTGTCGAACAACTCCTAATTGAAAGTCTGTTAGGCTCACGTCTTTTTTTGTCTTAAACTTAAACATTGTGTGAGCATTTATTAAGACCACGTCAATTGTACAAAACGCGATCTTTTTGTACCACTTATTGGTTTTACGGATGCATTCTACAAAGGTGATCATCATATCTGACCTGTCTACGGAGCTCATGTGTTTGTTGTAACTAACTACACACGATAGTTTCACAATAGCGGCTTTTGTTTTGTAATCGACTTTGCCGGTTTCTATTGGTGACGTATCTTGTGCAGTTGTCAACATGTGCACATCTCTCTTGTCGTGCCATTTTACAGCAAGTAGATATTCAGAAGCCATTGATGATGTTTCACCTTTCTGCACGATTCCAAATTTTGGCAGGTACTTCCTAGTTTTTTTGACTGTTCCACAGGCTTTGGTTTTTTGATCGTGCAAATACTTAAATAAAGCTGGACTTGAGTACCAGTTATCCGTATATACAGTATGTCCTTTACACAAATATTCTGATAATAGGGACACAACCACTTTTCCCGAAACCCCCATATTCTTGGATAATTGTTCGTCTATATTACTTACCGGTATTTCGGTTTTTGCTCCACAATAAATAATTAATTTTAAAACTAAACCGGTTTCACAATCGCACAGAACAAAGAGTTGAATTCCGAATTTGTGCCTTTTTGCCGGCAAATACTGTTTTATTCGTAACCTACCTTTGAATAATACTAGTGACTCATCGATACACAAATTTTTAAAAGGATAAAAAAAAATCTTAAAATTATCACACACCAAATCGACAGTCTCTTATTTTATATAGAATATCGTCTTGGCTGTTTGCAACTATCGGAAAAATGTAGCATACTTAGAATAGACAAATATCTATCTCGTGACATTGTCTCCCCAAAAATTGGTGACGATATTAATTTGTCCTTTGTCCAATTTTTTGCTCCGAACCATAAGCATTGATTAAGCGAAAAATATATATATTTCATCAGCATTCACAGGCTTCCGTTCATTCATTTGTGAATGTTGGGAAAATGTTTTTTTTTGTCTTTAGTTGATCATAATATCTATTAGTTTCTTCAGAAACTTTTCTCACTATGTCACTACTCAAAAATAGTTCAAAATAATCTATTTCCCGACTTTCTTCATTGAGATCGCAATTTCTCAATCCAGATTGTTGGTTGAAGTCATGCAATACTGGACGAAAGTTAATGCCATTTTGCCACTCAGATGAAATATTGTCTACATTTACGGTTGATGTGGGCTCTGTATTATCTAAAACATTAGAATTGTCAATTTCACTATCACTAATTTCTGAAGGATCATCGACGTCCTCAATATTATCCGGTATATAATCTTCGTTGTCACTCATAGAAAAATTAGAAACAATTTTTAGAATATACTGTTCTATTGCATTGTCATTCATCTTTTAAATTATGAAAGGGTTCAATAAACAGAAAAATAGTTATACACTCAAACAAAACATCAATGTTCACAAACCAGCATTATTACGAATAACAATCTACACAAATAATAAAATTAAATGAGTTTGCTCACACAAAAATGATTGTTTATAAAAAAAAAAAACAAAAATTACAACGAACTCCGAAGTAATGTCTAATAAATAACAATATAACAGTCACCCTAAATAAACATACACTCAAGATCAATTACGTGTACCGACACACATAGAACACTACCACTTCGCGACTCGGCGGTTATATGATTGTATAGGTAACCGATGGCCGCTATGCGCAAAGTCTTCATAGGACACATGTTACAATAAAATAAAATAATATTAAACATTCATATAAGAAGGATGAAACTTTAACTCCAAATCACAGAAAATATATGAATATATACACAACACTTTTTTACTTTTGATCCGTAGTAGTAAATTGACATAATAATAAACGTTTTATACAGAGAATATGTGTGGACTGCGTATGTAGCCAGCTGGAATTTTGGCCCGATTTTCTTCGACTTCATATGTAGCCAGCCAGACTATGGGGGTTAAGCTATCTTTTTTTAAATATTTGATTTTGAAATGGAGATTGTTTATTGATCTTGCTCACCAGGATCAAAGTTATGTTTATTTCTTATAAGTTTGATAAAAATCTGTCATTTTTTGATAGAAATGTTCCTCCTATTTTTTTAAGCCTCTTTCATTCAAAGTTTGTATGAAATTATTTATAAATATCAAAATCCCAGTCACTTATACATGACACTGCATGACATTCATTCCTTCATGTATATCATGACATTCATGGTAGAAGGGTTAATATTGTGATCTTCAGTAAAGTATTTAAGAGGAAGTGTGTTTTGTCCATTAACATGACAGTGAAGGGTAGAAGGGAGCAATTGATAACAAGATAAAAATCTACACAGTGGATTGCACACACATTCACGGTCCGACTGATACACAATGAAAAGCCCTACAATCTGCTAGTCACTAAAGCTTTGACATGTTTTTTTTTAGGATGCTACTTTGAATCCTGCAAGTCCCGTCCTTAGGATTACCAAATCGGGAGAAACTGCCTGGGGGCCATTGCCTGGAGACGACTGGACAATATTCCAACCCAACAGTTCTACATACGAGCCTGTTGAATGGGCTGTAAGAAACATTCCAGATTACCCAGAAGGTGGATTCATTAATTCCCTTTTTTAAAACATGTCTAATTTACCAATTATATGTTTTGGTTATTTGAGATATAGTAATATAATGTATACATACTACCTTGATCAAAAAGTTTTAGGACCGACCACCGTGTGGCGCTGTCAGTCACCTGATTGGAATTCTTTTTTTTTGTTAGGTTACCACATCTATCATTGACACTTCCCTTCGAATTTCAGCGTCATAGCTTGACATTTGTAAAAGTTACACTGTACTGAGTACATCTACCTTTGTGCGTGTTTTCGATTTTTTACAACTTTGAAAATGGCATCAACGAGTTTGCATGAAATTTTATGTGAAAAACGGATTTAACGGTCCGCAGACCTTGGAAATGTTGGGGAAGTGTTTTTCGGTGGCACGAACGCTTCAGAAGTGGTCGTAAGTCGGTCGAGGATGACGAACGCAGTGGCAGTCGAAAACCGATGAAAACATCGATAAAACCAAAGAAATGTTGGCCGAAAACCGCAAATTGACCATCAGAGAGCTGGCAGAGGACTTGAACATCGCTTATGGATCCGCTCAAGACATTTTGGTTAATGATTTGGGCCTCAGACGTGTCGCTGTAAAACTGGTGCAGAAAGACCTCAATTTCATGCAAAAAAGGACCGCGTTGAAATCGCGAAAGACATGATTTCCATGACTTTTTGACCAAAAACAACACAAATACTATCCAGCAGCCTTCGAATTCACCTAATCTGGCTCCCTGTGACTTTCCTGTTCAACCGACTTAAAAAACCGCTTCGCGGAACGCGTTGCAGCACCCGAGAGGATGTCATGAAAAAATCGAAGACGGCTCTGATGAACATACCGAAAATTGAGTACCAGCGGTGTTTCGAGGATTGGATTCTATATGCCGCTCTTAGTGAGGGATATTCTTATACCCTCTTCTGAAAATCTACATTTATACTCATTTCTACCCAAACACCCTGTTCATAATTCACATAATGTGGTTGTTTATCATTCACATAATATGTACATCTCGTCCTAATTAAATTATGATTTTAGGAAATCGAACATTGCTCACCACAGTGATTCAGGACCATGGCCACTTGGACTCTATTCAGAGGGTGCTATTTGGCTCGGGCTTGAAGTTTTGGCTGCACCGGCTCCTGTTCCTTGATTCCCTTAGTTATCTTAGTCATGGCCAACTTAGTCTTAGTCTCGAGAGGATGCTTCTTGTAGATGTAGATGATATTTTTGTAGGAGAAAGAGGTAAGGATTCTCGTGTTTTACTTTTAGTATTTATTCAGAAAAAAATATGTTAAATATTAAATGTTTGAAGAAATTAGTCTGACTGCGGGAAATGTCATTCTTTGACATCATTAATTGGCAGATCTGTTTCTCTTTTAATTAAGAAATCTGAGTTTAACCTTTTTATTATTGAACAGATATTTAAACTTGAGTTTAGTTTTGAAATTAAGTTTTAATTGTTTTATATGTATGCGATTTATACATACATTCATACCATCACACCATTTCCCTGTCGGGGTAAGCAGAGAGGATTGAACTCCAAATTTTCCTATCATGACATACTTCTTTTGCCTCTTCTGTTTCTCTTAGTGTTTACCTTTTCTTCTTTCAAAATTTCATAAACTTGGTCCAAACCATACTTTTCTCGGTCATCTTTGCCCATGGCTCTCATTTTGGTGTTATGACAATATTATTTGAGCTTCTGATGTTGTCCTCAATATAAATAAGGTAATTTAGTAGTTTGTGCCAATTTAAGTACAAATCTAAACAAAATCTGGAAAAGTGCTTTGAGCAATATAGCAAATCATAATTTTTTTGTGAAAAAAAAGATAAATAATGATGCAATAATAACAATAATTCAGGCGCCCCCAGAATTCAGATAATATTACAGAAGAGGAATGTTAAAAAACACAGCTCTAATTACTCGTATGTCGAACTTTATCAAAATATATGTTTTCCTCGAATTTTATGTATCCTCAGGTTTCTGACACGAGTTTGGGAACTGTTTCTGAAATATTTAAATTTTCATATTTAAACTTATTTCTAAATTAACGATTAAAAGAAATAGAGGTATTATTAATTTTAAAATATCTTTTGAGTTATTCTTTAACATTAACAATAATGTATAACTGAAACCAGAAAATCAATGATTTTTAAAAATTGTAACAAAATGCAAGAATTGGGTATATTTTTCGATTATGTGAAAATAATATTTCCAGTAAAAATCAGTTGTCAGTTTGAATTTTTTTCAGACACATGATGACAGCCATTTGATGACAATCACCAAAAAAAATAGTATTTTTTTAAATCTTGTACTTGCCAATTTGTGCCAGAATCCTTATGATGTATGAGATTAAAAGATAAAAAACATTTGATCATAATTATGAAACAAAATTTTATTCATTTTTATTCAAAATATTATTCAATTAAAAAGTGTCATGATTAATAAAGTGATATTAGGTTGTCCGGACGAAAATGCCGGTTTTTTTAAAGGTAGATCGATTTTTTTAAATTTATTTTCTTATTACATCGATACAATATATTCTCCTTTAGTAGACACAACCTTCTTCCATCTATTTAACAAATTTTTAATACCATCAGAATAAAATTTAGTAGATTTGGATGCAAAATATTCCTCGATGCTTTTTTTCACTTCTAAAGTGCGAAATTTTTATCTGTCACCTAAATAGTGTTGCATACTCGTAGATCTAAATAAATGATAATCTGAAGGAGCCAAATCTGGACCATATGATGGGTGAAGAATAGTTTTCTATCCAAGCTCCTTTATTTTATTTTCAGTCATCTTCAATGTATGGGGTCGGGCATTGTAGTGTTGCAATAAAATTGAATGTCGATTGAAAAACCAGGTTTCTTAAGCCTTATTGCTGCATTCAAATTTTCGAGTTGGGCACAGTATACTCATTCGTAATTGTTTTACCATAAGGAAGGACTTCGTGATAAATTATGCCTTTTGCATCCCACCATACACTCAAAAGCACTTTTTTTACAGTAAGACCCGGTCAAGGGGCCGGTTTCGCTACCTGCCCCTTTGAAAGCAATTGGCGTTTACCTAGTTGGTTTGACTATAGCACCCACTTTTCGTCTCCGGTCACTAAATGGTATAAAAACGCAATGTTTGTCTCTTTTTCGATTAAATCTTCACATAAGCGCTTGCGTACCACTTTGGTCTTATCATGCTTCACAATCTTGCCGATTTTTTAAAGATTTTCTTGCACACTAGATTTTGAGTATCCAAGCTTGTCAGCTAATTGTCGTATAGTCAGTGCTGGATTGGATTCGATTTCTGTACGAATACATCATCATCCACTTTCACTACTTTTTCACTTCAAGGATTGTTTTTTAGATTAAAATCACTACTTTTAAATTGTTTAAACCACCTTTGGCTTGCCGAACAGTTAAACATTCTCCAAATGTGTCACAAATGTTTTTAGATGCATTGGTTACATTATTTTTTTGACAGTATTCGTACAACATGCAATGTCATATAAATTGTTTGTCAGGTATATAACTCTCCATCTTAACCCGCGTTTGAAAAAAAAAAAATTCACTAAAATAATGTTCTCCAGATGAATAGAACACAAAACAACTGATGAATAGAACACAAAACATGTCTTGTAGGACCAACGACTGGAACACAACTGATGGTCAAAAATGACCATGAAAAATACGTTATTTTCGTCCGGACAACCTAATATTATACTGTTTTGGTAATGATATCACAAATTCTTCTTAAAATAAATATATTTTTTGTGTACTTAATTTTGAACAATAATAATTATGAATTTATAAAATTTCTATTATTTTAGGTATTCGACTTCATACTGACGATGTTCAGGCCCTTATATCAACCCAAGCCAGAATTCGACAATACGTTCCCGGGTTCAGGTTTAACCTCGGGTTTAGTGGTAAATATTTTCATCATGGGACTGATGAAGAGAACAGGGGAGATGACTTATTGCTTGCAAATGCACACAAATTTATGTGGTAATTTTCTAACTTCATTTTATTTTATCACAATAATTTTTTTGTTTTTTATTCACCTTCGAAAACATCTTCATATAATGAAAAATGTAAATTAAATAAAGAAAGTGTAAATCATAATCTATGTCAACACTATTTCTAGATTTTAACTTATTTAATTGAGTTTACGTAAATTAAAACAACCACTTGATAAATCTTTATTCGTCATGACTCGAGGTTAGCTCAGTGGTATATGAAAATGAACAAGCTCTCTTTTTATCTCAGGATTCGATAGGTAAATTAATGGATATTCTCACGAAGCTGATACCAGGAAGGAAAATGATAATAATTAAAACACATGTAATAGATTGAATAAGAAATTATTTATTATTGGTATTGGATCAATGATCTCGACACAAGTAGGTAGATTTCGAATAAGTAAATGACTCAAATAACTTCCCAAATTGGAGGTTAAGTTTAAATCAATTTTGGATCAGTCGCTCCAGGAGCGGCGATCGCACAAAACAAGGTAAAATTGGTAGTGAAATCAACAAAGAATTTCAATAAAATAGATTCACAATACCTTAGAGATTATTACGACGTATTGAACGGCTGACGTGTCCATTTCCCCCCAATTCACGAAGTCCAGGGCAGAGTACAGGTGGCTTGAAGCATGTCGATGGTGCTGGCAATAAACTTCGGATCCAGAGGATGGTGGATATTCTCCAGGAAGAGCGTGACGGCAGCTGAGACTTTCCACGGATGATAGCAGAAAGGGCAGGAGTATGACGCAACAGGCGTCGGCGTGTTTGACTCCGATAATAGGGAAGCCGAAGTAGAAATGGGTCAGAACTTGACATAACAGAAACAGCTTCTGGATAGGGGAGAATTCCTGGTAGGGAATCTCACTTAACTGAATTTAGAGCTTCGAATTTAGACTCGAGAGTAATTATTAAATAAAAGAATTACAATGTGAAACAGACGGGCGTGAACCATATAGCTACTGGTTCGAGCCCGGGAATAATTAGCTCTGTGACGCCCCACCACTCCTTATATAGGCCAGTTCCGTGGTGGGGGCAGTGGCTGACAGCGCGAACACCTGCCCAGGGCGGTAAACCTTGAAACATCTGAGCTTTTGACGCCGTCCCTTTTTGCCGACAATCACAACAACAAATCTTATTATGATCACGAGAAATTATTTCTAGAACGCAATCGAACTTCGTGATTCGTATAGATTTTGACACGTGCTCAGCGAAGGGTAAAAATGAACGATAATTTAAGATTCTCCTACTTTGTAGGCCGACAACTTATCTCGACATGGCGCCTGAAATTTTGCAGAAATTCAATAGCCACTTTGAATTTGGTTAAATTAAAAAATACTCCACATCTATTATGTTCAATTCAGATTTGAAATTTTAGCTTTTTTATTAATCTATCACTTTGAGGACTTATTGATGATAAAAGTAGATTATTTTTTAATAAGGCAGAACCTGTGTCCAAATCACTATGTCCACACACTCCAAAATATTTAAGTAAACATCACTTTTTCATCCCTGTTATATTCTCCTAGCTACAATGTCCACACATATTTGGGCAAGCCAGCATGTGCTTTTGTATGTTGTATGGCATCACATTTGCTGACACCCTCATTATGAAGGGAGCTCCACCTAATATTTTTCCTGCACTTTGGAACGACAACCCAATTTGTCAAGTGTTTTTCAAAGACACTTTTCTTTTAAGTTCTACTTATTTAACCCTTTGTTTACTGAAAAAAAAATCTAAGTAGCTACTGGATTTATTTTTTTAGAAATAAGTGCGTATATTTTAAAAAAGAAAATGAAGAAAATTTTTTTTTTAACTGCATTTTTCCGCATAATTTTTAAAAACAGACTTGTAAATCCCGTCAGGACATTTAGGCCACCCGCGCACTAGGCAGCCAGGCTGTGACAGCCGATATTTTGAGCAGCCAGTTATAAGCAGCCAGCTGACACACGGTCGACCGTTGAGTCGAGCGAGATGGACGTGGAAGATGTTATTAATTGTTTACCTTTTGTCTCGTAAAGAAACGCAAACCAAAAAGAAGGCATTGGATTCATCCTTTACTTCTGGAGCGGCACTCAAAGGGCTTATTTCAAAATTATTTTAAGGATTTTCGAAACTACTTGGATAATTTTTTTAATCATACAAGAATGTTAGTGCAATAATTTGATAACCTATTGGAAAATATAAAAAATTAAATTATGCGTACTAATAGTCGTATGCGAGCCTATATAACTCCAGAAAAAAAATGGTAATTACTATGAGGTGTGTACACAAAACAAAAATGTTTACTTTTAATAATATCCCGAAAGTCATCGCGAATTTAGTTTAGGAATGCAAAATACATCTGGCTGCTACAACAAGTGCGCGAAGATTTGAGGCAGCCACATACATTTGCCTTGTCTCGCTCTAGCTGCGCGCAGCCAGTTTGCTGCCGTGCAAGCGTACACGTTCTAATGGCTGCCGCAGCCAGGAATTCTTGGCTGCCTAGTGCGCGCGCTCCCATGAGCCACCATAGGTCAGATTGGCTGCCACAGCCTGGCTACCGCAGCCAGCCTGCCTAGTGCGCGGGCGCCCAAAGGGTCTTTCAAATTGAGTGGTTTTTTAATTCAAATTTTTTAAATTCTTGAATAAAACACACAATTGGCTTTGATTTCAAAAAACTTTTTATTGGTCATTGAAGTATAATGTATGACATTTAAACACAAAAAACAATATCCGCCAAATGTTCAGCAGCTCCACAGATGTCCACTTTTTTGTCAAAATTTTCGATGACATTTTGGCATAATTGCGGTTCTGACTCACCAATAACGTGAATAATTTCGTCCTTCAGCTCAGGAATTGATTGGGGGTCATTCTTATAGACCTGGTTTTTCACGTAACCCCAGAGAAAATAGTCCAACGGTGTCAGATCACATGATCTTGGTGGCCAATTAACATCACCGTTTCTGGAGATTACAATTCATAGAATATTTCTCAATTTGAACGCGTTGTATTGTATACGACTCCATTTTTATAAATGTTATACATTACACTTCTCAAATGTTATAAGACCCAGGCAAGTTCGCGACACCATATGTGTTTTATCCAAGAATTAAAAAAACCGCTCAATTTGAAAGACGCTTTGTTAACAATGTACTATAGATACACAGTATTATTGATCACCCACATACGGTACCCGGCGGTAAGTAATACACATGGCTTTGTAGAGCGTCATCTCGGTAGCGCGATGCACTAACAGTCCGGTATAACAGTTTTACGTGACGGAACACGTGTATGAATGACAGAGACGACGCTCTACAAAGCCGAAGTTAGCCGATTATGGCCGACAGTCTCTTAGCCCGATGTGTATTACTAACCGCTGGGTACTGTACACTTCTAGATTATTTGATGATATTTGGTGAAACAATTCTTCTTTTCATTTGCGCATAAAAACACTGCATTGGGAGCAAGCAGAATGTGGTCTGGATTCTATATTTTTCAGACTGCACATTTCACAACGACCCCTAGATGATAAGAATTGTAACCAATGTAAATACTCCTAAATTTTGCAATCTTATATCTGGTGAGACTGAAAGATTTGGTTTTCTCCTTTTTTTCTGAATCAGGCGATGGAGATCTCAATGGTTTACTAGGTCTACGAGGGTGGTCCCAGAAGTACCCGACCTGACGTATAGATGGCGGTTGTTGCTTTAAAAAATTACTATGGTAGAAAGTACTAAACTTATAAAGCTTAAGTTCCAAGTTTTAAGATGCTACGTTGTTTAGTATTTGTTTGGCAGCCATCAATAGTGAACGCTCTCAGTGAATTTGTAAACATGGAAAAAATTGGTCATCGTTATGTGATACAATACTTTAATTTGTCTAAATCCAACCAATATCAAAGCCGAGCTAGATTCTACTCTGGGGGAGTCTGCTCCTTCGTTTACAACAGTAAAATATTGGGTGGCAGAGTTTAAACGAGGCCGTACGAGCTGCCAAGACGAACATCGCAGTGGTCAACCAAATGAGGTGACCACGCCAGAAATGGTAAAGAAAATCCACAAAATGGTATTGGATGATCGTCGATTGAAAGTGCGCGAGCTAGCAGACATGGTAGGCATTTCAAAAAGTGCTGTACATCGCATATTGATTGAAAATTTGGACATGAGAAAGCTGTGCGCAAGATGGGTGCCGCGTTTGCTCACAATGGAACAAAAACAGCGTCATGAGGATGTTTCAATCGAGTGTTTGGCGATGTTTCACAGCAATAAAGCCGAGTTTTTACGTCGATTCTAAACCATGGATGAAACATGGGTCCATCACTTCACACCTGAGACGAAGGAACAGTCAAAACAATGGATTGAAAGGGGAGAATTGGCTCCAAAAAAGGCGAAGACAGTTTTATCTGCAGGCAAGTGTCAGTTTTTTGGGATGCGCGTGGAATTATTTTCATTGATTATCTTCAAAAAGGAAAAACAATCAACGGCGAGTATTATGCGAACTTATTGCAGCATTTGAGTGATGAAATCAAGAAAAAACGCCCGCATTTGGCGAAAAAGAAAGTGTTGTTTCATCAAGACAATGCACCAGTTCACACATCCGTTATCGCGGTGGCCAAAATCAATAAATTAAAGTTCGAATTGCTTCCTCATGCACCCTATTCGCCAGATTTAGCCCCCTCGGATTATTTTCTTTTTCCAAACTTGAAAAAATGGCTCGGTGGTAAAATATTTGCCAACAATGAAGAGGTGGAATCTGCGGTTGACGGCTATTTTGAGGCGCTCGACGGTTCTCACTATAAACAGGGTATCGAAGCTATTCAACATCGCTGGGAAAAGTTTGTCGAGCTAAAAGGAGACTATGTTGAGAAATAAAAATATTTTTTCCCAAATTTTTTGCGTTTTCTGTGTTAGGTCGGGTACTTTTGGGACTACCCTTTTATCTCGTTTCTTAGCAAAATTTTTACCTAAAGTCGTAAGTCCTACTGCTACACTTCTTTTATAATCCAACAGAGATACTTTCTTTAACGATTCGCAATAGTTAATATACGAATTAACTAATGTCATTTCCATCATTCCATAAAACAGCCGATGCCACCACTTTGACTTTCTATCTATTTCACATAATGACCTTAGCATATCTGATTTGTCTACTCCTCCCATATGATCGATGAAGTCCTTCACTATCGAAAAGCAAGGTACCTCCATCTTACTTCCATCTTTCTGTGTACGTTTCACAGATGACATTTCAGTCCCATGATAATTAGAAAGTAAATGGACACTTTTATTATCTTTCCATTTTACGTAAAATTAGTTCTGATCCGAAGCCCGATAGTCGAATTTTCCCGACTTAGTATTTTGTCAGCAACTAAAGATGGCAGTCCTTTCCTGTTTGACTTTATCATACCTCATGCGTATATTTTGTCTGATAACAGATTTTCAAAAATATTAACAGATGTAAAGTAGTTGTCCATTATGACGATATGGTTTTTGTTTTTCAACGAACTGGTTAATCTTTTTACAACTGACCCACCCCGGCCGAATTCTGGAATAATTTCTCCACCATTTTTACCCTGGTAGACATCGAATTCGTAACACTATCCAGACATGTCTGATCTACACCACAATTTGTAGCCGCGTTTTATTGGCTTCATCGGATTATATTGCTTGATAGATGATCTACCTTTGAAAAGAATCATACTCTCATCAATTGATTGATATTGGTCTGGGTATCTAAATTGCTGGAAGTTCTTGTTCAAACTGTTAATAAGTGGTCGGACCTTGTACAGTTTATCATTAGTATCTATATGAATGTTATCGCTTAGATGGAGATTTGATAAAATTTGAAAATAACGGTCTCGTGTCATCGTATCCTTGTATTACAATTGTAACTCCCATCCCAAATCAGGTTCACAAGACCAATAATCTCTTGGTGGATTCTTGGTGGACGATGGTACCCCAAAAAGGAATTATAAACGGAGAAATCCATGTAGTTCATCGAGTCAAATAGGTGGCAGGTTTCTTTGCGGTTGATTTAGGTATAAATTGGATTGAACTATAATGTTATTTTGTATTTCCTCATCAAAGAATGTCAAAAAATAATCGGACGGCAGACTAATTGATTCAAAGCTTGTTTTGTTCGACCCTTTTTGTAGGAAAAAAAATAGATATTTTCTTACTAATGCCACTTTTTTCCACTTTGGATATCTTGCAACATTTGTTCCTCATCGTGATCTTTGCGGAATGATACGTCTGAGGTATCAGTAACGTTTTCTTCATGAATAGGCAGAGTTGTAGATAATACGACATCTTCATCCTCACTATCCGATCCATCTGATGTGTCAATGTCGGAACGGAAATTCTCTAATTCAAATTATATATCTTCATTTGTTAAATTTTTCACGAAGCACGCCATGGCTGTTAGAAAATAAACTGAATATTACATTGTCATTTGTCTTCAGTACATCATGTATCTATCAATACAAATAATGTCGTCAAATCGTGACGGGACTTCCTGGTCCCGCAAAATTAACATTATATATTTATGACATATTGGTTTTCAAAATAGAATTACTACATGTAAAAGTAATCAAAAACAAAATTTACCTCTTTCTTCACTTGATTTGTAAAAGTATAAACTTGAAAACTAGCACAACAGCACGTGTTAAACGTTCGCGACAGTGCCAACAAGTGAACTAATATGGCAGTAATTCAAACAATAAAATGCAATATTGGATAGATGCTGCCATCTGTTAGTAAAATAAAATACTTGTGCTATATTTTACTGTAAAGTCCTATCAGAATTCGTTGATGGTTTTCATTTCTATGAGGTTTATATTCATTGGGACTTCAGAGTCCCGTCAGTAAATAAAGGGTTAAACAAGTATGGTCAAGAGGTGATTTGAGCTTAGTGTTTTATTTCTTAGGAAGTTATTCCTTAATTTTAGCCTTAAAATAACTGAAACTCACTTTCTAAATTTCTGTCATATATCTTTTAGGTAGAGTAATGGACTTATTTATAGCTTAACAATTTAGTCAAAAAGCGTTAAAAGATATGTGTATGTGGGAATTATTAAAGAGATGCTTGCAAGAAGAAGAACTCCCAACCAGATCTGCTTATGGGAGCCTTGTACATAGATGAAGGTTGAAAAATTATTCTATGACCATTTATTTTTTATAAACTTTTAAACAATCATTTTTTAGAGATAGGTGTTTATTGACATGTTAGTCAAAATTATACAATCATTAAAAAATGTGATTTTCAGGTTTTCTCATATGTGGAACCATCAGCAACCACATTTGTATGATAATCTAACACAACTGGAGTATGAAATGAATCTCAATAGAGAGTTTGCCTTGTCTCATGGCATTCCTGTGGATTCAGGATACTCGGTATCACCGCATCATTCCGGAGTGTACCCTGCACATGAGATACTGTATATGGCTTGGAAGAAAGTGTGGGGGATTAAGGTTACAAGCACTGAAGAATACCCTCATTTAAGACCAGCCAGGTGAATTTTCATTATGTATCTAATATTATCAATTTGTATAGCTTTTCGATAGGTCTTCATATCATCGGGTTTCTGGCATAAATTGTTATCTAACATTTTGCTGTTTCTCTGATATTTCAATTTATGAAATATCAGAGAAACAATAAAAGTTATGACTCCGTTCAATATATGCATATCCATCAATATATGCATCAAGGCACTTACATATTTTTGGATTGTGTGACAATAGTATTTCCAGTTAAAATATCAATTCTAAATTTTTACCAGACATGCCACATTTGTCATTTGATGATGATTACCAAAAAGATCTATTTTTTTTAAATTTTGCTTTTAATGATATAATAGAAAATGATATAATTTTATTTAACCACTTAAACTTAGCCTCATTCCAATTCTTTCACTCCATACTTAACCTTCTCTAGAAATGTTGACAAATTCATCTTTACTAACTTGTCCTGAAAGTATCACACATAACATCATGGTCTGTTCATAACTAATAGTTATATTGTTTCCAGGTTACGACGTGGTTTTATCCACCGCAACATAATGGTATTGCCGCGCCAGACATGCGGTCTCTTCACTCATAATCTTCTTATCGACCAATACCCTGGAGGAAGGGATAAGCTCGATGAATCTATTCAAGGAGGAGAATTATTCCAAACTATCCTTTATAACTCTGTGAGTATCATTCCTTCCATTTCAAAGTTATTCATAAATTAGCAAAGAAGTTGTTACAACCTTCAGGTTCTCTATAATGCTTTCTTTTCATTTAGAAGTTTATTTTCGGTGACAAAACATTAAAATGGTATCACACCATTATGTTGTATACTTATCAGGGTAGACAGAGAATACAGTAAGTAGTATTCATATAAATTTTGTGAATTCCATGTATATATTCTTGTTTTCTTTCAGATAAATGTATTTATGACCCACATGTCCAACTATGGTAATGACCGGTTAGCGTTGTACACTTTTGAATCAGTGCTGAAGTTCCTCCGGTGTTGGACCCACCTGCGCCTCAGCTCCGCACCACCCATCCAGTTGTCTCAGAAATACTTTCGGCTTCATCCTGATGAAGTGGACCCTGTTTGGGGGGTGAGTTAATTCTCTTTTAGTTAAGACCTTTTTTTTAGTTCAATTATTTTTATTTTCAATAATATACACAGTCTATCCAATGTGAAAAGTGACTAATGGGAAATGAAATACAAGACATTGTTTATTTTTAGTTTACATTACCTTTTATTCAAACTACACTCCTTGTGAATCAATACAATACTGGAAGTGGTTGTAAAATTTTCTGAAGCATTCCTGAATCTCATTCTTCGGAATTGCCTTGAAAATCGCGTCAAAGTCTTCTGGATGTCTGAAATCGTGTTGAAACGCTTTCCTTTCATCGCCAATTTGAGTTTCATGAATAGCCAGAAGTCGCATGGAGCCAAATTAGGTGAATACGGGGGGTGATCATTACTTTTTTGGTGAAGAAATTGCGTAAAATCTTGTTTTTGTGCACCAGTGCATTTTAGTGCAACAAAGACCATGTCCTTTGTTCCCGGTATTCGGGTCGAACTCGAAGAATCCTGGCCCATAAACGATTCAAAACACCTAAGTACATATCGGCTTTCACCATTCACCAAGTACACATCGACCTTCTGGCGTGAATTCCTTATGGATAATTCCTTTGGAATCAAAGAAAACATTGAGTCGAGTCTTAATTCGGCTATTCTGCATGTGCACTTTTTCGGTTTCGGAGATTGTGGACCCTTCCATTCTGAGCTCTGGCACTTTGTAAGTGGCTCATACTGAAAGCACCATGTTTCATCTCATGTCACAATGATTGACATGAAGTCTGGATCCATATCAACCGCTCTTTTCATGTGTGTAGTGCTCCACTCTGCAAACTTTTTGATCATCAGTCAGTATGAGCTATACGGTTTGCCCAAATTTTCCGTTAAAATTAGATGGACAGTGGATTTAGGAATTCCAGTGAGCTCTTCGATGAGCCAAGTAAACACACAATGATCATTTTGAAGAATTTCAGCCTCTATTTGAACATTTTCTTCAATTCGAACTGTCAATGATGGTCCAGGACGTTGATCATCTTCAATGCTTTCTCTATCATCACGAAATCTTGCATACCACTTAAAAACGTTCTTGCGACTCATTGCTTCACTACCATAAACAATTTGAATAATTTCAAAAGCTGCTGTGGCACTTTTATCCAATTTAATAACCCAATATAAAATTTAATGTTGGTATGTTGCTCCATTATTCCTTTTCCAACTGAGACCCAGAAGGTACTGACATTTATTATGTCATTACGAATGAACTAGCAATATTAACATTTTGAAACTTTTACGGAAGATAGTCGAAATGTGTCGCTAGTTAATTCATTTATTAATCTATAGATGTCGCTGGTCATTATGCAAAAATACAATTAGTCACCTTTCCCATTGGACAGACCGTGTACATACCTATGATAAAGTTTAATTAATAAATATGAACAGTAAAAAATTCACAACAATAACTATTGACTAAATAAAACAATTATAACAATATATTGTAATAAAAGTTATTTGAATGTGGTCTCTCTCTAAAAATATTGTGTTGTACTATTCTCACCCTTTTTCTTGTGATTTATCAAGAGAGGTGAATGATGTAGTTTTAGGCTTGCTATTGACCTAATGATTTATTAGAATTTTCTATTTAATATTTTTGAATCGCAGGTAGCTGAAACCGTGGAAAGCGAAACTGCCGATAAGGGGGGACTAGTGTAATCCATTGTTTCAAAACTAAGATAAATGTGACATATAATAAATATATTTTTTTATTGAAGGAAGACACCTCTCGCTATTTTCATACCCCTTATAAGTGCAAGAACAATATACACATGTAAAAAAAATTCTTATGGAATCAATCAAAACATATTATTTTTATTGAGTAAAATTATTGTGACTTTTTTCCAGAACCCCTGTGATGACAGCCGGCACCAAAGGATATGGTCCAAAAACAAGTCTTGTTCAGCGCTGCCGCATTTTCTAGTTATCGGCCCCCAAAAGACTGGGACCACAGCGCTTTACTCTTTCCTCAGCATGCATCCAGCGTTATCAAGCAACCTGCCCAGTGACACTACATATGAAGAGATTCAATTTTTTAATGCTAATAATTATTACAAAGGTTTAGATTGGTAAGAATTATATTTATATAAAATATAAATAAAATCTGATTTCCATATACAAAGCATGTTTAAAAATTCGCAGCTGGTTATCAAAATAAATTATATAAGAAAAAATATATAACACATCGATCAATAAGTCCCGGGACTAACTACTAAAACAACATTTGTTTGCCAAAATTCTTCTTTATTCATCAACATAGTCTCCTTCAAGAGCGGTACATTCATTCCAACGCTTTCGTAACTTCTCTATGCCAGCCGTGTAGAACGATTTATCTTTGATTTCAAAATAGGCGTTAGTTTCGGCAATCACTTCTTCATTGGAGCCAAATCTCTTTCCCTGGAGCATTTGTTTGAGGTCTGCGAACAGCCAATAGCCGCTGGGGGCCAAATCTGGAGAATACGGTGGGTGCGGAAGCAATTCGAAGTTAAACTCATGCAATTTGGCCATCGTTACCATAGACTTGTGACACGGTGCATTGTCCTGATGAAAGAGAACTTTTTTCTTCTTCATATGGAACCGTTTTTTTGCAATTTCTGCCTTCAAACGTTCCAATAACGCTATGTAATATTCGCTATTGATGGTTTTTCCCTTTTCAAGGTGATCGATGAATATTTTACCATGCGCATCCCAAAATACGGAGGCCATGACCTTCCTGGCCGACTGTTGAGTTTTTGGTTGCTTCGGATGACTTTCGCTGGCTGCTCTCCACTCAGCTGACTGCCGATTTGATTCCGGAATATAGTGGTGGATCCAAATTTCATCCATTGTCACATACCGATGCAAAAACTCATGTTTATTTCGCATAAACAGTGCCAAACAGCACTCTGAATCATCGATGCGTTGTTGTTTTTGTTCCATTGTGAGCAAACGCGGCACCCATTTCGAAAAAAGCTTTTTCATGACCAAATGTTCATGCAAAATAGTGTAAACACTGCCAAATGATATCTTCAGGATGTCAGCTACCTCACGCAACTTTACTTTGCGATTTTCCATCACGATTTTGAGGGTTTTTTTTTATGTTTTCTGGTGTAACAGCCTCATTTGGACGACCAGAGCGTTCAGCATCATTTTGTGTCTGTACGACCGCGTTTGAAATCAGCATACCACCGACAAATGGTTGTTTTCGACGGAGCAGAGCCCGGGTAACACTTTTCAAGCCATCGCTGAGTTTGAACGGTATTTTTTCCCATTAAAAAGCAATCTTTTATCAACACACGAAATTCGTTTTTTTCCATTGTTTTGAAAATAGCAAAAGTAGCATCACTAAAACCACTGTAACTCAATGACACAATTTCGGAATGTCATGAAAGTTTGACACGTAACTTCTAAATATTTGTACTAACTGAGAATGGTATGGATTTGTTATTAGAGGCGCCATCTGTTGGTTAGTCCCGGGACTTACTGATCGATGTGTTATATATTTTAAATAGAATAGATATGATACCATCTGTCAGTTATATTTTTGGCATTCATTACACTTTATATCATAATATTAATGCCAAGTTTCTGAGTGAGAATTGTGTGCACTGTAGATGGTGAAATTCCAGTGCAAGAACAACAGTTTTAAAAAGGTTGTTGAAACACAGGGCATTTATGGAATGTTTTTTGTTTTATTTATTTTTAAGAGGATTAAAATTCAAAATATTGGGTGTACAAATTAGTTGGGTCCGTTTTTTTTGTGTTCAAAAATGCATTTATTTCTAAAAAAATGAATGAACAGATCAATTAAAGTATTGTCCATCGCTGGCTACTACTTTTTCCCATCTCTCGGGCAATTTTCGAATTCCATCTCGAAAAAATGACTCGTCTTTTGAGGCGATCCAAGTTTGGAGCCAATTTTCGGTTTCTACGAAAGAAGTGACCCGGTGACCTGCCAAATTGTGCTGCATCCTTCGGAACAACCAGTAATCAGAAGGAGCAATGTCCAGGGAATACAGCGGGTGCGGTAAAACATCCCATTTGAGCGTTTCCAAATATTTTTTTACTACTTTTGCGACATGAGGCCGAGCGTTGTCATGAAGAAAAATAACTTTATCATGTCTTTGCTCGTATTCCGGCCGTTTTTCTCGCAATGCACGGCACAAACGAATTAATTGTAGCCGATATAGATCGCCCGTAATGGAATCACCAGGTTTCATCACCTCATAGTACACAACACCCCTTTGGTCCCACCAGATGCAGAGCATGATCTTCGAACCATGTATGTTCTGTTTTGGTGTTGATGTTGAGCTTAGCGTAGTATTTTTTCTTCTTGGGGTTGTCGTAGAATATCCACTTCTCATCTCCAGTTACAATCCAATGCAAAAAACCTTTTCTTTGTTGCCTTTGAATCAGCTGCTCGCAAGTGAAAAATCGCCTTTCAACGTCTCTCAGTTTCAGTTCATAAGGCACCCAATTTCTTTGTTTTTGAATCATTCCCATGGCTCTCAGTCGTACGGAAACGGCTTGTTGAGTCACTCCCAATGATTCTGCAAGCTCCTCTTGCGTTTGACTCTGATCTTCTTCGAGGAGTAATGCCTCTAATTCTTTGACCTCGAATTTTTTTGGCTGTCCAGAGCGAGGCTTGTCTTCGACGCTGAAATCTCCATCCTTGAAACGTCGAAACCATTCCCTACATGATTTATCAGTTGGAGCAGCGTCACCATAAACTTCGACATGCATTCGATGGGCTTCAGCTGCACTTTTCTTCTAATTAAAACAGAAAATTAAAACCTCCCGCAAATGCTGCTTGGTTAACACAAAATTCGACATTTTCAACACTGTACAAAACAAGGTTTTTGCATGAAACTCAAAGCGATATAAACTGAATATTATTGGCAGATGTCTAACCTCTCTGAAACTGCCAAAATCGGCTGTCACTATGAACCATTCATAACAGCCAGAGCCATCTTTTGTAAACGGACCGAACTAATTTTTACTCCTAATAGTTATTTGATTTACTTATGTAAATTTCTGGAATGCAAGACATTAAATGGTCCTATTGAAAATTAATTAAACTATGGATTTGAAGGTTAAAATAGTGTGACTCAATTTTTTTTCATAATTTACAGGAAATGTTGCATTTTTTGAGAAATAAGTGCCAAATTAAGAACAATTTTGATGTCAATGGCAGAAAACACTACATACTTCAAAATTCAATTAAACTTGACTAAATATTGAAAAATGAAATAGGAACACAGGAAAAAAAGATAATAAAAAGACTTTTTGTTGAATTATGCTGTGATTATCATTGTTTATGTGTTGAATGATGTACAATACGCATTCTTCTTTTTATTGCAGGTATATGAACTTCTTTCCTCCCTTACAAGGAAATATAACCCGATACACATTTGAGAAATCAGCCACATATTTTGACGGAGATCTTGTGCCAAAGCGAGCTCATGCGTTGTTGCCAAAGGCTAAACTAGTCACAATACTCATATCTCCTGCTAAAAGGTTAGTTTTCTACACTCAATATTGGCCCATTCAAATGTTAGTAATCCTTTTATGGAACAGGTGATATAAATAATATCTTCAAAATAAGATTGTTAAACTATGTAACCTACTCTAAATCAGCGGCGCACTGGGCCAGCAGGCCTGGGAATTACTGGGAATTCCTCGGTGAGCCTAAATATTCAATCCAGTTTTAAAAGGAGCCTTTAAGTTTTTCTAGAAAACGGCCTATTGTTAGCTCTACACTTGATAGCAAAATTCACACTAATATTGCGAGTAGCTATAATTGCATGGGCACTGAGAAAAATATCTCTTGAACATGATTAGTAATGACAAACATTTTAACATCAAAATGCAAATGATTAAATAACTGTCTTAAGTTTGTGCCAAGGGGGTGTTGGAGATATTTGTCAAAACACTGCTGCCCTCAATTGGGCCTATTTTAATTGTGTCTGCCGCTGACTCGAATCTTGAAACAAATATTTCATTCTATTTTAAATTTAAATATATGCAGTATTCACGGTAAAATACATAAACATACTTTTAACCTTATTTTAAAAATACTTATTTCAGAGCTTATTCCTGGTACCAACACATCAAATATCACGGCGATATTGTGGCAAATAACTACTCATTCCACGAAGTCATTACAGCTAATGACACAGCACCAAAACCTCTTCGAGATTTAAGGTATTTTTATGTTTGTTGTCGAACGAGTATTATTCACACTAAGCAAGCGGGCGTTCCAGGTTCGATTCCTGACGGAATCACTTCTAGACTGGTTTCACTTTTAGACCATTTTATATCTGAATTTGTTTTTCTGTAACTTATATTATGCTGCTTATAAATTCTTATAGCACATTATGCAACACAAAACAGCCCTAAATAAACCTCTACCTAGTGCAAAGCTGCAGCAGATTAAACTTGCTGATTTTTTTGGAATTTTGATCTCCTTACCATCAGAATGTTACTTTTGATTTATTAAGTCTGTGTACTTGCTGAAGTGCAACAGCTTGCATACAATAAATCAATAACGCACAGGCGTCTTCCATCCACAAGGTAATTGACAATCTTAACCAATCAGGAGGGGCAGTCTATTGTAAATGGTGAGGCGCTTGACTTTCATCCGAGGTTTTCGGGTTCGATTCCCAATGGTACAGCTTTTATTAAACATAGTACTGTTATTTCAGATAAATTAAAATTAATAAGCTGTGGCTTAGTTATTAGCATGCATGCTCACCACCCAGATATCTCGGGTTTGATTTCTAGCAGGTTCCGGATTGGTTTTACCTGAAGGCATTTTTCATTTGAATTTATTGTTGTACTAATAGCTTAATAGCTTCCTAAAATAAATTCATGGACCATTGTTGGAGGGACTCGAGGTTATGATTACCTGCCAGCGTGGGTAATGATACTAGGGCATACAACGAGTAATAATTTCCAATGTTGGAGAGACTCTAGGTTATGATTACCTGCAGCGTGGGTAATGATACTAGGGCATACAACGAGTAATAATTTCCAATGTTGGAGGGACTCGAGGTTATGATTACCTGCAGCGTGGGTAATGATACTAGGGCATACAACGAGTAATAATTTCCAATGTTGGAGGGACTCTAGGTTATGATTACCTGCAGCGTGGGTAATGATACTAGGGCATACAACGAGTAATAATTTCCAATGTTGGAGGGACTCGAGGTTATGATTACCTGCAGCGTGGGTAATGATACTAGGGCATACAACGAGTAATAATTTCCAATGTTGGAGGGACTCTAGGTTATGATTACCTGCAGCGTGGGTAATGATACTAGGGCATACAACGAGTAATAATTTCCAATGTTGGAGGGACTCTAGGTTATGATTACCTGCAGCGTGGGTAATGATACTAGGGCATACAACGAGTAATAATTTCCAATGTTGGAGGGACTCGAGGTTATGATTACCTGCCAGCGTGGGGAATGATACTAGGGCATACAACGAGTAATAATTTCCAATGAATTTCTATAAGTTGACATCAAAAGAAAAATCTAAAGACTTTTGAATTTGTTGAAGTAAGTTTAACAATCTCACTGTGCGAGTAGAACCTTTTAAACAAAACTTTTATTTGTTTTTGGTGTATGTTGATTGATAAATAATGAAACTAAGAAGACAAAACAAGTGAAACATTTTTCCCTATTTCTATATTTTCCATATATTGGAAATTAAATTTATCTATTTTATTATGATGTATGGAAATACAATGTGGATGTATTAAAAGACTGAAAGAAGCTGAATAAATGCTGTAGAAATGCATGCACTGAGAAGAATACATGGGGGATAATGTATGACAGAATACGGAATGAAGTGATTAGGGATGAATGTGAACTTAAGGTTGATGTATTAAGTAAGATCTAGAGAGTATTTTGAGATGGTTTTGGCACGTAGAACGAATTATTAAATAAAGATTAATAAAACAAATATACAGTGCAAATGTGAGTAGAAGGCGTGGTAGAGGAAGACCCATGAAAGTGTGGTTGGATCAAGTAATTAATATTTTGAAAGAAGGAAATGTAAAAAGTCTGACAAATGGTAGTAGTAGTATGAGAATTTGTTTGGATGTAGAAGAGGCGAATGATGTATGTTGCGATAGGAAAGTTTGGTGCTCTCTGTCTATACTCTCTATTAAGATACATTTTATGTATAATTTTATCATCAATAGGAATCGATGCCTGAACCCTGGGAAGTACAGCCACCACCTGGAAAGGTGGTTAGCAGAATACACTACTGAACAACTTTATATTATCGATGGAGCTGGCTTGCGATCCGATCCAGCTGAAGTTATGAATGCTCTACAAAGGTTTCTCAAGATAATGCCAAGCATTGATTATTCCAAACATTTAAAGTAAGTCAGAAATATTTTAATATTATGTATTACAATTTGCCACTATGGAATGCAACGATTTCCTAATACATTACTGTTAATATCAAAATTTGAGTTGATCAACACTTTGTATGTGGGCAAAGACTAATAACTGATTACACACGCATGCCGAGATTTATCACTGATTCAAGACCATGCGTTGCTGCTAATCAATAAATTAAAGATAGTAAACTAACCATCCTAAAAATGTGAAAATGTATTGGAGATGAGTAAGTAGATCCATGCACTTAAAAGTAAGGATAATTCATGCAGTTTGGCGGCGATAACTCCGGATGAATGTGCTGGTGCGTTGCCGTGGTGAAACGGAACTTTCTTCTTCGCCAAATGGAGGCATTTTTCCTTCAATTTCTTGTCAAAGCGGTCCAATAACTCGCTGTAGTATTGTCTAGTGATCGTTTTTCTAAGAAGTCCATGAGTATTACGCCCTTCGCATCCCAAAAAAATTTCGCCATAACTTTTCCGGCCGATGGGATTGTCTTCGCCTTCTTTGGAGCAGATTCACTAGAAGCAACCCATTGTTTTGATTGTTGCTTGGTTTCCGGTGTATGATGATGAATCCAGGTCTCATCGACGGGGACAACTTGACGCAAAAACTCCTTCGGATCTCGCTTATATTGCTCTAAACACAGCTTTGAAGTTGAAAGCCGCACGCACTTGTTGTCCACCGTAAGCAATCGCGGCACCCATCGGGCCGACAACTTTTTCATCGCCAACTTATGTAAAATATTAATTGCCATTCCCGTCGACACACCTATGTCCTCTTCTACTTCGCGCACTTTCGTTCAACAATCAGCGAGAATCATATCGTGGACTTTTTCAATGATTTCCTCGGTAACCACATCTGCCAGGCGTCCTGGCCGCTCCTCATCAAAAACATATGTTCGACCACGTTTAAATTCGTTGAACCAATATCTAACTGTTGTCATTGATGGCGAAGGGTCCCCATAAACGGCATCTAATTTCTATTTTATCTACTCACACGTTTTCCCATCCAAATGCAAAAAGCAAATCAATGAATGATACTGCACTTTCTCCATTTTGGCAAAAACCACGTTGCACTGCTTACTGCAATGGCTGTCAAATATAAACTAACATATGAATCAGTGTTAAATTTGTTTTTGGCATCGTTTAACAGATTGCAGCACGTGATGGTAACAGCAACTTGTCTTAGCAACGCCATCTGTTGTCGAACACGGGTACTTATTGAATCACCCTCGTATCTGTTGATTTATTTATTTACATGTTTTTCTTTTATAATTTTTCTTTTGTAATATGATCAAATATCTATATTTAAATTTTTAATACTTATATTATAAATTTTTTTTAATCTATATTTTCTTATGTTTGTCATAGAACTTGTTTAAAATTTTCAATATGTGCATTATATGAGTAATGAAATTGGGCTATGGGTGTCTTTTATTCTTGGAGTTTTATCAAATTTTGTTCTCATTGTGCTTCTACTTGCGTCCTTTTGTTTATCATGTAATTTTTTTTACAGTTTTTAAGAACTGATTCTTCAATAAAAATAACAATATTAATTTATTTGATTACTAAATTTTCTAATGTTTTTAACATTGGTTTTATCCACCCCATCCAATTATCTCAAGAGGGAACAAAAGAGAAATATGTGTATAATTCTTGATGTATGTATGTGAAAAATTAGATGGCGACTATTGTTTTTGTTACCATTAGAAATAAAACTATATTCTGGAGTAAAAGATAGACGTTATATCATATCATATTAATCTATTGGTTTTGATGGTCAGCTTTATTTTGAAAATATTAGATCTAGGAATTTCCATTTTAGAGGATGTATCATACTTTTGGTTATTTATTATTTATTTAGTCTTGGAAGATGGAAATAGAAATTGGGCAAAATTATATTTATATTTCGTGTTACGTCATATAAATTACCATTTATCTTAAATACTATAATACATAAAGATCATTAATTAGGAGATCAAGATTAATTAAATTATTTTTTCGGTAGATATCTTAATGGAATAAATATGCTAATTAGTTTCCTAATATCATCAATTGTTTCATTACTGAGCATTTTCCATTTTAGTTAATCATCTACAGTTATTCCTAAAATTCAATACTGGTTTTAATCAAGGAAATATGATTTATAATCCTTATTGATAATTATGAAATAATTGATTTTATTAATTGCTAGTGAAACATAATATATGCCTTTTTTGTTCTAGGTATGATCCAAAAAAGGGCTTTTACTGCCAAGTTATCAACGGAGACCATACAAAGTGTTTGGGCAAATCCAAAGGCAGGATATACCCCTCAATGGAAGAGAAGTCTTCAAAATTTTTGCAGAGATATTATATGGCGCACAACACGGCGCTTGTAAAACTCCTCAAAAAATTTGGAAATCGGACCATTCCCCACTGGCTGAAAGATGACCTCTCGATACCCTCATAGCAGATCTGCCTGTGAGGCTTTCGGTCTCATGGGGCGCTGTGGCTTGACAGCTTTGTTAACTAAATGGCTTAATGTGTTCAATGATGCATCATTACTGTATTCAGTGTTAGTAATGTGGGAATAAACTTTTGTTTCTTCTGAATACAGAATCAACATGTTAGTTTGTTCTTGTGTTTAATGTTGTTCACCATTAAATGGTGTTATTTGGAATATGTTTAAATAAATATTGTTCAGAAGGATATTTTATTATTTTAATGCTTATAGTTTTATTTTTTACAATGGTTGTTTAGTGTCTGAACAATGTGCAATATTCTATATTTTACCACTTTTTGTGCTGCTATTGAATCAAATTCATCTGATTGAACAACTTTTGTAAAATCAAAAGTAGTGAATTTTATCATAAAAAACTATTTTTTTATAATTATCATTATATTGTTTTGTTCAGATACTCCACAATTTTATTATATTTTTATACACGAATGTACCTTTTTAGTTTAATGTACCTTTTGACTTAATATTTTATTTTTTCAAGTTATATTGTATTTATAATAAAGTACCTCTATTCAAATATCAAATAACTATTTTGTGATATACTTGACGTTACAATTCTTTTATATTCTGTAGATCAATTTCATCTGTTTCAAGATTAAATTATTTGGCCTAGCTATGTAATATACGATATAATTTTTTTAAAAGAAGTTGTGAAAGATATTTTCTGTACTTAATAAGTGACATTCTATCGAACAAAGTTAGTTGAAAATGTTTAAATGTTTCTATTTTATAAAAAAATACTGTTACAAGTGTACTAAATTGGAAAATTCTTCTTTATCATATTGAAAACTGAAAATACTTTGGTATTTTTACTTTTTATCAAAATTAGTTGCATAAATGTGGTAAATAAATATTGAAATCATTATTGAAAAATAATCAAATAATTATAAAGGACTCCAAATGTATAAATGTTAAAATTGTATAAAAACTAATAAAAAAAATTTACTCATTCAAAAGTTCTTTTTTTATTATTTGTAATTAAATTATTGATAAATATAACTAAGATTCAAACGTTTGACTTATGAGGAAGAGAGTCATTGCAGGTGATGATTGTTAAGATACGGGATCAGCTGACCCAATGTGGGAAGAGTCAAGACATGTGATTTATTTGTTTGGAAGTATTTCATGTTTACCATACGCTTTATTTAGAAGCTTAGAGTAAATATAAATATAAATTATTCTAAAGATAGTGAATTCAATTAAACGACAACCAGTTGAAATAAATGCAACCCACTTAACAGTATTTAATTTGATGACATAAAAATATATGTATGACCTTTGTTCCTTAGTAAACAATAGTCATTTTGTTTATCATCAATTACAGCCTCTGTCTAGTCACTGTAGATGAAGGCCTCCCCACAATATCCCCATTCCATTCTATGCGCTTTGGACTTTGAGGATGCTGTCAATATAACAGATTTTGGGGCGTCTTTTGCTGTCTAGGGGATACCTTTGAATGACCGCTTGTCCACTATTGATCCCTTATCCTTGCAATACTACCATTTTCGCTCTCGACTGAGAATTGACTTACGCATTCCTGCAGATTCTTGACGTAAGATCACAATATCTACAAACCATAAATGACTTATGTTTTGTCCGTTAATTTGGACGCCCTTGCTTTTCCATTCTAGTTTTCTGAATATTTCTTCAAGTTCTGGAATGAAAAGTTAAGGTGAGATGGTGTCACCTTGACAAATTCCTCTCTAAGTTTATTGTATTAGATTATTCGGAAAATAATATTGTTTTATTGTGTTAGTGAGATTTGACAATTGTGCTCTGCCTGTCGGTGTGTGAATTGTACATTTCGACATAATTTTTTTTAGTAAAAATGACTCATTCACGATAGTATAATTTATACCGAATGAAGAATTCATACAAAATTGTGTGTTTTTAAAGTTTTTCAAAACAAATTGCGACTATTGCAACAAAAAACCTTGTGACTTGTTGGATCTTCCCAAGTGCCAAAGGTGGTTCAATAAATTTCGATATACAAAAAAGGTCCTAGAAATGGAAGACCAGCAAAATTGGATGACCGACATCTTAAACCCATGAAATTGAAGTTAATCTGACCCAAACTATTCATCAGCTCACATAATAGCTCAGACACTACAAATCTATAACGCATCATATGAAAAAAAGTCAGGAAGGCTTGGTGGTAGGGTATGTGGATCCCACATGAACTGAGTGATAAGAACAAATCAGCGCCGCAAGTATGGGTTTGCAGAGAGTACCTAAATCTTGAAGAAGAAATTCCATTTTTACACCATCTCGTGACCGGAGACAAAAAATGGGTGCTTTACGACAATCATTGACAATGATTGTTAAAGAAGCAGGTTGTGAAACCAATGGTAAAACTCCGACTGACCACAAATATACAAAAGGTGTATATGTGGTGTATAGGGATCATGCATTATCTTCAACCTGTCAAATATTAAGGACAACATTGTATTGTGTGCAGTTAAACAACTTAAAAGAACAATTTAGATAAAAGGGATCAGCAATTTACAATAGAAGTCAAGTGTTTTTATAGCTCGATAATGCGCGACCTCACTGTGCAAAACTTACAATGCATAAAATTAAGGAATTGGGCTAGAAAGTGATACCTCATTTGCCATACTCACCTGATATTGCACCTTCCAATTATCATCTTTTTCAGTCCATGTAATATTATTTTTATTAATTCAAAACCTCATTTGAATAAAAGGGGTATTGAAAAATTTTAATAAAGATGGCTAAAAATGATATCTAGTAAGGGAAATTATTTTATAGATATGATTAGTATTATTAAAAAAAATAACATATCAGATTGCTTCATTAAAAAAACGACATTACTTTCTAAAAACCTTATATTAATATATTCAGTAATATTATTTTTCACTATGCACGCATGACATCCCTGTGATGACCTTTATGGTTAAGTGTGATGACCTTTTGTCTTTTACGAGGGGAGGTCAGTAAATTCGTGGAATGAAGGGGAAAAAGGGGAAATTTTAATTTTTTTTTATTTTTCTTTTTCAATATATTCATCATTAACTCGAATACATTTTTCAGATATTTCAATAAGCTTATTTATACCCACGAAAAAAAAGATTGATTTTGCCCTCAAAATAAGCCGAAATTGCACTTTTAACTTCATCATCCGTAAATTCCTTTTCTCATATTTGGAAACGAATAATAGTCAGACAGAGCCAGGTCTTAGCTGTAGGGAGGGCGATTTAATGTTTGGAAGCCACAGTTGTGAAGAGCAGTTAATGCAGAATTGCTTTTGTGTATGGGTGAATTGTCATGTAAAAGTAACACCCCTTTTGTCCATTTTCCCCTCCATTTCTCCTTGTGTGCCCTTTTTATGTCACTGTATGAACTCAGGCTCATAACGATGAACTAAAGTTTCATCTCCAGTAACAATTCAGCTCGAAATCTCATCTTTGTTTTTTCTGCAGAGGTCAAAAACCGTCATGGACATTCGACGCATTGTTTTTGAAGCGTGAGCATTGTGGGTACCCACCTTGCACTGACTTTTGACATTCCTAGATACTGATGGAGGATATTCAAAATGGTTGTAGGGGATACTCCAACCATCTCTGCAAGCTGTTGTTTGTTTAGGCGGGCATCTTCCAGCACAAGCTTTTCTACTTTTTTGACAATGTTTGTGGCCTCAACAGGCCATCCTGGTCGAAGATCGTCTTCAATCGATTCTCTCCCTTGCTTAAAAAGACTACGCCACTTGTTAATCATCGTTTTTCTAAGGCGATAGTCCCCATAAACTGCTTACATCTCTTCCAAAATTATTTAAGGTGTTTTCCCTTGTTTTATGAGAAACAATTATATCTTAAACAATACTGTCAAAATTAGACTAAAACTTAGTGAATATACTAATAATGAGTCACATTATTGGAACATATGCATGCGCACTACCACCCCCTCCCTTAACCCCATTTATTCGGTGAATTTATTGACCTCCCCTGGTATCTAGAAGTTTCGAGCATGATTCCTATAATCCATCTGTTAAATAAACTAAGTGGTTACTTACCCCTTCATTGGATCTATTTTTAAAATTAAATATAACTTGAAAATGTATGAACATGCAAAGATAAATTCCATGTTTACATACATATGTTCTGGACTAAGTAATTGGTTAAGTTGCCACAAGAAGGGTAATATCAAGTTTTAACAAAATATTTCACATAATGTGTTCGTATAACACTGAAAAGTTACCCTGGTCACAGGTTGCTGCTTGAGAGTGGTTTTGAAAGATAAATGTTGTGTTTTGAAAAATTGGATTGTGGAAAAGTTTTGTTTAAATATTTAAAAACTCAAAATACATTCCTCTTTCTGACACTCTTGCTTTTATTCTGTTGAAAATAATTATGATGGTGAATTCCTAACTGTTCTAAAAAATCATGTTACAATTAACGCATTATGTCCTATGAGTAGCTGTAAAGTAGCACCATTACTATATTTACTTGGCTTTAGATAAAAAAGTTGCTATTACAGTGCTACTTTTTCAAAGTAGCTTTAAAAACACCAAATATTATTACCAGCCTATGTTAAGAGTACTCATTGATTTTTAAGAAATAGTGATGATTTCTTTTATAAGACTTGAAGAGAATGAAAACAATTTTCTTCATAAAAAAAGGTTAATTACCATTCATAAATTAATCACATTCAAATTATTATTTATAAAATGCTACATTATTTTTTTATGTGAAATATTTGAGTGCATACTTGTACATATGTAACTGAAAGTTTTGAAATGAAAAAAAAATTCTAACAAGTCCATAGAAAGCAGTTGAATGTTAACATACTTGTACCTATTTTTTTCAGAATAGGTAAAATGTGAGTTGCGACCTTTTTCCATAATTGTATCCATATTGCATTTAATCTTTCAGAAGGATAACACGTGGAATATTTTTGGAAAAAATAATTGTGCAAAATTTTTATATTTTTAACACAAAAAAAGATTACAACATAAAGCCATTTTCAGGTTTGAGATAACATAAAATATTTAGGTTGAAAGTGGAGGTGGGTCAATATTGAGAATGAGTTAAATCAATATAATGTTTTGTACTTAAAGTACTGTCATTCTGAACAGTATCATATTTTCTTGCAATTGGATTTATTATACTCATGACTTCCACCTGTGACCTTTGGGTTCAATTTCTAAGGTGCTTGAAAAGAAAATATAAAAAGAAGGGTCCCACTCCGGTACAGTACCCGGCGATAAGTAATACACATCGGGCTTAAGAGACTGTCGGCCATAATCGGCTAACTTGGATTTTGTAGAGCGTCGTCTGTGTCGCATGTTGCGCTGACAGTCCGGTACCTAGAAAGAGCTCAACGACTGACAAATCGCGATGGAACACGTGTATGAATGACAGAGACGTCGCTCTACAAAGCCGAAGTTAGCCGATTATGAGCGACAGTCTCTTTCTTAAGCCCGATGTGTATCACTTACCGCCGGGTACTTTTGTAAAAGGGTTCGTCCGGTAGACATGTGGAAGTATTCCTCTGTGAGCCTCTTCCCGTGCGGTAGTATAGGTATAATACGAATTAATTAATAATTGAATTATTACTTACGTTTTCCTCATTATTTTTATACTACTTATGTTGTGTACCTAAAAAAATATTTTAAAATGTATTATTAATTGCATAAATATAGGAGTAATAGTAGAAAAACTGAATCGGTAAATAATGTATAAATTATTATTGTAGTCTTTCAACTACAGGTAGGTTTTCAAATAATTTATAAATTATTATTGTAGTCTTTCAACTATAGGTAGGTTTTCAAATAATTTATAAATTATTATTGTAGTCTTTCAACTATAGGTAGGTTTTCAAATAATTTATAAATTATTATTGTAGTTTTTCAACCATAGGTCAAATAATTTTGAAATATTACTTTGAAACAGTTATTAACTTTCGCGTTGAGAACGTAAAATTGAGGAAATCCAATTTCTGGTTACTTAAATATGACATTGTGTTGTATTATATTGGGTGTTAACATAAGTTGTGTCCGTTTTTTTCCAATTTAAAAATGAGCATCAAAAGTAAAACTAAATGGTAAATGTTATACGTCATTCGAAAGAAAATTTTCTGCTCTAGAAGATATTGTGTTTGCTTTTACGTTACATATATTATTTTATTTGATAACAAGTCTTCAAAATGGAATGTCAAGTAGACGAAAGTGAGCATTTTCGACACCTCCTTCTGTTCGCGTTCAATCGAGGGAATAAAGCTGCTCGCAATATTTGCGACGTGTACGGTGAAGATGCTATGAATGAAAGGACAGCTCGGTTTTTGCGTTTCAAAGACGGTAATTTCAACCCGAAAGGCAAGGAGCGTTCCGGACGACCAGTGGACTTCGATGAAGACCGCTTAAACCATATTATTCAAGAAGATCCCCTTCAAACCACCATAAAATTGGCTGAGCAGATGAATTGTAGTCACATGACTGTATACCGCTATCTTAAATCAATGGGAAAAGTCCAGAAGTTCGGCGCTTGGGTTCCACATGTTTTGAGTGAAAACAACAAAAATCAACGTTCGACAATTTCTGCTGGTTTGCTCGCGCGTAATCGAGCTATGCATGGCCACAAGCAAAGGTTCCTTTACCGCATCATTACTGGTGATGAAAAATGGTTTGAAAATAGTGATGAAAAAAAAATGGTGATGAAAAAAAAATGGTGAAAAATATATGAAGGGTATTTTCATGGATAATATGGTTTAAGCGGTCTTTATCGAAGTCCACTGGTCGTCCGGAACGCTCCATGTCTTTCAGGTCGAAATTACCGTCTTTGAAACGCAAAAACCATCGACGAGCTGTCCTTTCATTCATAGCATCTTCACCGTACACTTCGCAAATATCGCGAGCAGCTTTGGCAGCTTTATTCCCTCGATTGAACGCGAACAGAAGGAGGTGTCGAAAATGCTCACTTTCGTCTACTTGCCATTCCATTTTGAAGGCTTGTAATCAAATAAAATAATGTATGTAACGTAAAAGCAAACACAATATCTTGTAGAGCAGAACATTTTCTTTCGAATGACGTATAACATTTACCATTTTGTTTTACTTTTCGTGCTCATTTTTAAATAGAAAAAAAATGGACACAACTTATGTTAACACCTAATACTTTCCTTTTATACAGCACAGCCATCTCTTACGACTATCCAGAAATACTCGTATGTTGCAAAGCAGACTAGTTCGTACGGGAATCGAACCCGTATCCCCCGAGCTGGAAGACAGGCGATCTTATTAACTAGGTTATCTATACGATCTTATTTTGCATAATTTACACTATCTCTATTTCGAAATTTAAGAAATGTTGCCAGTTTTTTTCCATTTCAAATGAATATATTTTCTTAATAAATATAATTTATGGAAATAAATACGTACCCATGTCAAATTTACCAATCAAGCATATATCATAAATTGACTCAAGACCACCGATTTTCTAACTAGATTATTTGCAAAATGCCCGTTTTTCTGAATAGATTATTTGCTTTCTTTTTCGTAACCCTTTTTAACACAATTATTTACAAGCAAATGTCGGCTTAATGTTTCCTCAATTATTTAAGAACAGGTAAAATATGAGTTGGGTCCTTTATACATATTAATGTCTAATTACTAAACATTGTAGGGTCCCAGGTTTAATTTTCACCTCATTCCAAACGGCTTTAATTTGCCTTTTTTCACTCGAATTTATTTTTAAACTAGGAGAAATTTTGTAGAGGTATTTGTTATTTAAACCGACCGTTTCGTCGTCGTTATTTATTATTCAATATTTATTTTACTATCATCCTTTCTTATCAATCATCTCCCCACTCTTGTCTCGTATCACAGTAGAAATGAATGAATCATTTGTTAAATTAGTGTGGGTTGTTCCAAATACCAATTTAGTTCGGGCGCCACGTACTTCAGCGAGTCGTTGATTTGTGAGAGAAAAGTAAAATAAAAGTATAAGCATTCTGGAGCAGCATATTTGTATCCTAGCCAATCCTAAGAGATGCGCACTCCAGTGCATCAGCTCTGCTAAAATTAGAGGAGGAATGCAGTTAAAACAGGTAGATATGGGTCGTACCAATACCGGGTTAATATTTCGAACCACATATCTGATTTGTATAATAGTGATAAGTATAATAATATCTAAAATACACTCGATAATTTACAAATAGTCTTCGTTTGATTATTTTACATAAATATACGAGTATATATGTTTAAGTAAACGCTAATCTTCAACAGTCGTTAATGTTTGCATTCCCTAATTATTTCAACATTAACTTAATCAAGTTGTTCGTGCGAGTGCGAAAAAAATATAATTTCTCACTTTACCTAGTTAATATTCACATTAACGGGTAGATCATGGTATATATAAAATATACGACATGAAATCGTACATGAAAAATCATTAAAATAAATCACCCGCGCACGCCTTGTATTTTCATTATTTTTGTAATGAAAAATCTTTTTCAGAACATCATAGGTATTTTAAGTTTACGATTAAAATCCCTTTATAACCACATATTACGTGTAAAATCTCCTTATAACCACATATTACGTGTAAAAATTGCTTCCAAACGTTAGGCAAATAAAATTTCACTTGTTGATAGTAAATTACTTTTGAAAAAGGTATGTATTTATTAGGTAATCTTTATGCATTTGAGATAAAGTTCGAACATTATTTAACGATATTTAATTAAATATACACATTAACTGGTTAGTTATACACTATCTAGTTGATGTGTAGAACGCATAACTGGTTAGTTATACACTATCTAGTTGATGTGTAGAACGCATAACTGGTTAGTTATACACTATCTAGTTGATGTATAGAAAAGGTACTGGTAATATTCTCATTACCTCGGGAATTTGCAGATTCGCTGAAATTCTTGTCTAAGATACTATTTCGTTTTAATTTACAATTCCTGAAGCAATGTTAACAAAGTTCAGTTCGATCCCACCTCCACCCATGCTGTTATGGGGGATAAAATAAGTGCCCATCCATCGCGATCTACACTAGACCGTAATCTTTTTTAATGAGCGTGAACTGCCCAAAGGGACTCCTCCGGTGGCGACAGACCTGAGTATGAAAATAATAGTAGTGACGACGGACTGAAGGTCCGACATCACGGAGAAGGACAATAACTCGTAGCGCAGTAAATATATCATACTTATGAAGTGGCTTAAAGTCTGGAGTTCAAACAGCCCAGCAAGTTGCCAGTTGCCAGTTGCCAGTTGCCAGTACATTCACAGAATGTTTCAAATGTAATAAAACCACCCGTTGACGTCACTAGATCGGAGTAGCCAATCGGTCCGAAGATGGACCGAAGTAAGGCTGAGTGGAGTTTTCTTCGGAAATTATGGATTCGATTATCATCGCAGTACTACCACAGAATGTGCTCTGCGAATTGATTCAGATGACCACAAAAATTGCAGTGTGAAAAATGTTATCACAATATAATTTAATATCCAATTCATTCAATTGTATGGTAACCCTTCAACATATACAAATTGACGATTTGTACATGTTGGATAACGTGGCCGGGAGACACCATTATCTCCATTAATCGAGACTTCGACTTTCGAACCACAGCAGTAGGCACGGAACTCGTAATTCATCATCATAGGTATTGGCACTACTACCGCAAGTAGAGTAGTATCGCTACCAGATGAACTCTTAAATCAGACTATTACTCATATTTTTTTAATACCACCTGGAATCGAGCCGAAACCCCTGAGAGGAATATAAGCATCTTACCAACTAGAATCGTAATATGGTAAATAGTCATCGTTCGTGTTTGGAATACCATACCATACCATCCCATCCCATCCCATCCCATCCCATACCATCCCATCCAGCATTGGGAAGATGCAATTCAACAACACTAGCGCACATTTATTTCATGTGACTATTGTTACTAGATGAACTTAAATTAATTTATCATTCTAAAAATATATTCAACTACAGGTGACTATATTGAAAAATATTTATTTCACTCGATCACCTTTTTATATACTTGGGTCGGAAACTTTTGGTCCTTTCTACACACGTTTTTTATAACCATTTCATTACATATAACCTGACGGGTTTATTACCATGTAACAATGGCTAAGAATAAAACAGAAATATTTTAAAGATACCCGAAATGAATACCAGGTTGACACATTTAAAAAAAAATGGATACCAACATTAATCAAACCCGCAACCTCCACATTGGACGATACGTATCTTAACAACTAGGTCACGGAGGTCACCCCAAATTTTTCGTACCTTCTATATTACTCCAATAAATTTTATTGATACATTTTCATAATTAATTATGCCCACGTGACGGGAACTATCTCAGTGATTGTCATCATCTTTGAAAATAGCATCATAATATATGTTACATCGTTTTAACATACAATATATTCCACGCCACTCTAGCATTTGTCGAGCTTTTAATACTCGTCCACGATTCGCTTGCATACCTTAAATTGGGATTAGGATGCCATCGTAAACGACAAAACAGAAAAGTATTTTTTTCAATTGAAATTTAAGTTTGGTATACTCGTAAGGTTTTAAAAGTGCGAAAGGTAAAAATGTGAAAATTTTAACTGTTGCAATTTATCAGAAGGCGATCTCAAATTTCGCAATTCAACATTCAAGTGGGTCGCAAAACTACTTAAAAATGAAAGTTTAATTTTTTCAGACTCACCTGCCAAAGTTATAAATTATTAAGTTTTAACATTCATCGTTACTACAGCGATATTGAAAGTTTAATTTTTCCATATCCCCGAGTAATTCAGGAAATATATTATATATGGCCGTCGACACTGGAAATACCAGTTTAAAAAATATGAGAATCTTTCATTGAGTTATAAAGTTTATTAACGGTTTCAACCTGAATTTAGAATATTAAACTAAAAACAATTTTATTATTTCGCTAACTACATTTAATCAGCGCGATATCTCCTTCGGACTGGAGACAGCATTGGAATAAGAGGTAGAAACATGCATTGCGGTAATTAAATGATTTTCAGTTATTTTCAAGATAATTTAAAAAAAAAAACCTTTTTTTATTAATCAGTTACTTGCATTGTATTGTTCGACTAATATAAATACCATCACGCCATTTCTTATACAGTTTCCTTCTATTTCTTTTACTCCTTACCTCTCCCTCTTTCAAAATTTAATTAAAATCCATACTTTTCTCGGTCTTCCTCTACCACGACTCTCAATAACGTACTCATTTTAGATTTTTTTATTTATCCATCCATTCAACATGTACAAACTGAGGCGCTCTTTGTCATCTTACTTAACACATCGTTCATCCTAAATAACTAAATTTCACATTATGTCATACATCAACAGATTACAAATTGTTTTCAGTGCACGTATTTCCATCGCAACTATTCTATTTACTTTCCAGGTTCATATTTCACTTCCATACATCAATATTGTCATTAATACACTATTGAGAACCATAATTATGACAGAACTTAATGTTGATTGATTTGAGTATGTCTTTGAGTATCCCATTTACTGTGTTTCCTATTGCAAATCACCGTTCAATACCTCTTTCTACCATTTCGTCGTTTGTGAACACTACTTGCCAAATAGCAGAATTCGTCGCTTCTCTCATATACATCAATGAACATTATCATACACAGTAAGTGTAATAAATAGAAATATTACCTATTTTTACCGGAGTTACCATTTTTACAGGAGCTACCAGTTTCTCAATTGCCTTCAAATATTTATCTGTATTAATTGAAATAAACAAACAAAGGGATAAAATTAATTTATATGAATGTATGAGAAAAATTCCTTGAGAGTTTTCGAATCCGTGTTTACAGATTTAGAAAATTAGATATGTGGATTAAACCAGTCATTTTATATTATGCAAATTAGGTATAACGAAGTTAACAATATTAATTGCTTTCACCGTGGAAGAAATTTTAATATATAATATTCATTGTGTTAAATAATACCAAAATTAACGAAGCCATAGAACGTTCGCAATAGAGAAATGAATGAGAAGTTCCCACGGATGACAATTAAAAAGCCTCTCTTTCCGCAAGTAATTATCTTTGCAGAAATCTCTGGTCAAATAGTTCATGATGTATGTTTAGAATAGGCAAGCGCCAATTTTCTCCATGTACAGACTGTTTGAAAAGGTATCAGATAGCGGTCACACTCTAGCAGCGGGGTTCAGGTGCACGTAGAAGTATTTTTCAAACGACGACTTCTCGACTCGAAACGAACAAGGAAAACATTTAAGAATAATTGAAGAAATAATAGTCGGTAGGTGCATAATAAACGATCGTTTTACCGGTGTTCTAATCTGTCAAATTTGGCATTTTGTTTCAATTTTTTTACTAATATTATATATTCGAAGTGCTTGATATGAAGAATGATATGAAGAATATGAAAATGGTTATTGACACGCATTTTACTTACTAAATATGAGTAGTAAGGAATATATTGGAAAAAAAATAGAAAACAATTTGGCATATTCGAAGGGCACCGGTAAAACGATCGTTAATTATGCACCAACCTAATATTTAATTTCAAGTTAGCTCGATGCTCTGGAGATATAATATTTATATAATATCGTCGTGCAAAGCGAAAACTATATTTCTGGATGATTAAATAAGTTATTTATATTTTCGTAATTAAATCGAGTTTATATCATCATAAAATAAATTTCTCAAACTACAATATATTTTCATTTGTGAAAAATAAAAGCCACCTTCTTTCTATTTTCCCGTTCACCTGTCAACAGCGTTCTTCGGTATTATACAGCCATAAATAAATATAACAAAAAATATGTTTGAAATTTTCACAATTGTAAATAAACATTGATTAACAATTTTGAAATATTACATGAAATAATGAAAATTAGACACTTCATTAATATACGAGTATGCAACGTATGTACATTAGGAGTTAAATTAGTATAACTCAAATTAATATTAAAATTAATTTATGTAAATTCAAATATATTTCATTAAAGAAAATGTATTGTTAGAGATTTAAATTGTGCTATCTAAAAAAATATAATATTAATTTACAGAATGAAATACAGCGTTTTTAAAAGAGTCAAATAAAAGGTATTGGCTGACATACTTTAGACACTAATATATATTGAAGTTAATATATTTAGCTAATGATGTTAACATCTGCAAATGAAAAAAATATATTGTTTACAGTTAAGGCATTAAAATTGTGGTGGTTTAAAGTGTTTTTATCAAACACTGTTTATTCCACTTTTTTCAACGGTATAATCCTAACGGTTTCAAGGCTTTCACCTCATCATCAGGGGAGCACAAACAAGACTCTTGTTTGTGTTCCCCTGATGATGAGGTGAAAGCCTAGAAACCGGTAGAGTTATACCGTTAACAAAGTGGAATAAAGTGTTTGATAAAACAAATTACAAAAAAATAATTTATTTCAATATATTTTATAATCACATCATGACGATTCAATATATTATATAATCCCATCATGACGGTTGACTAAAATCGAAAAACATTTCGAAAACGCTCTCATATTGATCTGGGTTTAATGCGACAAAATGTATATTATACTTTCCTGATTTTCCTACACCGAACTGAATTTAGTTCGTTTATGAGATATGATTTTTGGATAAGATTAATAAATGTCGAAAATACCTCAAAGACTGCACATCAAAAATTGGCATTTAAAATTTGGATCGACATAATTCAAAACTTCTCAAATTGCACTTACATTTTTGTGGCATCGTTGGTGGGTAAGATACTGGACTCTCATTAGAGGGTTTCTGTGTTGATTCCCGATGGTATCAAAAACAAATAATAATAATATAAAGAAGGTTCTCAATCTGGTAACAATACTCATACGCTTTACGTGCCTCTTCACGCGCGGGATAGTATTACTAAAAAGTGTGATTATGAACTGCGATATTCTGGTCAAAATAACGATTTTAATCTAAAGGCTCGATTAATGGGGCCGAAGACAATGTTGTCTCCCAGCCACACTTTTAATGTGCCCGAATCACCAAGTCAAATATACTGAAGGGTAACCATAGAATGAAAAATCGCTCACATTTTTGCATGCCTTCCTCAGGTTACGAAATGTAAATGTTTTTTTGCTCTTAAATCAGGCCTTAGTAGACCGCGTATTGGGTCACATTTATGAAACTTGAAAACTGTTATTTGATGAATTATTCTTAAAGCTAATGTTATATTCCCTCACCTGCCTAGTTTAAAAGTGGTATATTTTTATCCAAAAAACACAAAATAAAATATTTTAGTCATAAAAATATAAAAAATTTCCCTGTACTAATAAATATCAGTCTAACCTACTTCAAATAATTTTACTAAACTAAATACTTAAACGTTTTTATAGACAGCTCATCGGAAAATTCACTGAAACTTAAAATTTGCATTACGTGGACTTCTTATAGACTTTTTACAAACGAAAGTAAATAAGTTGTTTTTGCCAGGATAAACCAAATAAATTATAGATAACATATTACGAGTATAGTATATATTATTTATAGTCGAGGCATTAACACCTTGGAGGTATAAAGACATTGTAATTTGTTTAGTCAAACACTGTTTCTTCCACTTTATTGTGTTACGCTCATATTATTCTAGGCTTGCCGTTTTCTATTGTATAACATACTCGTATATGTCAAATTAAATTTTTGATTATGATTCTTCTATCTTTTTAATAAATTAATGAAATATTCTCACGTCAGTGAAACAAATCTAAATTTTATTATTTAAAATAAGGCATTATTATACATAATTTTCAATATTTTCTTAACTCCCTGTTTGCACACCGGATGCAAACTTTTCTCTCCTAAAATCTTTAACATGTCTTAATACTCGTAGATGTAAAAGTAATTATTACAATATGATAAATAATTATATTCATTATTCAACCGCATGCAGACTAAACCATCCAATGCTAGGAAAATCAATTGGATATTTGATGAAAGCATTCAACAACCAAGCGATAGTAATTTTTATAATTATTACGATATTTATAGGCCACTGTTTGGTTCAATTTAATAGTTCCACCTGCATGACCTAAAGAGGTGCTCAATCTTATGTCTCAGTTTTTGTCATTTTGTTTAGATATTACGATTCTTGTGGAGTTGCGCTGCTTCAAAAATTATTTTTCTAAATACGCGTTTCTGAAAATTGTCCGATGTTGATCGAGCAAAATAATTAAAAGTTTCAAGAAAAGCGAGTCTCCGAAGTCAAGTTGGTCGAGTGCTTGTTTTCGAACTGGAAGTATCAAATTATTTTCCTGATAGTACCTAAAAAAATTACGACCTACGTAGTCTATCATAGTTGGTAAGACGCCTGTCTTCCGGATCGGGGATGACGGGCTTGATTCCCGTTGGAACATAATTTATTCAAAAAGAAGTTTGCTGTCGAGTTTTCATTTTTAGCCTCTATAATGTATTTCTGGAAGTTGGAAGAGATTACCATACGGCTATAAAATTAACAAATTGTATTGTATACCACGAAAGTGAAATACAATATGATGCGGTACGGTACATTGAGTCTAAATATTGTTTTCACAATAGGTTATTTTAGCATATTTAAAAAAAGGTTTTCAGTCTGTTTTTCAATTCAGACATATTTAACATATTTTCAGTTGATTATAAGAAATTTCCATATGGCAATACACCACTCAGGTTGTAGTTTATACAACGAAAGTGTTATGCAATTCAGACATGTTTAACATATTTTCAGTTAATTATAAGAAATTTCCATATGGCAATACACCACTCAGGTTGTAGTTTATACAACGAAAGTGTTATGCAATTCAGACATGTTTAACATATTTTCAGTTGATTATAAGAAATTTCCATATGGCAATACACCACTCAGGTTGTAGTTTATACAACGAAAGTGTTATGCAATAAAATATTGTAACAAGAAAAGGCACGGTAGCCGAATAAATGCGGTATAGATGCGGCGTGCACTGAGAAGAGTACAAAGTGCACGGGGTAACAATGCACGACAGAATACGGGATGAACGTGGATTTAAGGTTGATGTGTCGAGTAACGTGAAAGAGAGCACTCTGACGTGATTTGGGCACGAAGAATGAATGAATGAAAAAATACTAACAAAACAAATATATAGTACAAATGTGAGTGGAAAGTGTTGTAGAAGAAGACCAAGAAAAGAATGGTTAGATTTAGTGTTTGATATTTTGTAAGAAGGGAACATAAAAAGTTTGAAAAATCGTAGAAGTTATAAGATAAGGTATGGATGTAAAATAGATGAAGAATGTGTATCGAAAAAATAAAGTCTGGCGCTATGTTCCTCTCTACCTACCCCAATGGGGAAATGGCGTGATGGTATATATGTAGGAACAAGATAGGAAATATAAACTATTGTGATACCTACATAAAGGGTCTTTTAAATTGAGCGGTTTTTTAAATTCTTGGATAAAACACATATGGCGTCACGAACTTGCCTGGGTCTTGTGACATTTGAGAAGTGTAATGTATGACATTTATAAAAATGGAGTCGTATACAATACAGCAACGCGTACAAATTGTTGAATTATTTTATGTATTGTAATCTCCGGAAACGGTGATGTTAATTGGCCACCAAGATTATGTGATCTGACACCGTTGGACTATTTTGTCTAGGGTTACGTGAAAAACCAGGTGTATAAGAATGACCCCCAATCAATTCCTGAGCTGAAAGACGAAATTATTCGCGTTATTGGTGAGTTAGAACCGTAATTATGCCAAAATGTCATAGAACATTTTGTCAAAAGAGTGGACATATGTGGAACAGCAAGAAGTGGACATTTGGCGGATATTGTTTTTGTGTTTAAATGTCATAACATACATTATATTAATACTTCAATGACCAATAAAACGTTTTTTGAAATCAAAGCAAATTGTGTGTTTAATCCAAGAATTAAAAAAATTGAATTAAAAAAACCGCTCAATTTGAACGACCCTTTACATATAATCACGCCGTGTCCGTTGCTGCAGAGAGAACGGATCTGCAAACTTTTCTATTCAAGCACACGACTTTGGCCATTCCACGTTCACATATCATGTCATGCAAACTTTTCTATTATTCATATTTCTCACTTTACCTTCTTTCAAAATCTTGTCTATTTGGTCAAGTCACGTTTTCCACGGTCTACCTCTTCCACGCACACCTTACGTTTCTGACTTGTATACTTGCTTAATCATTCTTTCATTCTCTCCACATGTCCAAACCATCTTAAAGCTCCTTTCTTAGTCTGACTTAAACCATCCATTTTATCCATGCGTTCTTTTCTGATGCCTTCATTCCGCCTTCTTTCAAACATTGACACTTGACTAATTTCCCTTAGTGCACGCATCTCCACAGCATCAATCTTACTCTTATCCTTCTTCTCTCAAGTTTAAATTTCACTTCCATACAATAAAGTGGCCACTAACAAACTGTTATACACGTATATTGTCATTTTAGCTAGTATTAATATTGCACGATTGTAGTATATATCATCTGCTGCGTTTACCTTGTTACCTTGTTCCCTGTCGAATATGATAGAGATGTTTATACCTTTTTGTAAAGTAGATTACTTCAAATATTTGTTCGGTAGGTTCAATCTTAACACCGCACATTTAAAATAAAAATACAATCGGGCAACACTTCTTTCATGCTTAAATAAATTACGATGAACAAAAATAGCCGATATGTGATTTAATTGAATGTTAATATATCATTTTTTAGCATTGATTGCAGAATAAATCATTATTTAAATTTATTTTAAAACTCAATTGTTTTGGTTTGCATTTTGAAACAATTGAGCACATCTGATCAACAACACACCTACGAGTATTAAAGGTTCTAAGCTGCAGGCCGCTAGCCAAAGTGATTAATTATTGCAGGATGATTTATAAAATCTAGCTTTATAGTTCTATTCGTAACACCTCTAGGGTGCTATTAGTTAAGGCCAAACCATACGTAAGAATTTTTGGAAAGGCACCACTGATTGTTGTCTACAAAAAGTCGACTCAAGAATTATTTTACCACCTTTGTAACCTTTTTTAATTCATTAAAATCATTTTATTTTTAGTGTACCCTTAGTTACAACCTATTCCTGGCGTCTTTTTAGTATAAATACATATGGGATATAAAAGGACAGAAGCAAATCTACATATAGTTTTTCTTCCTTTAATGCTGTCAGGGTTTCCTTATTTTTTTATTAGGGCATGTAGACTGAATGAATGAAGAAAGCCTAACGAAACAAATATATAGTGTATAATATATATGAGTGGAAGACCAAGGAAAGCATGGTTCGATTAAATGTGAGTAGAAGGCGCGGTAGAGGAAGATCTATAAAAGTATGGTTGGATCAAATAATTGATATTTTGAAAGAAAGATACTTAAGGTTTATGGGTGTATTTTATTATTGTATTACACTTTGGTTATATACAGTACAACTTATAAATATCTTACATGTGGGATGTAGAAGAGGCAAAGGATGTGTGTCAATAAAGGAAAGTCTGGGGATCTTTCCTCTCTACCTACCCCGTGATTGTATGTATGTATTTTTTGTTTCGGGAATTATAATTTCTCCCCTTTTAACACTGATCTACTTAATCATATTATAATTGTTCGTTTAACATGATAATAGTTCATCTTCATCCTTTTCCCTTTAAAATAATATTTTATCGACATGAATGGTGTACCATATGTGTATGCACGTCTATAAAGAAATACAAATGATTGCCGAGCACTCTCTCTAATACAAACTTGTGGTCAGGATTGTAATTAATTTTGCAACCCAGTTTTGACAACACAAATAGAAGATTGGGTACACCGAAACAATTATTTTTTAATATTTTCAATGGCGTTATATCAAGCCTTGAATCTTTTCAATTTGACGTTGTCTTCCCAATTGAACCTTGGTATCCCGACTATCTCCTCTTTTCAGGGTATCCAGCAAACATAGGAAATATATTATGATACATACGTATAAACTCGTATTGTATTACTACTGTTGATAAATATATTACAATACATACAGATAAACACAGATACCCTTTGGTATCTGTGTTTCCTGCATTGTATGAATACGATGAGCTCCCTAAGTCTTTGGAGTTTAATAATTTATATTAATCGAATACCGTTAAAATTATATTTTTTTATTATACACACATAATATTATATCCAGTATTTGAAGACTCAAAAATAGAGTTTATGAAAAACAATAGTTCGGAACAATTACTTTTGGAAAGGAATACTAGTTTGTTGATTAGTTATTTTGTGAATCCAACCGCCAGACATAAATTTTATGATTCTTTCATTCAAAATACGTATATACTCGTATTTATATATTATTTAAAATTAAGTTACATATTATTTAAATGTGGAGGTTTAAAGACATTGTAATTTGTTTAATCAAATACTGTTTATTCCACTTTATATAACGGCATAACCCTACCGGTTTCATGGCTTTCATTTTATCATCAGGGAGCACAAACAAGTATTGTGGGAGCACAAACATCCCTAATGATGAGGTGGAAATCTTGAAACCGGTAGGGTGATACCATTATACATAGTGGAGTACACAGTGTTTGACGAAACAAATTACAATGCCTATATTTATTAATATTTCTTAGTTCAAGTTGCTGACGAAATCTGCATTTGTTTCAAATTGTCAAATCTTAGTGAACTAACGCCTTCTTCTTCTTCGAGGAAAGAGAGTATTTCATCATTTGTATTTATTTTCAAAACATGTATGAAGCCATTTACGATAAATTGAATTGACTGAAGTGTATGTTACACAAGTGTAAAGCGAAATTTGCAGTTTCAATTTAACATAGATGGACGTGGAGTGTCGGTCTGTGGACCGACCTGAATGGTGGCTTTTTATGGCAGTCCTGTATTCTTGATTCAACGTGTAGGGTGATGTTGATAATGACGCACAAATCAGAAGAAAATCTCTGAATAGTTGCACTAACAAATAATGGACGACAAAAGTTTTCCTCATATTTACAGGTGTCTATAATGTTAAAGATCTTGAAAATTAATAAGCCATTCTCTAAAGCGTTGATCCCCTATAAATGACATTCCACATCTTTTATGAATCATGAAATGTTCGTGTTCTACTGTTACACTTACTGTGTTATATTTTAAAATTTTAAATATCCTTTAAATACGTAAAATGTGGCATGTTTATGATCAGGAGATCATTTCTTAAAAATGGTGAATAAAATAATGTCAATAACATACTCGTATTAACATTATTTTTCTTCTGCTGTAGGATGTATAGCCGTCTGCAATGGGATGTTGATCCCTATCAGGGCAATATTTTTCCCGTTTAATGTAGCCCGGAAGAACTCAGAAGACTTTATCCAAATCATTCCCGAAAGTTCTTAAAAGCCAAGAAGAGAGCATCGTCACAGCGTCATCATCTGCCTCGTTATGTAATGATGAATCTTGTGCGTCTCATTATGTGACCGAGATACTACAACTGCGAACCTTCACGTCTATAGACGCCCATCTCCAAAGCCTCGATCATTCGTGATGTTTCCTGGTTCAGTGTGCACTCCTCCATTCCACAGAGGAGAATTGAAAAGATGTAGCAGCAAACCACACGCATTCCTAATTCCATGTTAAATTTCAGTTTGTAAAAAGAGGCTTTATTTTAATGACAATGCTTCTCGGCAGCTCCATCCTCATTGTCATTTCCTGAGAGGGATCCCATTTTTCGTTTCTCCATATTTCTAAATATTTATATTGATTAACACGTTTTACAGGTTCGCTGTTCTATAATTCTTTACAAGTCACATATATTTTCAGCATGTATCAATATTAGAATGATTAAAATGCGTGATACATATATAGTTATATGGTGACGATAAATAAAAATCACCAAAATACTATTGTCCGAATATATTTAATAAGTAAGTGCTGAAAGAAAGTTAGAAGATGAAATCGTCACACAACGAGTTCATCGTTTAAACAAATAGTTTTACATTAACTTTTCTCAAAGGTAATGTTTCGAAAATAATTCCAATTTTTTGCTGTTTGTTTGTCAGATGTACACGTATAGTATGTCTAAATTTTCGATATTTTTTTTATCAGTTAATTCACATTGAGTGACAATTAAATTTAGATAATTGTGTGAAATTGTATAAAATTGCCATGAAATGCAAAAAAATACTAATTGATTTTTTTTAAAACGTACAATTGAAAATATTAACATTTTCTCAACGATGACTATGAGAAAATTGATTTTGAGCTACGCCCAAAAAGAGAAATATCTTTTTATATTGTTCTAACAATGGCTGGATTTTCTAATTAATCCAATTTCATTTTCTGCCGCAAATTAGAAAATAAACAACGACATACTACTAGCACAGTTTATAAATGTTCATATAAAAACAATAATCGGTTAAATCTAATCACTAGCATTGGTGAAGCGGACATTTTGAAGAGCGCGGCTGAAAGAAACATAGGGAAACAATATTGTCTGCAACAGTTCTTATAACATTTGTCTAGTTTGCAAGTAGAGATGGACAATTAATCAGTTTGATAGTATTATGTTAAATGAAAATGGAGTTCAATAGCCTGGAAAAAAAATATTTTTAAAGCATAAAGGTATTATAGTTTAAATTAATATTTTTATTCAACCCTCTCTACTTAACCCTTTCCGATGCATGAAATTTCTTACATTAGTCGGATTTATCTTCCGGTTTTCTTTTACTTTATTGCAAATTTACTAGTAATATTGACATGATACTTAGCATAAAAACAAATCATTCTCACTGGAAAAGATAACGACCTCCGGGGCCTATTTGGTAAGATTTTTACAGTAACTAAGGTACAGATAGTACCCGATTTTTTTTTTCAAAAATAAAACGGTTCCAGTCTGGTGAATTAGTTCGTCTGATAACAATTCTCGCATGTGTTAGGCGTGTAGCGAGTAGCGAGTAGCGAGTGTTTTCACCTCTTCACTTATAATTCCAATATGTGCGATGACGAACTGCGAGTTATGTGTGTCTTCTAGTAGTTTTAAACTTGATACCTCAATTTATGACAATGCTGTCTTCCGGCTACGCTATTCAATATATCCGCATCGTCAATTTGAATATGTTAAGGGGTACCATACTAACGAATGAATAGTATCGTGCTCGATGATAATAACATTCGATACCTTTATAAATAAAACAAGTATTTTTTCAAAGCATTAAAGTTTTCACTATGGGTAAAGTACTATAGTTCGAATATTTATGTTATTCCACCCCTTCCACAGCAACTCTTTCGATACAAGGAATGGCTTACATTGTTCTGCTTTATCTTTCTAATTTCTAGCATTTAATTGCAAATCAGTTATTAATATTGATGTGATATAGAATATAGAGATGGACAATACAAAATAAGTACATTAATGAAGGACCACAGAAAAAAAAATTGATATATTTCTCTTCTAGAAAATTTCAATACATAAATATATTCTTCGAGCAAACCACACCTTATATAATGAAATTCAATGAACAAAATAGAATAATAGTTAAAAATAGATAAAAAAAAAAGTTCTGAATCAAAGTACCGTATACTATAGTAATCGCCAAGTTATTTTTATGTAACACGGTCGACATTGTTTTCCGTGAGAAATAAGTTTTTATACCCGCTATTTTTTTACATCCGCATCTAAAACACGAAAAAATGACTAAAATTGATGTTAATTGACTCAAAAGACAATCGGTTGTTAAACAGATTGCAATAACGATTTATTGGCAATAAGTTAAATGCAAACGTGTATTTTGACGGCTCGCAATATCGTTAACAAATACCGGCACTTAAATATTATAATATATAACCTTGAACTACAAAATAATTAAACAATTAGTCAAGAGGCGTGATCCAAATATATCACACTTTCTAAAAAAATACAGCTGGAATAAATGGAATATAATTGTGTTGTATCATAAATACTATTATTTTATAGTAATCAGTTGATTGTAGTTTAAATTTCATTTGGATTAATTCTACTTTGATTCACTTTCATATTTTTTTCACAAGATATACAAATTATCCGTACAATTATTGCTTGGAATTTTTTATTTATGAAGTAATTGTTCACATGATGGAAGAGTTACGAGAGATATTGAACGGTGTGTAGCGATATGAAACAAAGTCAACGGGGTTTTTAAACATGTATACTCGATCCTCACAGTATCAACATTTCCTAAGATGATACTCCTCAACGGTTTTCTTGTGTCAATTTTGATATATGGGAGAGAAAAAACTGAAAAGAGCCGAATAAATAATGAACAAATACGTGCAATGCGAAGAATACGTGTGGTAACAATGTATTACAGAATACGGAATTAATGATTAGAGATAAATGTGAAAATAAGGCTGATGGATCAAGTAAGATCAAGAAGAGCACTCTGAGATGGTTTTTTTAACCTGGCGAGTTGATTGCCATGTGGCAATCTCTTCCAACCAACCAGAAAGATGTTTTAATATGCCCTAAGTGAAATGGGTTGGTTCTGTAGAACGAATGAATGAAGAAAAACTAATAATATAAATATATAGCGCAAATGTGAGTGGAAGGCGTGGTAGGGGAAGGCTAAGGAAAGCATGGTTGGATCAAGTGAAAGAAATGTAAAAAGTTAGAGACATCGTAGAATTTGTATGAGAAGGTGTATAGATGTGGAAAAGGGGAATATGTGTGTCGCGATAGGCAAGTCCGGCACTCTCTCTTCTCTGCCTATCCTGACAAGAAAATGTAGTGATATGTATGTACTTTATCTTCGGAGACATCTTTATTTTTGGCTCCATTAATCGAGAACCTCACAGTTAAAAACTACTGGAGTAACCACGTAATTCACAGTTGGTCATCGGACGTGTTAGTGATACTACAGCTCGTGAAGAAGAAATCAACTAGACTCGCACATATCGATCATGCGTGAGTATACCATAGTCATCGGACGAGCATTTTTTAACAGTCTGGGACAGTCCGATGCGTCGGTAAGACATCTGTCTGCTGACTTGTAGATTGCGGGTTTTACTTCAGACCTCGTCTAGTTTTTTCTTCAGACCTCTTTAATATATTCCTGGTTGATTTTAAGGGATCGTCACATGAGAATAAACTCGCCAGATTGAAATGTGTATCATAACATATAATAAACGCGTAATGCAATGACTTATTTTTTAATACATACATTTCACTCATTTTTTAAATTTTAATACTTATAAATTTCTATTTTTCACAAAACCATTTTCAAATTTAAATAAAATTATTTGTGACGTAACGTCTTAAAAATAAATGCATAGGTTTAAAGAAATAACTCAAAAGTCATGTTTATGTTAACTAGTTTCCTTTAAAATCGAGAGATTGGTGATATTTAAGCCAAACTGGTTAGAATTTTGTTGAATAACTTATTTTTAATAGCAGTAAAAAATTGAACCATGTAAATTCTAACCATCTGTCTCAGGATCTTGGAATATATTGAATAGCTGGAATTTTCTGAATTATCAGTTGTATAATATGCATGATAGAAGGTTAAATATGGTTTGATCAAGTGAATAATAATTTTTAGAAAAAAACGTAGAAAGTCAGGGAAATGTGTCGAGATAGGAAAGTATGCCGTTTTGTCCTCTCTGTCTACACCGACAGGACAATGGCGTGATGATGTGTATGTTTGTATCAGGTGTGCTATAAAAAATCAATAGCAAAATTATTTATTCACTGTTAACAAGCATAGTGTAGATGTAAAGAGAAAGATCTGAGAATGAATATTGCGAAATCCAAAGCCATTGTGACAGAAAAGTGGGAATGGAAAAGTAAATGCGATATACTCGTATATGGAAGGGTAATGAATGATTACAGCAAGTTGAGGAATTCTGCTAATGAAGTAGTATTTTCCAGATGATATCGAACGGCATGTAGCGATATGTCACAAAGTCAATGGGGCACTTAAACAGTATTAATATCTGCTAAGGCAGTGATACTATTCGGTTCGAGTATATATGTTTTATAAAACATGAGCGTGAAAAAAGACTGAAAGAATACGGAATGAAGTGATAAGGTATAAATGTGAAATGAAGGCTGAGGTGTTGAGTAAGATAACAAAAGAGCACTCTGACACGGGCACATGGAACGGACGGACGAATGTTACTAACAAAATACATCTACAGTGTAAACGTGAATGGAAATCGTGGTAGAGAAAGACTAAGGAAAGTTTTCTTGGATCAAGTGAATGATATTTTGAAAGAAGGAAATGTTAGAAGAGAAACCGTAGGAGTTTTATATGAAAGTGTATGGATGTGCAAAATGTGAAATATGTGTGTCGAGATAGGAAAGTCTGGCGCTCTGTCGGCTCTATCTACTCCGACAGGCAAACGATGTGGTGGTATGTATGTATGTATGTAGAAATAAAATTGTTCTTTGGTCTAGTTTAATATCCGTTGAAAACTTCCGGATCAGAGCGTACATTTAGAACTAATCCAATTCTTCGGTTTTATTTATAAGCTAAAGCTAAACCTTTGATTTAGTAAAAGTCAGACAGTGGAGATATAGTAGCTTTGGAAGTTCATTTTAATTCCTAATACTAATTCATCTGCTGAAACCAAAATATTTCTTAAAAAAATATGTTTTCCAGTCTGGTTTTTACGTAAGGTCTTTTTAACATTTTACTGGCTAGTTGGAAGAGATTGCTAATTGATAATACGTCAGCCAAAATGTATTATATATAACAAAAGTGTAATTTAATGTTTTTTTTATTTGTTTAAATTTAAATTGGAGTGGAAATCTCTAATGAAACAATTGATTAAATTAAGATTATTTAATTTCTCCATTGCCATTTAGCGACCAAAAATACTCTCACTTTATCATATTTTAAAGTAACATATCTCAAATATTCTTTACTCTTGGATTGAATTATAACACTTGTTTAAAACTATGTCGTATTTCAAAGAGGTTGTTTAATAAATCTTAACTATTTCCCTCATTTTAGTGTAAGTTATATAGACTCACCGGGGAAGTGACACACAGGGGAAGATTAGAATGTTACGAGGTTATTAATGGCCAAAAATATTTGCAGCAGCCTTACTTTGACAATGGCACGGAATGGATGAAGATGTTATGTTGATTAATGTCCGCTGGTTATCTCGCTTCCGCGGAAGTCGCACGCCAGTCTCCAGTCCCCAGTCTTCGGCCTCTAGTCGTGATGATAGGATTAAAATATATGTATGAGAAAATGTACGAAAGTGAAAGAAACTGGATGGGACTACCAACCTGCATTATCAGAGCCTGGTTTAAGAGTATATCCGCCTTCAGACGAAACATGATATTAAAATACTGACTAGAAATTAAATAAGACGTTTATTTATAATTCAAAACTTTTCAAATAAAGTGTTTTATATTATGTATGAATACTTAAAAAGTACCGGAACTTAACGTTTATTTATTTAAATTGTGATATTTATCTGCAGTTTGAGTTGCTGTGCTTTATCCTCGATTATTTTATTTGATTTGCTATAGTGACACACAGGGGAAGATTAGTACTCATACAATGATTAAAATATAAAAGTCTAATTCAAGGTTTTAATGCCCATCTAATCCGCTTCAAAACTGCACAAAAATCAATCATAAATGATCTCATATCATCTTCAACATGTTCAGCCATTGTGTATCTACTGCAAAATGAAGGCCTCTCATTGCCTACCCTGTTCTCCATTTTATTATTAGCTGTCCTGTCCCAGTGTGCAGTGTGCAGTGTGCAGTGTGTTCCTTTGAGTTGAGCTTCAGAATTTTGTTACTTTTCTTCTTCGAGTGTCCATAATTTATTGATAGTTTTCATTACAAAAATGAAAAGCCAATTTATGAACATTTATTTTTAAATTTATTTATTTATTTAAATATACGATACAATGTACCTTATAACAAAAATAATACAAATAAAAGAACCAGATAAAAATAAAAGAGTGAAATATATAAAAATACATAAAAACACTTTCCAATCCAAGTGCATGGCGGTGAGGTAACGCGCTGGATTTCCGCGCAGGAGGTCGCCGGTTCGAAGCCCATGCTGTGCTACTCCCCTCGAACGACACAAACATTTTACCGTCTAGTATTCGAAGGTATAATAAGGATACATATAACTTTTTATCTTACTTAAATATACTTTTATGAATCTCAACATTTATTTTTTTCGAAAGCTGTATTTTTTAAGTATTACACAATCGTTTCTATGTCGTCCGTTTGCACTTTCTTAAAGCTCAGTATACGATAATAAAAATTGATAGTTAAATATTAGAATGTATTTTATGTATTATTTCATGTTAATCAGTTGAAAACATTCAACTCCCTTCGTTATACTGAATATTTTATGCACGAACCGAATTTTTACAACCCATCAAAAATGTATGCATAAAATTCAACTGGTTATCTCTCTGAACAAACATTTGTGTCATGAGCCCGTATTACAAATTATTTAATGGATATATTATATGAGTATAACTGTTATACTATTGACCTATCGTGCGTATTTCGTGAATTGAACGCCTGTGTCTTGCACCCATTGTCCACAAGGGCGCGTCGGCCCTGTGCATGATAATACATTCCTGCATAACCTCAACATTTCTCTATTTTTAAACAGACAGACGTGGAGTTTATTTCTTTGATTAACACAATGGTGATAGAGCACGATGCTATACAAGTATGTTTTGTGCTGCTTGATTGACAATCCATCAGATTATGCTGTTACATAAAATAGTCAATTAGTTTGGACTGAGTGTATTCTTGTATGCAAAACCTGGGGTAAAAATCAATTTTAACACGAATTGGAAACGCATTGTGAATACAAATTAAAATGAAATCTGAAGTATATACGCAGTTTTTATTGCAACTGAAATATATTATACATAAAGAGTGAAAGAAATTTGGCTACCGTATTACTTGTATCTTTTCTTATCAAGATCATGGGGCACTGTTAATGATTTATTATGTTAAATTTATATAACTAAATATTTTAACTACTATTTCAACTTCATCATCGAAATTGGCTAAAAATTAAGCAAGTGATGTTAATTAATTGAAGTTAAAATTTAAAATACATTATTTACTGGGATATTTATTTAGGTAAATTTAAATTACTACTTATATTTCATCAAAAATTTGTTGTCTATGAAGCAAGTTAAAAGAACTGATTTTTTTAAAACAATCTTATTTATTTATAAAGATACGTGAGAAATATTTATGCTCCATCTTTTTACTTATTAAATTTATCCCATGCTTTCATATTAAATGAGTTCGTTTTTTCACAGAACAGAAAAATGACAAAAAAATAATACAAACTCATATCCTCATCACCACGCGTTGTCCGTATTGGGGTAGGCAAGGAGAACAGATTTCCACTTCATTCTATCTTGCCACATATCTTTAGCTTCTATCACTTCCATATACCTCACAATGCGTACTCTCCTATTATAAAGACGTTAACTCTTCCTTCTTTCACAATTCGATTAATTTGGCGTTTTTTTAGGTCTTCCCAAACTTCTCAAACCATCTATATAGTAATACTTGTAAAGATTATTTTTGGCAATCTTTAATTATTCGTTCTTTCGAACTGTCTCAAAGTTTCTTGTTTCATCTTAAATACTGCATTTTATTTTGATCCAATTTTTTTCTAATGTACTCATTTCTAATTCTGTCATACATCGTTCTCATTTCTATCGGATTTATATTTATTAATTTTTTTTGCTACGTCCAATTTTATAATCGTGTACGATAAGTAAAAAATACGTTTTAGTAACGTTTGAAAAATCGTAAAAGAAGATGATTTTTTGTGGCGATAAATAGCGATCCACAAGCTGCATTAGGGGAATGTTCATTGATCCCGCTGCATTCCTCGATGTGAGCACCACAAGAGGAGGGGAACTGAAAATTATTGAGACCTTAGACCTTCTTGATAAGTAGGTGCACAAAACTTCACCATTTCCCCCAGAGAACTCGAACTTCCAGCTCCCCACTATTCTCAAATCGGCAAGATCAACCGATGGGAAATCTCTATAGCGGTGGTTTAGAAATTTCTATTTTTATATAAAATATTTAACTAAGTATATTTTCAATTTGAAACTAGTGATTACCAAAAAATATATATAATTTAAAGCGTAAATAGCCTTCCTTCATTAAATTTCGATTCGTAGAAAATATTCGTAGGCAAATGAAACGTATACTTTAATCAAATACGAGTATATGGCATAATAAAATGTTAAAGATAGTACGAGTATGTTGTTTGATTAACGAAAAAAAATGTTAATATAAAGTCAAAGTGTCGACTCTGACTAGACTGCGTATCTGATTTAAAAAGACCGTTTAAGTGCAGATATTTTATTTTTGACATAAACAGTTCAATATAAATCATGGTTTTAGTAAAAAAATCAGTTGATGACAATATTTATTTTCTACTAAACGACATCAGTCCTCAGTCAGTGGCTAACCCTTCATATGCAGTTTATTGCGGTTTACATCCTTTATACTCGTAGTAAGAAATTTATTGGTATATTATATTAAAAAAATGCTTATTTTTTATCACTAGAAATGTATGTTATTTAACATGTGTAATAATTGAAAGATCAAATGTTTTTGAAATAAGTTGACAAAAATGTAAGGAGAAAATGCTTAAAAACAATTCTTTTGCCATTATTTACAATGTCATTTTTCAACAATTAAATTTATCTTAAAATATTCCTCTTTCTAAATTCTTATACAATTTCCATACTTATTTAATTGAGTTTCACCTTTTATTTAAAATTTTGTTCAAATGATATATTTTTTAACTAAATTCAGACCCAGCGTGGATATCGATAATAATTGTTAAACAAAAGCTGGGTGGTTGAAAGAAATTACTTTAAAATAATAAACGCAGCAGATATACTTGCATGAAAAATATTAAATAAATAAATATTTATCAAAAATCAAACGATATGATAATACAACTTGTAGATAACAATTGAGAGAAAATATATAATCATATTGCACAAGAGTATTTTAATACATTCTGTTATATACTGCACAGCCTGTAAGGCTATTTAGCGGAATGCTTCTTGTTTGAAGAGATGGTGATAGTAGTTGTTGGTAAATAAATAAAATACGTTAAATCGCAATGCGGAAGGAGAGAGTGAATGAATGTTTTATTTATCAGTATGTGGGTATTTATAACATTTCAGAATGGGCGCGGGAGTGCGCCCGCGATATACTTTTATCTCGCTTCTGTGCGTGCAGAAATGGTCAATTGAAGTATTGTAGATATCGTAAATAGTATTGTAGGTAAACAATCTATTTACGGAACCGGCGAGACAGCGTGATGCGTTCTCTTTCTATTATGGAATGCGGCGCGATGTCCGGCCGCGTCAATGTTTTGGCATGTGACCTTCGGACTGTAAAATATAATTCATCGAGGTATCCAAAGGTCATTTCGTCGGTCGTTGACCGTATGTGTTGACAATATTTACCGACGACCGTGGTTCCCACAGCTACTAAGAAATTTATTCCAGCCAACCAGAAACATATCTTGTAAAACGTTAAGTGAGAGCATTAAGTGAAGCAACATACTAAAAGCGTAAAATTAAAGTCTTAAGTGAAACAACATAGATGGATTATTTTTTAGATATTATTGACAATCGATTCCAAAATCCCTGGCCGAAAAACAAGCGTCTTACAAATTAGACCACGGATGTCATCAAAACGTATTGTATAAATATGGTGATATTTATACAATATGATTTATAGACATATTTTATACAAAACATATTTTATAAATATGATTTAGAGGTGCATGGCTGCGCGGTAACGTAATGGACTTCCGTGCGGAAGGTCGTCGGTTCGAACTCCGCGGTGTGCTACTTTCCTCGAACGACACAAGTACCTTTTCCGCCTAGTTTTCGAGGGTAAGGATACATATGACTTCGGTCATATTTCTCCTTTTAATAATACATAAAAAATAATAACAATACAAACAGTTATTCTTCACTAAATTAGATTTTGCTGAAGATTTAGAAATGGATTAAAATTTTTACCGAAGTTCAAAAAATGTGTTCAATTGAATGTTGATGAAGTTGACCACTTTTGTTATGAATCCTCAACAAGTGTTTAATATGTAGTTTGGTTAACAACATTCTTCATTAACTATTTGAAATATTTTAATTATTTGTAAAACCCTGTCCACTAATATGCCTATTTTTTTGTTAACAAAGTGAAGTACTCATACTTTCAGAACAATAATAGAAATTGCCTCACCAGTTCGTAAATATAATCACATTGTTTAAATTGGTATAACTAAATAGCGAAAAGAGGTAAGAATGAAAACAATAATTTACGCAAGTTGGTTAATAGGAAATGTAGGCCAGTGTACTTTTAATCATGAAAAGGTTGGTACCATGACATGGTATACTCGTAGTATCGGCAAGTACATACGAGTGCATATTGTATATAACATACATTTACATCTTTTAATGATAATTTAACACAACATACTCCAATTAACGGATCCTAGACCAATATTGACATATGTATATATGTGTCGTCATCGTCTTTGCTGGACCTTGTAGTCGAGGATTCCCTTCCATTCCAACATCAATTCAGTTGAAAAGCAAAGCTGCGCTAGGGAGCTTTTATTATTATTGTTTTTTAAGTAAGTGAGCCATTGCCCACCAGCAGACTGACCAGCCACACCACTGTACTGAATCCGATGGCACACCGAATTGAGACGATCGAAGCACACCAAGATGAGTTTTCCTTTTTTTGAAAATAGGTACGGCCAAAGTCATAGGTATCCTTATAACGCCGAATACTAGGCGAAAAAAATGCCAGTATCATTCAAGGGGAATAGCTCAGCGCGAGGTTCGAACCGGTGACGTTCCGCACAGAAGTCCTGTACGTTATCTCGCGGCCATGCATCTCATACGTATGTATGTAAAAATGATCTGATCAACAATTGAATTGTTTTGAGATATTTGAAGAAATACAACGTCGGATTATATGAGTTTATGGTATATGGACTGTATGTTTGGTGTATGGCCTATTCAAATATGAAATATACATTTCACTAGTTTACCATTGTTGCACATATATGATTGACGTCCGATTGTTCAATATTTCAAGGTGTTTTTGTGGGTTAGATCCTTTTTGCATATATACGTACATATATTCTGAAGAAAGTATGATTAATTGAACCGACGAAAGTATGATTACGATGGGTTGCTACTTAAGTTTTGTGACAGACAAGTAAAAACAAATATTTATCATCGAAAATGGCTTTATTGTTTTTCAAAATACTCTCCATGAAGATCAATACACTTTTGCATGCGTTTGAACCAATTTTCGAAGCACTCTTTCCATTCCGAATGAGGTAACTTCAAGACATGCGTTTTTAACGCATCAACCGCTTCTTCAGGCGTCGAAAAACGTTGACCTCGCCATTTATTTTTGATGTTCGGGAATAAAAATAAGTCATTGAGTGCCAAATTAAGGCTGTACGGCAGATGACCCATCAATTTGATGTTTTGAGTGCTCAAAAAGTCACTTGCTTGAGCCGATGTGTGAGAGCTCGCATTGTCGTGGTGGAGAATGATCCGTCGTCGGCGATTGGTTTTCCTCATTTTTCCGTACACTTTTGGCAAACAAATGGTGGTGTACCAATCAGAATTTACCGTATGACGTTTCACTAAAAGCACTGTTGCGACATGACCATTTATACCGAAGAAACAAGTCACCATTTGCTTCGAAGTGCTTCGTTCGCTAACAACTTTTATTGGATTTGGCTCGTCTTGAAAGACGTATACAGTCGACTGCTGTTTAGTTTCTGGCTCATATGCATAGATCCATAATTCGTCGCCTGTCACAATCTTATAGACGTCTTTCGAAGCACCGCGATCGAATTTTTTCAACATTTCTTTGGACCAATCGACACGAGCCTTTTTTTTGAGCGAATGTCAAATTGGGTGGCATCCAACGCGAACAAATCTTTTTGACGGCCAAATGTTCATGCAATATTAAATGTATGCAAGTGGAACAAATGCTCAAACATGCCTCAATCTCACGATAAGTCACATGACGATCTTGCAATATCAGTTCACGAACAGCATCGATGTTTTCTGGCACAACAACTGATTTTGGACGACCTTCACGAAATTCGTCTTGGAGCAAACTACGACCACGATTGAATTCAGAAAACCAGCGAAACACAGTGGTCCGGGATGGTGCTTCATCACCAAAAGCCGAAGTGAGTTGATCGGCACACTGTTGTTGAGTTAGTCCACGTCGAAAGTCATAAAAAAATCATCGTACGAAAATGTTCACGATTTAATTCCATTTTTGGCCGAGATGAATTTTTCAAGTCACTGTAAACAACACAAATAGCACTCGTATGACAAAACTTTCTGAGCACGTATACCATTAAAAACGTCAAACTTTACGATGCTGATGTCAGTTTGACGTATCTACACTGGCGTTGCCATATCTCAAAACTTAAGTAGCAACCCTCGCATAAGTACGATTAATTGAACCGACGACAATGATGATTCCCTTCAGCGGAACATTACCATATATGCACATGTATTTTCTATATGCTTTGCCCCAGAAGTGCATCAAAACCTTGCAAACAAACTTGGACAAATATCCTTTATGCACTACAATATCTTGGCTGTACAAATGTGAATCGGTATGTGTTAATGAATGAAACATGTTATGTTGTATAAAGAAACAAATGTGGGTTAAATGATGGCTATTTATGTAATATGTTAACTTAGAATATCTTATATTTATTAAAAACGAAGCTGAAGCTTGCCGCTTACATTCAATTTAATAAGACTGAGTTTGATATGTTTGCCCATAAAAGATGAATTCATATTACCCACGTAGGTGTAGGCAGTCATGTCGGATGTTTGCATTGTATAATATAATATAATATAATTGTATTGTATTGTATTTGTATCAGCTGACTAATAAAATGGATTGCACAAGAGAGACGCCTCCTATTCCTTATTTACAACGCTAATGAAGCTCACCACCAATAATGAGTATTTGTCACTATTCTGACGTAATGCCGTGTAAACGGAGCGCGAATCCATATCCTGGTGATTCGAACAATAATACAATCAGTAGAGATGTAAGGCACTGTGAATAGCTTCATTGTCTCATTTTTAATAGGTTGAATCTTAAAAAATCAGGCACACATATCCTTTTTCAGCTTCGTTTTCAATATTATAGGAATACCACTAAATAATTGCATATAACAAAAATGATGATATAAAATATCAAATCCAAAGCAGGTATAATAGTTTTCCCTTAAAATATGCCATTAAACTTCACGTAAAGTTCCTTATAATATATAAAAAATACTCTATGAGATAAATAACATGTTATATTTTAGGTCAAATAACAATTCTACAAGGTCGTTTATCCAAATTTTTAGCAGTTCCATTTTACTTGAAAACGAACTAGTAGAAAGTATTATACACATGCACTTAGCTTTTGCTTAAAATCATATAAGGTTTATTAGTTCTTTGTGAAGATAGATATTAGAATTCATGTTATCTTTTGTAACACTTGCATTGTTGACAGTTCAACCAAGTGTACAAATTTCCATGTGGAAATTTATCGCGACGAGGGATATATTAAAAGGTTTGTTGAAAATAAAACTAGACTGGGATTATTTAGAATGGCTTCGAGAATTTAACACAAAACTTTTGAAAAACGAGAGTTCTCTCAACTACACAACGGTTCTCTCAATAAGTCATTGGTAATACTGAAGAAAAACAACTAACTTCTAAGACTTACTCTTACGTGTTGAGCAATTGATTTCAAAGAATTAATTTGCGTGACTTGTCATTTTACGAGTACGTTATTTAGTAATGAGTTCCTTTAAGATGATCGTTTGGACGTATGTACCATGTGAGATCCATAAAACATTATTTTGGAATGAGTTCCTTTAAGAGGATCGTTTGGACGTATATACCATATGCGATCCATAAAACATTATTTTGCAATGAGCTCCTTTAAGAGGATCGTTTGGACGTATGTACCATATGCGATCCATAAAACATTATTTTGGAATGAGTTCCTTTAAGAGGATCGTTTGGACGTATGTACCATATGCGATCCATAAAACATGATTTTGGAATGAGCTCCTTTAAGAGGATCGTTTGGACGTATGTACCATATGCGATCCATAAAACATGATTTTGGAATGAGTTCCTTTAAGAGGATCGTTTGGACGTATGTACCATATGCGATCCATAAAACATTATTTTGCAATGAGCTCCTTTAAGAGGATCGTTTGGACGTATGTACCATATGCGATCCATAAAACATTATTTTGGAATGAGTTCCTTTAAGAGGATCGTTTGGACGTATGTACCATATGCGATCCATAAAACATGATTTTGGAATGAGCTCCTTTAAGAGGATCGTTTGGACGTATGTACCATATGCGATCCATAAAACATGATTTTGGAATGAGCTCCTTTAAGAGGATCGTTTGGACGTATGTACCATATGCGATCCATAAAACATGATTTTGGAATGAGCTCCTTTAAGAGGATCGTTTGGACGTATGTACCATATGCGATCCATAAAACATTATTTTGGAATGAGCTCCTTTAAGAGGATCGTTTGGACGTATGTACCATATGCGATCCATAAAACATTATTTTGGAATGAGCTCCTTTAAGAGGGTCGTTTGGACGTATGTACCATATGCGATCCATAAAACATGATTTTGGAATGAGCTCCTTTAAGAGGATCGTTTGGACGTATGTACCATATGCGATCCATAAAACATTATTTTGGAATGAGCTCCTTTAAGAGGATCGTTTGGACGTATGTACCATATGCGATCCATAAAACATTATTTTGCAATGAGCTTCTTTAAGAGGATCGTTTGGACGTATGTACCATATGCGATCCATAAAACATGATTTTGGAATGAGCTCCTTTAAGAGGATCGTTTGGACGTATGTACCATATGCGATCCATAAAACATTATTTTGGAATGAGCTCCTTTAAGACGATCGTTTGGACGTATGTACCATATGCGATCCATAAAACATTATTTAGCAATGAGCTCCTTTAAGAGGATCGTTTGGACGTATGTACCATATGCGATCCATAAAACATTATTTTGCAATGAGCTCCTTTAAGAGGATCGTTTGGACGTATGTACCATATGCGATCCATAAAACATTATTTTGGAATGAGTTCCTTTAAGAGGATCGTTTGGACGTATGTACCATATGCGATCCATAAAACATGATTTTGGAATGAGCTCCTTTAAGAGGATCGTTTGGACGTATGTACCATATGCGATCCATAAAACATTATTTTGGAATGAGCTCCTTTAAGAGGATCGTTTGGACGTATGTACCATATGCGATCCATAAAACATTATTTTGGAATGAGCTCCTTTAAGAGGATCGTTTGGACGTATGTACCATATGCGATCCATAAAACATTATTTTGCAATGAGCTCCTTTAAGAGGATCGTTTGGACGTATGTACCATATGCGATCCATAAAACATTATTTTGGAATGAGTTCCTTTAAGAGGATCGTTTGGACGTATGTACCATATGCGATCCATAAAACATTATTTTGGAATGAGCTCCTTTAAGAGGATCGTTTGGACGTATGTACCATATGCGATCCATAAAACATTATTTTGGAATGAGCTCCTTTAAGAGGATCGTTTGGACGTATGTACCATATGCGATCCATAAAACATTATTTTGGAATGAGCTCCTTTAAGAGGATCGTTTGGACGTATGTACCATATGCGATCCATAAAACATTATTTTGGAATGAGTTCCTTTAAGAGGATCGTTTGGACGTATGTACCATATGCGATCCATAAAACATTATTTTGGAATGAGCTCCTTTAAGAGGATCGTTTGGACGTATGTACCATATGCGATCCATAAAACATTATTTTGGAATGAGTTCCTTTAAGAGGATCGTTTGGACGTATGTACCATATGCGATCCATAAAACATTATTTTGCAATGAGCTCCTTTAAGAGGATCGTTTGGACGTATGTACCATATGCGATCCATAAAACATTATTTTGCAATGAGCTCCTTTAAGAGGATCGTTTGGACGTATGTACCATATGCGATCCATAAAACATTATTTTGGAATGAGTTCCTTTAAGAGGATCGTTTGGACGTATGTACCATATGCGATCCATAAAACATGATTTTGGAATGAGCTCCTTTAAGAGGATCGTTTGGACGTATGTACAATATGCGATCCATAAAACATTATTTTGGAATGAGCTCCTTTAAGAGGATCGTTTGGACGTATGTACCATATGCGATCCATAAAACATTATTTTGCAATGAGCTCCTTTAAGAGGATCGTTTGGACGTATGCGATCCATAAAACATTATTTTGGAATGAGCTCCTTTAAGAGGATCGTTTGGACGTATGTACCATATGCGATCCATAAAACATTATTTTGGAATGAGTTCCTTTAAGAGGATCGTTTGGACGTATGTACCATATGCGATCCATAAAACATTATTTTGATTTTTAAGAAATATCGAAAAAACATAGATCAATCCTGTACGTGGAAAATGTCAAACCCATTAATTGGATATTTATGGTTAAATCACGTCTTCAATTCTTTGTTCCACACACGTCTATCTAAATTAGCGAGATAATTGGTAAAATGTGGAAATGATCCTTTTGCATAATTACGTCAATTAGGAACACTTGTGTTTGTAATGTATTGTTGAGTAAAAGGGTTGGAATAGGTGTTTTTCCCCACAGATATGCTAGGATAAAGATTCCTTAAGTGAAAACCAAACTGTATTTTTTTTAAATCCAGATTATAATGAGAATCTAGCCCGCAACCCTCGAGTTGGAAGACAAACGTCTTACAATAAGGCCATGAATGCCATATTTTTGGTCAGTTTAAAGCCTGCCAGGTTATATTGTATATAACCTAAGTATAATACAATAATAAAATGTTTAGATAGACGAGATAAAATTTAATAATCATTTATGAAAGTTATTATTATGCACATATTCTTGACTATCTGTTTTTTTATCAACTCTCTGAATGATAATAACAAATTCGTACTCCAAATGTAAGAACGATTTAAAAAAACGAGTATAATCACTTTTGCATGGCATGCACGAACCTACAATTTAGATGCCTGTTGAAGATCTTGACCGAGAGTCACGAAGTTCATATTTATGCATTAAAAGGTTTGTAACATCACCGATACTAAACATTAAGACCGCATCAATGCGAATTTTCATACAGTAATTAGTTATAATTGTCGACAGTGGAGAAAGCAAAATAGAAATTAAAAGAAGAAAACCGATTAAAAAAGTGCAATATTAAAAAATGGTTATCCAGGGTTATTGCATTATATTACACTTTCGTTGCATTCAGTACAATCTGTGTGAGTTTATTGCTAAATGGCAATCTATTCAAACCAACTAGAAAGGTGTTAAACAAGCCTTAAGGGAAAATCAGGCAGGAACCTTATCCACTCGACAACGGAGGCCGTCAAGGTCATTGAGGGGTAATTTAAAAAAAATACATGTGTTATTACAAAATAAGTTGACATCCTCCGTGACTTCGTTGGAAGGACACATGTCTTCCGAACCGGGGGCTGCTAGTTCGATTCCCGTTAGAATCCAACCGTTGGAAGAGATTACCACGTAACATTACGCCCGCCAGATTGTATTGTATGCAATGAAAGTTTAATACAATACAATAAGGCTGGTGTCCCTTTCTCATTATCCGTATTGTATTTTATTGATCGATACTTCCGTTGTTAATAGCGTGCGTTTTTATTTCAATGTGATAGGTTCTTCCAATCAATCACAAAAGATCAGAGACGTGCTGTGAAAAAAATCAGACTAGAACACATTGCGTGAAGTCGATCCCAGAAAGTTGGAAGAAATTCGTTCTACCACTAGGCTACAGAGGTCGTCATCGTTAATTGAGTATAATTCGTTAATTCATTCGTATGGTACCCATCGAATTGGTAATTCATACATATTGAAGAGTCTGGCTGGGAGACAACATTGTCTCTGGCCACATTAACGCTGGAGTACGTATTAAGCTCATTGTTGGTAATCACACGTGTTTACAATACTACCAAGCGTGAAGAGTAACAACACTTGCACACGTCTAGCGAGTGTGATTATTGTTACCAGACGAACGCTTACTAGACTGGGACACTTCGTTTTTATTTTATTTTGTCGGGTCCCATTGGACATCTAACCCGAAACTCTCGGGCTGAAGTCAAATGTCTTACAAACCAGACCATGGAGGTCGTCTCGGAGTTAGTAGATTAATAATTATAAATAAGGGTTTCGTGGTTTTGTAGTTTTTTTTTCGTTCAAAGCTCATATTGAGAGTTTTCTGAAAAATATGTAAAATTAAGTTTTATACGAACGAATTGTTTTACTTGAAAGGTAAACTGTAAAAAAATTACTTTAGAATAATTTTATAAATCGTTATATCTTGTGTGTTCTCTTCTCACACATGGATTAAAAACTTCTCATTCATATAATAACCTCATCAGAAGCCTGATGCAGCTTTTTCAACGTGAACAGCGGTCAATCAATCCTCAGACTGCATTTTGTTGGACTGTGAGGAAAATAGAATCTCTCAAAATAGGAAAGAGTTCCATTCTCCTATACGTTAGATTATATTTGACCTGATTGGATTGGCTATGCTTATATAAAAAATTTAACATTTTTTTGTGAAAATAATGTTAATTTACTAAATCTTTAAATGCCTTCTTTGTGGCCCAAGAATATATTTAAATTTTTTGTTTCATATTTTTCCCTAGTATCTTTCTGTCGGTGCTACCACCATCCGTTTTACATTCCGATATGATTCAAGCAAAGGAGGGGCTCCTCCTCGGGAAAAGCTTTTTTATTAAAGTATTACTAAATTCAATTTTCTTATGATCGCACTGTAAGGGAATCTAATTCATTCAAACAGTGTGGATGGAGAAGGGTAACTGTGACTGGAAAAATGTTCTGATGAAAATATCAAAGAAAGAACACTGGAGAGAGATAGTAAATATGATTGAGGAGTTTCAGGAATATCGAAATCCTTATTTATGGAGAGATAAGAAACAATGAGAGAAATGCATATACTCGTACATATTTTGTGAAAATAACTATTGTAATTAAGAAAAAAAAACTATAATAACATGACATCGTGTGAAAGTAAGGCCCTGTTAAAGTGCGAGGGTCGCTCTGAACATTTCGCGCGGAGTTCAAACCGCCAATTGAATTTATACACTTTTGTGTTGCAATTTGTAGGTACTGCGAGATATAGCCTCATAAAGGTGACAGGTTACAGTTTTGGTCATAAATAAGATACAGTTTATTGTTTAGCTTCGCAGGAGGGTTGGTCTCAAGAATTCCAAGGAATCAGACTCTGCAGTCAATGAACTTCGTTTCGACAGGTTTAATCGGAAGCGTGAAAGTTTTTAACTACTTTATTTTAAAATAGAAAATAGATTTCTAATAAATGAAGGTGGTTTTCTCATTAATTAATTATTTTGGTTCGATTGTTCTTAGTCAAATCTTATTAGATAATAGCTGTACCCGGCCACGAGTTGCTGTGGCTCAGTCTGGTTAAATGGAAAAGAAAGAAAAGAGACGTTTCTAATGTGTTTAATTTTAAAATGCTTGTGGGTATACAATATTTTTGACGTCTTTCAGCCACTCTCAGCCTGTCGCGTTCATTCTGTTTAGAACGAAGCAGATCTGAAGCTGCAGAACGCGATCGCCGTGCTATTTTTCAATACACGTATTTGAAAATTTAATATATATTATTTAATATTTATTATTTAATATTTAATTATTTAATACTAAAGAAAAATAAAAAAACAGTTAAAAAACGAAAGTAAAGAATCCGAAACGTCGAAAACGCAATGTGTCATAACTGTCAAAGAGAATTGTTTAGTTTGCACAAGTGATGGATAGCTTGTTCGGAGTTTCGGTCCGATGGTAGGACACCTTACTCCTTCATCGGATAAGTTCTGACTGTTAAGATATTTATTGGAAATTTTTTGGATCTTTTTGGGAATCGGGAAAGGATAGGTTTGTGGTAATTGTTTTGATTTTATGAATGATTATGAGAAATTATAAACGATTAAATACATATATAAATATGATGATATATACAAAATATTAAATACAAATATACATAAATTTGTGTCGTCACACACTGTTTTATATTGAATGGGTGAAAAAAAAAAAATGAAAAACTGAATTGTGAATAAATTATAAGAATGAATATAGTATATGTAGATAAGTAAATGAGTGGGGAAATGTGTGTGACTTTTATAAATATATTAAGGTGTAGAAAATGTTTATTGAAGGTGAGAAATGCGGTTGCCTATGGGGGTAAACTGTCTGCCGGAGGAATTATCGATGATGGGGTGTTCAGAGTGATAATCGGGGGGTCATTTGGGGGGATGATTAGAGTTAAAGAGGGGGGGGTCGGGGGGATGTTTCGCAATATTGATTTCGGACGAGTGTGTCTGTAACTGGTGTTCGCGTTGTAGTTATCTAAGGCTTTTATGACTGGGTTGGGATGACGGGATATAGAACTGTAGAACCTTTCGGCCAGAGCGCGCATATGTTCGGGGATAGTATGTAGTTTGGTATCTGCGTGGAGTCTTGAATTACGGACGATGTAGGGTGCTTTTAAAATTATGCGGAGGGCTTTGTTTTGAATGATCTGAATGTGATGTAGCGTTGTTTTCTTCGCGTGGCCCCAGACCGGAAGGGCGTATGTCAGTTGCGGTCTGACGATCGCTTTATATAGGTGGAGTTTAGTGCGCGTGCTAAGTTTGCTGTATTTACTGATCAAGGGAAATAATGATTTGAGTGTTCCGTGAGCTTTTGATTTGATATTGAGGGCGTGTTTATGCCACGAGAGTCTACTGTCTAATGTGAGGCCTAGGTATATTACGTGTTTTGACCATGGGACGCTCTGGCCGAAGAGTTTAAGAGTTCTGATGGGTTTGATGTATCTGCGTGAGAAGCGGACTGCTGTGCTTTTGGTGGGATTTATTTTGATCTTCCATTTGGTGCACCAGTGCTCCAGAATGGGAATGAAGTCTTGCAGTCTGTTGTGGGATACGGACTCATATTTCGATGAAGAGAGAAAGGCTGTGTCGTCAGCGTATTGCGCGGTGATACAATGTGTACGTGAAAATTGGGGCATATCGCTCGTGTATATGTTATACAGGATAGGGGACAACAGTGCACCTTGGGGCACACCTGCCAGAATGGGGCGAGGGGATGAGTTTATACCGTCTATTTTGACGGAGAAGGAGCGATTTTCAAGGAATGATGCGATGATTTGCACTAGTCTGAGGGGAATACCTGACTTGTGCAGTTTGAATATGAGTCCGTTGAGCCAGACTGTGTCGAAGGCTTTCGCCACGTCTAGTGAAAGGAGGGTCGTGAGGCCTTTGGAGCTGAAGTATTTGATGATGTGTTCTACAACGCGAAGAAGCTGATGGTTGGTAGAGTGTAATGGCCTAAATCCGTGTTGCGAATCTGGGATGATGTTACGTGAGTAAGTTTCTAACGAGAGACGTTCTAGGATTAATTTTTCGAGCACTTTACCTAGAGTCGGGAGCAGACTGATCGGTCTGTAATTTTCAGGGATAACGTGGCTTTTACCCGGTTTAGGGAACATGATGACGTCAGCGTTTTTGAATGGGGTTGGAAAGAATTTATGTCGAAGGCAGGCATTGTAAATGGCGGTAAGGGCGTAAATGGCTTTTTTCGGAAGTTTTTTCAAGGTGAGATTATTGATTTTATCGGGGCCGGGGGCTTTTTTGTTGATGAGATTTTTTATGATAGATTGAATTTCTAACGGTGAGAAGAAGTCTGTGGTGGGGGGGGGTTTGCTCATTTAATATGTCGGCAACTGCGTTGTCGACCATTATTGAGTGAGAGGGGTTAGAGAGGTCTGCATTTGGCGAGAAGATATTAGCTAGAGAGTCAGCAAAGGTCTCTGCGCGGTCGCGAGCAGAGAAAACGGGGCCATTTGGTCCTTGAAGAGAGCTGGGTCGGGAGGGCGTATTTCTAAGGCTACGCGTTAGTTTCCATTTGAGTCCATCATTGTATTCGAGAGACTCGACGAAGTCTGACCATTTGTCATTGCGGAGTTGTTGTAGGAGGTGTTTGATTTTTTTGACTAATCTGTTGTAGTCGGTTTTGTAAGAGGGGACAGCTGTGTTTTGCCACAACTTTCTGGTTTTGTTTTTTTCCATAATCAGTATTTTGATATGTGGAGGAAGGGGAAGTTCGGGTTTATCGGCTGGTCTCTCTTTTGAAGAGGATGTGAGAGCGGATTTGATGGTGGTTGTGAAGTCATTTATAGCGGCGTCTATGGAGTTCGTGTCGGGGAAGGTTGTCGGTATTTTGATGCTGCTGTCGACGTTAATAGCGAAATCGCTCCACGAGGTGGTGTGTCGCGGAGGGGCTGAGGGCGAGAAGGGTGGTAAGCCATCCGTCAATTGAAGTAATACCGGGTAGTGATCGGATTGAAGCTGGTGAACAGTCGTGAGATCTGTTTGATAGAGAATGATGTTATGGACAATGATGTCGATGACATCAGGGCGATGATTGTCTATTAGTGGATAGAGGGTGGGAGACGTGGGTCCTTCCACGAAGTATCTTTTCCGGGAGGAGATTTCGTCAAGTTTATTACCGTGAGTGTTGGAAGTGCGGCTGTGCCAGAAGGGGTGTTTAGCATTTAGATCTCCCGCCATGATGGTGGGGATATTATCTGCGAGGAATGAGTCCAATTCAGACTCGACAAGTGGGGAGGTAGGTGGAAGATAAGTCGCGCAAAGTTTAAGAGGGCCGTGATTGGCGGTGTTCACCACTACGCATGTGGATTCTATGTTGACGGTGGAAGGGGAGGGGATGTGGCAGTGGTCTATTTTGCTTTTGATGAGAGTTGCGGTGCCGCCTTTTCTGCCGATGAGGCGGTCGTCTCTGTAGCAGTAGTAGTTACGGATGCTGTAACGGTAGCTCGGTTTGAGATGCGTTTCCGTTATCAGCAACACGTCCAGGTTGTGCTCGAGAAGGAAATCCTCGACCTCTTGTTTATGTGTTCTGAGGGAACCGTTTGCATTCCAGAACGCGGCGGATATATGGGATGGTTTATAGGTGCGAGCCATGTTCTTGGATGTAGTTGAGGAGGTTCATGGCTTCGGTGATGGCTGATTTTAAGTTATTCAAAATGAGATCGCGATTTGGGGGGGGGGCGGCGGGCAATATGTAGTTTTGGGGTGTAGATGATGATAATAGGGGGCGATGAGTTGCGACGTTCGCGTATGACGCGTTGGAAGTGACTGGTTTCGATGCACTCTGGGGGGCGTTGGGGAATCGCCGTGTGGCGTTGTTTGTCGAGGGGGCGTTCGATAAGGGGGCGTTGGTGGAAGTGCGTTGGTAGATGCCATCCATGAGGGGGCGTAAGGGCTGCGGGGTCTGGAAGTGGTGGTGGGGAGCGATTGAAGGGAGGTTGCTCTTGGGGAAGCGTGGGCAGCCTCTGAAGTTGGCCGTGTGTGGGCCTCCGCAGTTACAGCAGGTGGCGGGAGGGTCCGCGGGCTTCCTGCATTCAGAGGTGTGATGCGTTCCACCGCATTTCACACAATTGGCTGGAGCGTGGCAGTTGCCGGCGGAATGGGCGAACTGTTGGCAGCGATGACACTGGCCCATACCTTTGCGCTTGTTCAGCTCCTCCACTGTGACTCGAATATCGAGTACACCGTGGAGTTCGGTGAAGATGCGTTTTGCGGAAGAGTCCCTTGTCAGTTTGACGATGACCATAGGGAGTTCCACTCTATTCCTGTTCTTCATGCGATACACATTCTGAACCGGATAATCAAGGGATTTGAGCTCGATCATAATGTCCTCGACGCTGATAGGGGTCAGTAGGCCACGAATGACGGCTAACAGGGGCTTCTCGTTTTCCAGATGGAAGGAGTGGTATGGGATGGCGAGAGAGTCGGTGATGTGGACGAGGGAGCGGTAAGCCTCAACGGTTTCTGTGGAGATTTTTAAATCACCATTGGGCTGAGCCTTCGAGGAGAAGTTGATGTTTTGAGACCTGAGTTTGGCTCTCAGGTCTCCGTACTTGTCGGAATTGTGAAGAACATATATATATATATATATATATATATTATATATAATATTATATTATATATATATATATAT
>OX463838.1:31015150-31067650 GCA_949825065.1 Odontocerum albicorne
AACATACGTAGCAGGTTTTTTCAGAATCCTTACCTACCTTAAGTTTTGAGAGCTACAGGTGTGTTCGTTATCATTTAGCTTTTTTCTCATACGTTTAGCTTGATCATATGAGAGTACAATATTAATTTGAAAAGAAATAACAACGAAATTACTCTAGTTGTAAGAACCTACCTTCCAAACTTCTCATCAGTCTAAAAAGACACGTTTTTACGCATTTTAACATGAATTATTTTATTTGTAATCTTACTCGTAATTCACGAAATACATTATCATGAATGAGAAATAAATCATTTTGCAATCGTCTGTAGAAGCGTAAGTTTTCAGTAAATTTTCATGATCAGAAAATAGTAACAGTATCTTATTGCCACATAGTCAATATCATGCTATGTTATCATGTTTTTGATATCATGGTAAAGTATTTTTACCTATATCAAAGATGTTGCTTCGCAATTTCATCAGTAGATTGGTAAGCATTAGTAACAGAAGAAAAAAAATTTACAATTTTTTTCAAATTAGTAAATAAGATACATAATATTTTTAAAACTTTATTTTTTTTGCGCCATTTCTTTTAATTCATAAATGGTCAAATTAATATTTAAACGAATTTTTAATAACCTTAAAATACGAGTATATGTAATATAAATTAGATTTAAAAAAAATCAAACCATAATAATTTCTTTACATTTAAAAAATGTTTTTAAAATATGTAATATGTTAAATCATATACGTCTACAAGAATTATTAGATCTTCTTCTTATTTTCATGCCAAAGGTACTATAATACTTCTGCCTAGAATTCTGACACCTTAATAGCATTGGAAATTCCTTGAATCAAGTCCTCTTCTGTGCAAGAGACCGAGCTTCTCAGGCATTAAAGCAAGTGTCGTATGGACTACTCTTCACCGCGGACCGTGGGAGTCGATCGATCGCGTAACATTACCTATTTTGACGATTCCTGTGCAGATCCTGTTAAAATATTTCCAGAGACATGTGGCAATTCTTTTACAGGCAAAATCAATCCACTTGGGCCCGATTTTTCTGTCCACTCGTTCATCCTAGCGGAAACAAGTGTTTTTTCCAGAGGCTTAGTGGCCTTTATAAAGCTTTGTCTGTATTTGAACAACATATGGACCGGTGGTTATGCAAAGGATGTCAAGGGTCATTCAATTGGTTGGATCTCTCAACATCCTGGAACAATCCTGGCGAAGGCGGGTTCCTTGTTAAGTGGGGGTGAATTAATGCAACCCGCGATTAGATGGTATGTTTCGTCCACGTGACCAGCGTGACTAGATCTATTCCAGACAGGGCAGGCGTATTCACCTCCCGAGTAGTACAAAGCTAGTCCTGAGATTCAGATGATAGAATATTTTTCCTCTAAATATGCCTTTTAAAAAGTTAATGTTATATACGTGATTTGATAAAAATTTAAGGGAAAAATGGCATGTGTTATTCGAAACTAAAAAGTTATTGATACTTTTGAGATATGAATGAATCACCGGATGACTGATATAAAAAATATTGCTACTTATTGTTGATCCATATAGTTTTCACCAAATGAAATAATTGTTCAGTTATTAAAAATTTCATTCCGAAAAGTAACTTTTCTAATCTACAACGAATTTAATATTTTTTCCAATTTCTTCGCAAAACGTTTATCGCAAATTTAAAAAAAAACTGCGGCTCAGTATTTTTCTTTATATTCTTTTGCCAAATGAAACATATACAGCAAAATTATTGAAAATGATCCCTTCTAGATATTGTTCTTATGCTGAAAAATATACAACTCAAATCTGTTTTTATACCAACATTGCAACTCTTTTATTATTATTTCAGAATAAAAAAAGTTATTGTGTTTTATGTCATACTTTCTACAAGGAAAAAAAATAAAAAAAACAGTAACAAAAAATGGCCTAGAAGGGTCTTTAATTATATTGAATGGGATTTGTATAGCGCTGCTACGTTATAAAGTATCACCTCAAGAGCGGTGTGTTTTCATTAATAATAAAACAGCTCATAAGCGCTGCGAAATAAATCCAAGGGGAATGAGATTTGAATGAAAAATAGAAACAAGGATATAATTAATAACAAGTCTACTATCCACCAGATCATTGGCAAATGGACATTGTTGCCTTTTACGTTTGCACAGATTTCCCCTTTCCCGACATATTGTGGTATTTTTAACCATGTATTCTATTTACAAATATACTATCATGCCATTTCTCTTTTGGGTTAGGCAGAGAAGACAGTGTACTAAAATTTCCTATCACGACATACTTCCTACGCCTTATCCATGTCCATACGTTTTCTTACACAGCTCCTTTTATTTCTCTAACTCATCACCTTTTCTTCTTACAAAATTTATCTCCCTTAGTCCAACCATACTTTTCTCGGTTGTGGTCTTCAACGACTCCCTCTTATACTTGAATTATGCATTTGTTTGTCAGTCTTTCGTCACTCATTTATTCAAAATTACCAAACTATGTATTTTCAATAATGCAAAAAAACATTACAATTGAAAATATTAATGTAACATTCTCAAAGGTATGCATCTGAAGCAGTAACCAGGGAGACAAACAATTGTTTTTTTACAAATGCTCCATATGGATGAGAAAATAATGCCGTGTTCATGTAAACTTTTAATTCGCTCGTATTTACCCCTTAATTACACCTTTCAATAAGTAGGTACTATTCACTCCGTGTAGTATTTAATAAATATGGGGTTATTAGTTCTTTGGGGTTATTAGTTTTCTTAAATGGGTTGTATATTTTGCAATGATCGTAATGGAACACTAATTAATAAATGATTAAATTAACAAGATCCACTGACGCATTTATTTCTTTATAGTCATATTTCAATTTAATTTTTATCATGATTTGGTGTCAATTCAGCGTAAGTTTTGTTTTCTTTCTTAAATGGCGCAGGGGATTGTGAAACGGCCAAACAAATTTGTCAAAGCCGACATTCACGGAAAACAATGCAATTTACAAAACATTTTGTCGGTCACGGGATATGGAAAATTTGATGCAATAGCAATATGCCTCACGGTCAGTCATTATAGTTACAAATTCTAATTGATAGACATTTCGAAATTATTAAAACAATGATTTGTCTTTTTTTATATTGTCAGTTACTATTTAGTTATCTGATAGATTTGCTCACGTTCCTCGACACGTTGTCAAATAATTATAAAAACAGTTGTCAAGCAAAAGGGTGTAAGCGAAAATTTAAAAAGTGTGATTGAAGTGTGATGAATGGGAAACTTGTCTTAAGTAAGAAATACATCATTTTGTACTTCAGTTATATTTTAGCTATATTGAAAACGAAAAGATAATGTTGGTTCAACCCTCGAATTTCAAATTAAATATTTAGATACTTTTTGCATCCGAATTTATACAGTTATAGCTATCTTTCATATATTTTAGTACCTTTTTTGTTTTATTTAACATCTAATCAGCGTGTTTCCACCACCATTTAACCTCTAATCAGCGTGTTTCCCCCACCATTTAACCTCTAATCAGCGTGTTTCCACCACCATTTAACCTCTAATCAGCGTGTTTCCACCACCATTTAAAATAAACCACCAATATAAAATTGTATTTTTTGTAATAAATAAACCATTAAATTCAAACGGTTTTATGTGTTATCAAATGAGTTTATAGGATTTTATATATACTCGTATATAAGAAAGGTGTACCATATTTAAAAATTAATATAATAATAATAATAAATGTATGCATGTTATAAAAGAATGCAAAATATTGAAGTCCATTATTTTATTTTCCAGTCATATTGACAGACTACTTGATAATTCCAAGGAAGTGAAATGTATAGGTATTTTTTTCAGTTACGCCCTTTTGTCTCGCAACAGTGGATTTAGCGGGGGTACAAGTGGATATTTCAGCTACGCCCCTGGGCTAAATGAGATTAAATCTGAGAATAAAAGCATTTCTCTCGGTACCGAGCGTAATTACACGTAATCTTTTGTTGTGTCGGAAGATAGTACTCGTATCTGAACAATCTGAACCGTAGTGTGTGATTCTTGGCTTCATCGGAGAAAAGAATCATTGTGGCGGGTATGAATGGAGAGGAATGGATGTTTTCTCATTACGCAAAAAACTTTTCGTTTTAATGAGAATATATTATTATTACGAGATAAGCCAGGTTGTAGTACAATTAAAAATATTCGCGAGTAAGAGAGGTCGTGAGCACTTTCCAAACCAAGGACCATCTCTATCTAAGCCGACAATCGGAAATACGTAATATAATACTATATGACTCGCTTTTAATGGTAATTATACTCGTGTGATGGTCAATCACATGCATTCGAATGCTTAAATAACGGCAATTAACATTTTTATGGTGCTTTTATAGATCAAATATTGATTTCTAGGAATCATTTTATGGCTTCTGCATGAATTTGCATTAAAAAATAAGTAATCACGTTAAAATTTCTCTACTGGGTGGTTTAAATTATTTTTATCTATATGTAGAAAAGTTAAAAACCCTGAGGATGACTGAAAAAGGTAATTTTCCTAACAAAAAATAAGCAAAGTGCTTTATACTCGTATTCGAAAATCAAAGGCTGGTTATTATGACATGCAGGAAGACTAGTTATTTAATATCAATATATAACCTGCAAAATAAAGATTAAAACTAATAATAAAATATAATTTTCATTTAATAATATCACACATCGTTAATTACAGATAGTCGAGCAATAGTCACACGCGTTACACTTGTGCAAGTGTTGTTGCCTCTTCACGTACGGAGTAGTATTCCAAACACGTGCAAAATGACAACCGCGAGTTCCTAACCTACTCCAGTGCTCCGAAAACCCGAAGGTTCGAATAATAGAGCCGAAGACAATATTGTCTCCCAGCCACGCTTTTCAATATATACGAATCACCGATTCAGAGATGTTGAAGGGTTACCAAACGAATGAAAGAAAATAACCCTTAATGTATATTCTTTAACTAAAAATAGTTCAATTTAAAATAATTTCAAAATGTGGTATTTTTTTAAATAAATACATTAAATTTTATTGCCACACTACATTTATTTTGATTCTATCAAATAGGAATAGTATAATTATTTATCACGTAGTCTTCAAATAATGTTATCAATTCCAAGACAAATTTGCAAACAACATAAAAACTATAAATCGAAACAATGTCTCGATCCCTTTTTGTAGCTCTACACGTACGAGTATACGAGTATTCCGAATGGAGACGCATAAATATGAGTTTCTTGGATTTTTTTTATTCCGTATCCCGCTTTGTCTTGTGCTTTCTGCGCTTTGTGTATTTGACATTCCATTCTTCTTAATTTCCTTTTTGGACACGGGTCAGTTACTCGTAATGAAAAACAAAATTTATTTGCGTTACTCAGCCAGGCAAATGTGTCGAGATCTTCCGATACAGCCGACACAATCGGTTTTAGTGTCGGAGATTTGCACAAATGTCAGAACGTAAAATATTGCTCGGCTCGTAAACGAATAGAAGTAAAAGTAAGCTTTTCACTTAAATTAAATAAGTAATTTACTTTGTTAAGGTATTCAATATTTCCGTTTTATTGTTATGTCCCGAGAATAATACAGAATTTTACTAAACATGTATTAACATAAACATTTGAAAGTTCCACTTGTAAATAATTTGATTGTACGAGTATATCTAATAGTTGAACATAAAATGTACTAAAATAACTTTGTATCTAAAGTGTTTACAAATAACAGGCTTTCACACAGTTCGTATTGAATTTCACAACAGTTTCATTTGACTTAAACATTTCAATTTAAGTTGTGTTGACTTGATATTAGTCCACTTGTTGGTACACATTCATTAATTTATCGGACAATTTTTATCTCTATGGAATGGTAAAGCGTGTCTTTCCTCTGGTTGTTTATGAATTGTGATAATATCAAATGCGTTATGTGCCATAGAATAAGTTTGTACTCGACATGTAATAAGTGATCAACATTACATTTTAGATAGTATAATTTTTTTATTGTTTTTATCATAATGATGCGAATAAAAATATGAAAGCTTTCCTTTACAACCTGCATTTTTTTTCAAATCACAAGAAACTGCACATATCAAGAGACAACAATTATAAAAGATTACAACTCAATACAGGTTGTTTCCTGGTGAGTCGAGTTCAATTGAAACGTGTTTTCGTTTCTATTTTTCAGATTGCTTGAATTTAATATTTTCATACTTATTGCATACGAGTATAGCAAAAAGAGATACGGATAATTAGTTAAAATAAAAAAAATAATTAAAAAATGCCATTATATTATTACATCGACTTTTACTCCTAAAATAACCGTTGTGTGATGATAATTATTTTGAATCATAAACTATTTAAAAAGGTATTTAGAAACATTTAAAATTTATATTATTTATATTTACTTCAGAGAGACAAATTTATTGGATTCGTATCAAACATTTTATTAACTTGGATTTTTTAATGACAAAATGAAAATCTCGTAACTAACAACGGCAAGTTATGGGGAAAAAATATATAAACAATTCTAAAAGAAAGAGTTATGTTTTCATAATTAGTTGTCTTAACAATTATCAAGTTTCCTAATAAACAATAGTGTTTTAATTTTTATCAACATAAAGATAAAATCTCTTCAAACATAATATTAAAAACGTACAACTAAAATTTTCAAACGCCCAATTAAGCGTCGCTCCATGTAATAAACTTTTCAAATCTTGTCATAATATCTAAAGTGCTAAATCCAAGATCTTCATTTCATTGTTTTGTGTTTTGGCGGTGCACTTTACGTAATACGGTCATTTTACTTTTCTTTCCACAAAGATTAACATCTTACATAAGTAATTGAACTTATTTTTTTACATAACAAGCCTACATGCGCAAATGAGAAATCATTTTACTTTTATTTAATTAGTATCGCGTATGAATTTTAATGTTTCAAATATGATTTAAATTTGGTCTAGTTATTTATACATATAAACATTCACCTCGCGAATTCCACTATAATACTGTTTAGTTATACATACAAACATATTTATGTTGGGAATTTATTTTTTAAATAGGTATAAGTATATAATTATGTCATTTACACCTAATAAAATAATTTTATGTCATTTCAAATCTATTTATATGTAAAAAAATATTCAATGGTCAAATTCAAACATTAGATAACAATTTTCATGTGGTTTACTAAGATAAAATATAATATTATTTTGTCGTAAAACTATAAGTCTTCATCTTCCAAAGAACATTTTGTTAATTTTTTACTGTATATATGGTGAACCATAGAATTAGAACTTAAATCATAGGATTTCTTATAAAAAAGTTATTCACTAATTCAGCTTCTTTCGTATGGACCCTTCAACATTCCAAAATGTGGCAGGGAGATAATACTATATTCGGTCCCAATAATCGAGCCTTAGGGTTTAGGTTTGTCATTTTACTTATTGGCTACGCTACCACACATGAAGAGGCAACAACATTCGCGCAGGTACTCGACGTTTGCAATTCTGTTGCAAGACTTGGACCCTTTTTAACTTGGGTACTATCAAGAATCGAACCCGAAATCTCTGGGTGGAAGTCAAGCGTCTTGCCAACTAGGCCACGGAGGTTACTTATTTATATGAAAGTTATAAGTCCATGTTGATTTTTTTCAAAATTATTGTACTCAATGAAAACTATTTTACGAATAAATTTTAAATGTTGATTTTTTTCCAGAAAAATAGAAGATTTATCTGTGACTGAGCTACACTCAAGGTCAGTAAAATATTAATTTATTCAAATAATAACTTAAATGTTTCTGTTATTTTAATTTTACAAGACATTTGAATAAGGTCAAAAATTCTTAAAATCCATGTTAATATTTATATGAACATTGAATCTATCCCTTCTGATATTTCTTATATGAACATTGAATTTATATGAACATCTATCCATTCTTTTTCTATACAATTTTTGTATTATGGTTACACCTGTAGCTGTTCAGTATTGAATTATAATCTTAATTATCTTATTAAGGGGTCTTTATAAAATGTTCATTCCTTTAATTAATCTCAAAGAAAAACAAAAATATCGCTTGTGGTACCAAAGAATTGTGAAGAATGCTAGTAAGCTAAACTTATTTGTATTATTTTTGTATTTAAATTGTTATTTTAGAAAAATCGCGAAAAATTTCTTAGCAGCAGAATAAGTGCGTAATATGGAATAGAAATACGATGGTATATATCATTTGTATTTATTTAAATAAAAATGAAGTATATTTTTATAACTAAACTCAAATAAATTATTAAAAATTGAAGAAAAAATCTTATTTGGTTTGTTAATGGATAAAGAAGAGATAAATTTAGCATTTGAGCCACTCTTAAGATGAATGATTCGTGTTAAGATTTTTTTGTTTTCTCTTTTTTAAGGGATTCAAATTGCCTCAATTTAAAATTGAGCAGGACACGCCATACATACATACGTATTTAAAGTAGCGTGTTCTACAAAACGGATTTTTCCGTTTCTAACCAAAAATCAAATAGTCGATTTTCGTTCGATTTGTTCCCTTGATTACACATATTTTCAAGCTGTCTTGATACAACCGGATGCCGAAACGTTCGATTTGTTCCCTTGATTACACATATTTTCAAGCTGTCTTGATACAACCGGATGCCGAAACGTTCGATTTGTTCCCTTGATTACACATATTTTCAAGCTGTCTTGATACAACCGGATGCCGAAACGTTCGATTTGTTCCCTTGATTACACATATTTTCAAGCTGTCTTGATACAACCGGATGCCGAAACGTTCGATTTGTTCCCTTGATTACACATATTTTCAAGCTGTCTTGATACAACCGGATGCCGAAACGTTCGATTTGTTCCCTTGATTACACATATTTTCAAGCTGTCTTGATACAATCGGATGCCGAAACGTTCGATTTGTTCCCTTGATTATACATATTTTCAAGCTGTTTTGATACAACCGGATGCCGAAACGCACTTTTGGTAGTATTGTTTATTGTGTACGCCTAATTTGTCTTCTTTTTATGTGAATGTCTACTTCTTTGTTAAATTTGACATCTTTTTTTCATAACTAATTTTTTTAATACATATTATTCAATATTTGTGTTATATCGCACCAAGCCCACGATTGCATATCTTGTCACAAGTAAAACGCTTAGTTACAGCAAAGAAGAGCTCATGGGATTATGTCTGGCTTAGCAGTTTAAAATGTGTCTTTTATTACTTGATGCGGCAATAGTTTTTTCAAAATTTGAAACAAAAAATGCTTTAAAATTGATGTAAGAAATTTTATTCTAAAAAAACTCTCCCCCAATTACGATTTAATTAAAAATAAATCTAGTTGTATTATCGTAATTTTTTCTCTGGAACTTTTTTATGTAATGGTTAATATTTTTTTTTTGATTAACGAAGTCAAGTAATACGAGTAGGTTTCTAAAACCTTTGTGTACATTTTTTATCTTAATACAGTATTTTATTCATATTAATATCGAATTAAAAGATTGTCGATAAAAATAGTATTTTTTCAAACGAGTATATTAACAAAATGTTTCATCATATAATTAATATCTATTAAACATCTGAATAAACACATTTTTCATGGGTATAAGGATAATGCTAAAAAATTTAAAAGTTATCGTTTGATATTTATTTATTTTTCACCTCATCTTTTCTACAGCTTATGTGTTAGGGTCGGGTCAAGTCAACTGAAGTTTTCACATTTATGGAGTTACTAACAATGCTTTACGGATATACATATCTCATATCCACTGCTTTTATTTTTGACCATACCCTTTCGGTAAACATCCAATTTTCATGCCGATGCACGTATGTTACTCGTAAAATTGGCGTGTATACCGATTTCAAGACTTGCATTTTAACTTTAAATAATATCTTATACTTCCACACTAAACATTTTTAATACGCTACTCGCTGCTCCTATTCTATATTCGTGCTCAATATTTTGACAGGTACCTGTATAAATGGAACTCTTAAGTCTTTAAAGCTGCCCCTTTTTTCCAGAAATTCCAATTATTTAAAATCCCATATAAAAACTGAATGTTGCGTGGATCCTGCTCTGATCTACTGATTAATCTGTATTATTCTTGCATGTCCAAAACGGCTCAACCTGTCCTACTCCTATAGCATTTGTTTGCTGGATGCCAATTTCACCAATCTTTCGCAAATACTGACAAGTCAATCTGTATACCACCAATACTATGTTGCCAGTGATTTGACTCCTACGATTTGTCATATCTATGATTACGGTAAAGAATATTGTCAAGAGGGCGCATCCCTAGTGTACCATCAAATTAAAAACCTTTGACACCAAATAATTAATTCGTTTAAAAATTTAACTTTTAGATCTTTTCTTGATCGGTGAAACCAGCAAAAATGTTTTTTCCCAAATTCCCAGCTCTTTTGGATGGCTTGATTCATGGTAAATAGTTGATCAGTTGTACTTAGTCTTGTTTCGAAGCCCCGGTTAATCTTGAATCTTTAGATCAGTAATGATTTTTACGCGTCTCAAGTTTCGAGAATAAATTTTACCAGGTTGACTTCCTTGATATCCCTCTTAAGTTACCACATACTCGTTGGTTTTTCTTTTTAAAGTTGCCATAACACTCACGTATTTGTTTTGAGAAAATACAGTTTACCAAATCAATTCAATCCACATTAAAACTTTTAGATAATCAGAACTAGCCTGACTTATGTTCTGTCAAATCATGTTTCAAGTTATATTTAAGAATATATTACTGAAATATTTAAGCATATTTTATCAGTTTCCAGGTAGATTTGGTAATTACCGGATATGGGTCAAATATCCTTGATAAGTCCTTGATCAAGAATTTATTTATCTCCGTGGTATTCCTTCTAACAAATTACGTACATGTGCTTATTCCTTCTAATAAGTTACGTATAGCATATTTATGTACCTTTTCATTTTAATTATTTTTAGTGTAGTTTTTCTATATGTCAAATTTTAATATAACTATGATTATTTGTCCAAGGCATGAAGTTTAAAATGATTGTCTTTGATTTTATGATTGTAAAATGCTGTCCTTTTTTTATCCATTGCAATGTAACTATAATATTTTGTGCACATTTTATGTTCTTAAAGCTATCAAAGATAAAATAAATAACTGTTAAATCACATTGATAATTTCTTTAAGGGTTAGCATTAAAATATCCATATTTTTTATGTAAGACTCTTGAAATTTGTAATTTCTTTGAATAAATTGAATGAAAAAAAGGAACGAAATTCTTTGAATCTTTATATTTAACAGCCTTGAGAAAATATAATACGAGTAGTATCATAGTAAAATCACCCAATCTATGATATAATATCTATCACGCCATATTTGAGAAAAGTGATATTTCAGGTCACATCGTTATTTTTACTTGATTTGCCTTTCTTCCAACATTACCTCTCTTACTGAAGCTACTTTTCTTTCTTGTAGCATTGTCTTGTATTTCTTTTCTACAATGTTGTCATAAAGATTAATTGGTGGCAGTTTTACGGCCGTATAAAGAATCACACAAATGAGCTATTTCCTGTTGTCCAAGTCCGTCCCGCAAGACACGGCATGCTGTGAAATCGCGTGGAAAGAATTACCTCCACTATTGTAGATTTACCATGAATTGGTAGAAAAATGCACATTTTATTTAGCTGATAAACAAGAGAAAACAAAAATAAAGAGGTTTACATGAAATTTTAAATAATTTACCATCACATATCAAGCGAGTCGTTGCTATCACTTAAGTCTGTTGGTTTTTCAATCCTTTAAACAAAACCTCTTTGGCAAATACGTATTTTGTGAATTTAGTTTATTCGATTTCTATTAGAGAAAATTGTTTGTATTTCTTTGAAATGTCTTTTTAAAAATTGTTCGGTTGTCATGTTTCAATTTTCACTGGAACCTGAACTGGTTTAAATTTAACAGCTTATTTACATTTTGTAGCTTACTATGTATTTTATAAACAAGAGTGCTGTGTAGTAATAAAAATTACACTTTCTAAATCTGTTCAATGAAGGATGCTGCCAATATAATCTGTGCGGTAATTTTGGAACTTCAGAATTTCTGTGGAAAATAAACGATTCTACGAATAGGCCTGATTCCACAGACAACCTTGATGAATCGAGAAAGACCAGGGACCAGCACAAAATATTTCTCGAAACATAGTTGTTTTGTGCACGTTTATTCAATTTTACAAAATAAATTTGTGTTTATTATCTGGTGATAATTAATTTAATCTATATTTTTTTATCTCACAAGTTGCGTGAATACAGGATCCAATCGTTTGTGTCAAGTACGTATAAAATGTAAATTTTCTCAATTTCCAAGGAGCTCGAATTGTTTTGATAATTTATTATACAAAATATTAGATCTCAATTTAAAAGTATTTATTTATCAATAACTAATTTTCAAGAAAACCTAAATTCGTTTTTAATGTTATTTCTGACTGATACCTAAATAAACCATTTTACATATTCTTGTATTTATCAATAAAATTTAATTTCTGAGTAGTGAAAATCTAGTAGTAATAAAAAAAACATCAAATTTAATTTGAAACTATGGAAATAAAGTTGCGTGATTTGAACAATGCCAAATCTTAATATGCACACTCGCAACGCTGTACGAATGGAAAAACCCGTTCAAGCCCGGGGAAAATATCAACATGGGAAAATTCTTAATACGTTTTTTATCAACCTGCTCTAGATACCTGTATACCACATGGTGATTATTTCATCACCAATGTACAGTAGTTCATTTCTTTCACATTTGATAGTTAAATGAATCATACCTTACGCTAAATACTGGTCGACATAACACATCGATCAATAAGTCCAGGGACTAACTACTAAAATAACATTTGTTTGCCAAAATTCTTCTTTATTAATCAACATAGTCTCCTTCAAGAGCGATACATTCATTCCAACGCTTTCCTAACTTTTCTATGCCAGTCGTGTAGAACGATTTATCTTTTGTTTCAAAATAGGCGTTAGTTCCGGCAATCACTTCATCATTGGAGCCAAATATATTTCCCTGAAGCATCTTTTTGAGGTCTGCGAACAGCCAATAGTCGCTGGGGACCAAATCTGAAGAATACGGTGGGTGCGGAAGCAATTCAAAGTTCAACTCATGCAATTTGGCCATCGTTACCATCGACTTGTGACATGGTGCATTGTCCTGATGAAAGAGAACTTTTTTCTTCTTCATATGGGGCCGTTTTTTTGCAATTTCTGCCTTCAAACGCTCTAATAACGCTATGTAATATTCGTTATTGATGGTTTTTCCCTTTTCAAGGTGATCGATGAATATTATACCATGCGCATCCCGAAATACGGAGGCCATAACCTTCCCGGCCGACTGTTGAGTTTTTGGTCGCTTCGGACAACTTTCACCGGCTGCTCTCCACTCAGCTGACTGCCGATTTGATTCCGGAGTATAGTGGTGGATCCAAGTTTCATCCATTGTCACATGTCGATTCAAAAACTCCTGTTTATTTCGCGTAAACAGTGCCAAACAGTGCTCTGAATAATCGATGCGTTGTTGTTTCTGTTCCATTGTGAGCAAACGCGGCACCCATTTCGAAAAAAGCTTTTTCATGACCAGATGTTCATACAAAATAGTGTAAACACTACCAAATGATATCTTCAGGGTGTCAGCTATCTCACGCAACTTTACTTTGCGATTTTCCATCACGATTTTGAGTTTTTTTTATGTTTTCTGGTGTAACAGCCTCATTTGGACGACCAGAGCGTTCAGCATCATTTGTGTCTGTACGACCGCGTTTGAAATCAGCATACCACCGACAAATGGTTGTTTTCGACGGAGTAGAGCCTGAATAATACTTTTTAAGCCATCGCTGAGTTTGAACGATATTTTTCCCATTAAAAAGCAATGTTTTATCAACACACGAAATTCGTTTTTTTTTCATTGTTTTGAAAATAGCAAAAGTAGCGTCACTAAAACCACTGTAACTCAATGACACAATGTCGGGATGTCATGAAAGTTTGATTTGTTTTTAGAAGCGCCATCTGTTGGTTAGTCCCGGGAATTGTTGATTGATACGTTATTATACTGGCTCACCCCAAAGAATATATTATAAGAGATACATAATAATTGTGTCATTTTTACTGCCTGTTTTGCGTAAAATAATATAAAAATGTTTCTACGTCACGTAATTTTTGGATGAAACTTTACCTTAAATACCATATGTAGTGTTGTTATTTTTATATCGTTGCTCAATTGGATAATTGTTTAAAATTTCTTGTAATAACAATAATACATTAATAACATTTCGATTCGGAGTCTTCTGGATTGAGGATTTGATTTGTATGGTTTTGTGCTAAATTATCGATAAAATAGTTTAATATTTACTCGTACTTAGGCAGTAACTTCAAGCAGGCGGGCCACAGTTTAAGTAAAGACCAGTAAATATCCAAGAGATGCAGCCCCCCTCCCCCCGTTTAATTTGTGATTCGACAAATTGTTCTTCATTAAAAATATTGTTAATTATCACAATTACCGTAAAACAAGACAATCACATTTGTTATATATATTAGTTCTAAATTGAGACATTCTCTACTTGAGAATAATGATCTTATTAAGGCAAACCATATGATGTAATTCTAAACATCATCTAAATAACACAGTGGAAATTTAGCCAAAAAAAAAATGTAAACAAAAATCTGTTGATAGCGAATTAGATCTTCGTTCGTATGTAACACTCATCCATCCGTTCACCGTCCGTCGTTGCGAACAATCCCATTTAACAATTCCACTTTCTGGTTTAAATTAATTGCCCGTCTCGAAGATTAATTCACAGCCTCATCACTCACTTTCCTCCTTCGATATGAAAGGGAAAAATGTTTCACATCTACACGTACACAAACAATGTCTGGCGCGGTCGTTTCACACAAGAAAGGCGGCAAAGCGTTGTCCGCTTGCCGCACTGACCCAATAAGTTAAACCGCAAGAGAGCCCGCGAAATTTGAACGATTACTAGCAATTACTGTTTTTTAAATCTTATATTTGTATGGCTATCAAATTAAAAAGTTTTCTGCGTTTTGAAGAAATGCATAGACGCCTATTTAAACGAAACCATAGAGAATGGGCGATACTAACATATTAAAGTTTGGTTTTTATTATTTTTTAAAAATTGAAATCTATTGATTGGTCTTCATATATTATTCGGATTAAGAAGAAATCCTTAAGAATATGAGAAATGTCATTTTATATCTAAGTCCAGCTAAATATTAAAGAAAATTAGTGTGGTGTCTGTCAAGGGCCGAAAATAAAATATGATTTTCACAGAGCAAGCGAAAAGTCAGGCAATTTAATATTCAAAGTCAAATCTTTGGTATCAAAATTACTAATGCAACTAGTACTCGTATCACAATGAAAAAACGATAATCATACAGAAATAATCAATGATGCGATGTGGTGGGGCAGAAATTTCACAACTCATCACCGGATACGTAGATTAACTCGATAAATCACTAGCCCGAATTTGCTATTACTATTAGATGTGGGTTCGAGCCCTACTATATTTCATATTGTTTAACAGTGTTTTTTTTGGTCCATTGGTGTTTCATTACTTAAGATTTTCTTCTAAAATTGAATAACCTTAAAATTTGATTCGCCAGTTCCTAGTGCTCCACAAATTAATCTCAATTGTTTGGATTTACGACTCTTCATGTTTACTTTATATGAGGAACACAATGATAACTTTTAGTTTTAGGAAAATTGCTTTAATAAGTGTTAGAAGGCCTAATAAGAAATTGTATTATTTCTTTAACAAAAAAAACATTTTTATAAAATTAATTTGCCCTGTGATGGAAATGAATTTATCAATGGAAAATTGGATTATTGTATTACACTTTCGATATATACAGTATAAGTTGGCGGGCTTATTTCCATGTGGCAATATCTTCCAACCAACTAAGAGTATGTTCGAGGCCTTAACAGAAAATAAGACAGTAACTCTCATAAAAAAATGGCTTCAAACCGAAATCGAACCCACAATCCTGAGTCGGAAGACAGGTGCCTTACTAACCAGACTACGGAAGTCATCTGTATACTATATGTCACGGAAGTAGATTACTCAATGAAATATTTTTTTGTTAATTAACACATTACATGCCAATTTGTTAAATTTCAAAAATTGCCAGTTATATAATTTATAATAATACTGTTTTCAAAGAGTCATGATCTGTGTTCATTGCGAACATTCTAATTAAGACAAATTTATCGCAAGCTTTTTTTTAAAACACCTACCATATCAAGATAAAAAAATGCAGCAATTAGTTTTGTCCAAGTTTTATGTTAATACGAGTATATGGTAGTAAATTAACAAATCATCGCATGTCAAAGCAACCTAAGTGCTCAGATTAATTATATAGAAAGTTATTTGAATATATTCACCCTTAATAAGAAATTAATGTTTGTTAAGAAAACGAAGCAAGTCCAGTGAGAGGATTTCATCATATTTGTCTTTATAATTTAAAAGGAATTTATATAATACATTATAATGTTTAATAAGAAATTTATAAAGCTTTTACAAAACAAGATGAAGCAATTTAAGCATGAGAAAAAAATATATATTTGCGAACGGCCTTTGAACAGAAAAAAATCGTGTACCCGGTTCCTAAGTTATTTAATGCATTATCATAAGATATATTAAAGTTATAATATATATTAAAATATATGGAAAATATAAAACAGACACGAAAAATGGTTGTTTTAGTAAGATACTTTTACATAATATGATAACTCTAATTTGATCAAAATTATGCACTGGAAAAATATGTCATGCTCAGTTCATTTTTTCTTGACTGTTATGGATAGATGAGTACATTTTTGTCTCTATTAATCAGTGAATGATCGTTTATAAATTTAATATGTCTGGTTTAAATGCCATTTCTTGGTGAAATGTGATTTAAATTTAGTTCTGTTTATTTGGTGAAATGTGATTTAAATTTTGTTTTGTGAAACCTACCTGTGTTAGAACAGGCATATGCCTAATTAGGCAGGGGAATCCTTTGTATATTTAATTGTGAAAATTAAAAAAATACAAATGATTACTTTTCGTGTAAAATATTTCCAATATGTAGCAATCAAATTGTTTTAATAACGACTACTAGATTAATTAACTACGAAGCCCTGCAACAACAACGGTGGACAAAATAAGTTCCCATCTAGCGCGATCTTCACTAGAAGATCGAAATATCCTTAATTTTTTTATGAGCGTGATGTCAAATAGGGACGAAAAATAAACTTCCCAAGTGACTATCTCCGGGAGCGATACATACGAGTGTGAAAAAGTAGCAATGACGAATTTGTGGTCCGACGTCACGGGAGACCAAGAAGAAGATCCATGAAACGAATATAATTTTCCAAATAATATGTAAGTTTTGTAGAGTACTCGCTATTTATTAAATTATTTCTTTCACATGGCATGGAATGCCGGACTCAAAATGTCTTTAAATATTTTTTTGCAATCAACCAATAAATTGGCACGTCCAGGATTTCTCCCAATGAGATCAGTTTTCTGTAATGGTAACTTGAACTTAAACTATGGTGATGCATGATTAAGAGCTTAATATAATCTATTCTACTTTATAGTGTTAAGACATGGACCATGAAGACTAGAATGCTGAATAAACTGGAAGCATTCAAAATGTGAATTTATCGAAGAATACTCAGAATTTTAAGGTATCATCGTACCTCAAAGGCTGAGGTATTATTACGCCGAGAAAACATATAACGGGAGTTTGTAAATACCATACATATTGAAAGATTGCATATCTGGGTCATATATTGAGAGGAGAAAAATAACACTTATAATTTATATCGATGGGCAAAATCGAGGATCGACGGAGCCCGGTAGAAAACACCTAACATCTCTTCTAAAATGGAATTCTTCTTAGTTGAGCAATATTCACAAAATGGACAGGTATCCATTCAGTCGAAGAGCTGTTGCGTGCCGCTGAAGACGAAGATATTTTCTCAAGAGTGATCGCCGATGTCAGGAGGTCCGAACACGACTCATGAAGAAGAATGAAACAAAAATATACTTTTTTTGGAATTTAGCGTCATATTTAGCGGGCTTAAGTAATCTCAAACAATGTCAATATGTGTCAAATGAAATAAAATTATTGTTAGAAAAAAACGACATTGAGAAATTAGCGCTCTGGATTTTTGTACATTATAAATTCTTTAATCTCTATATCATAATATTTAACTCTTAATTTTGTTCTCATTTGATTGAAATGTTCGTGGTCTCCATAGTCTAGTGGATTGGTTTCACATAAGGCCTCTTTGACGTATATCTGGTTGATTGGAAGAGATTGCCACTTAGCAATAAGTTTGTAAGTTCGTATTGTATACAATGGAAGTGAATTTATTTTAAAGATTTAAGGTGTGCTCTTTTGTTGCTTTGCTGACTTTATTTTACTTCCTCACAAGGATCAGTTTCCGTTGCTGAACTCATAATAGTCGACGCTTATAACAATCATAACACTATGTTCCGACATATTTTAATATCTGGTCGATTAATATTAATAAAAATCCCTATGAAACCTGTTTTCTCGGGTCACATCCATTAGCGACTTCCTTTGAGGTTTTTTTAAGGAATTGCTCGCACCTTATTTGTAAGACAATTTGGCATCCCGTGCGAATTGGTTGCGGTTGTTTCCTTTTTCCGTTTTAAGACTATAACCGTATTTTCCTGCACACGTGTTGTTATTTAGAGGTCTTCGTTGTTATTATGACACGCGATCCTGGTTTGGTATGGGTTTATGTAATATAAATTCAAAACATGTCAATACGGAAACTGAATCATTTCATTGTTCGAGTGCTAACAATCGATGTTTTTTTTTGGTTCTAATGAACGAACATGAAGATACGAGTATAATAACACTCACATAACACATCGATCAATAAGTTCCGGGACTAACTACTAAAACACCATTTGTTTGCCAATTTTTTTCTTTATTTATCAACATAGTCTCCTTCAAGAGCGATACATTCATTCCAATGCTTTCCTAATTTTTCTATGCCAGCCGTGTAGAACGATTTATCTTTGGTTTCAAAATAGGCGTTAGTTCCGGCAACCACTTCTTCATTGGAGCCAAATCTCTTTCCCTGGAGCATCTTTTTGAGGTCTGCGAACAGCCAATAGTCGCTGGGGGCCAAATATGGAGAATACGGAAGCAATCCGAAGTTCAACTCATGCAATTTGGCCATCGTTACCATCGACTTGTGACATGGTGCATTGTCCTGATGAAAGAGAACTTTTTTCTTCTTCATATGGGGCCGTTTTTTTGCAATTTCTGCCTTCAAACGCTCTAATAACGCTATGTAATATTCGTTATTGATGGTTTTTCCCTTTTCAAGGTGAGCAATGAATATCATACCATGCGCATCCCAAAATACGGAGGCCATAACCTTACCGGCCGACTGTTGAGTTTTTGGTCGCTTCGGATGACATTCACCGGCTGCTCTCCACTCATCTGACTGCCGATTTGATTCCGGAGTATAGTGGTGGATCCAAGTTTAATCCATTGTCACATACCGACGCAAAACTCCTGTTTATTTCACGTTAACAGCGCCAAGCGCTCTGAATCATCGATGCGTTGTTGTTTCTGTTCCATTGAGAGCAAACGCGGCACCCATTTCGAAAAAAGCTTTTTCATGACCAAATGTTCATGCAAAATAGTGTAAACACTACCAAATGATATCTTCAGGATGTCAGCTATCTCACGCAACTTTACTTTGCGATTTTCGATTTTTAACAGTCGATTTCGATTTTTTATTTGGACGACCAGAGCGTTCAGCATCATTTGTGTCTGTACGACCGCGTTTGAAATCAGAAATCAGCATACGTCGAAAACAAATGGTTGTTTTCGACGGAGCAGAGCCCGGATAACACTTTTCAAGCCATCGTTGAGTTTGAACAGTATTTTTTCCCATTAAAAAGCAATGTTTTATCAACACACGAAATTCGGTTATTACCATTGTTTTGAAAATAGCAAAAGTAGCGTCACTAAAACCACTGTAACTCAACGACACAATGTTGGCATGTTATGAAAGTTTGACACGTAGCTTCTAAAGGTTGGTACTAGCTGAGAATGGTATGGATTTGTTATTAGATGCATTATTTGTTGGTTAGCCCCGGGATTTATTGATCGATCTAATATGTTTATCATGAGTATGTTGCCAAATGAACTCTTTTACTAGACAAAAATTTCTTTTTTCGGGTACCATTGGGAATCGAAATCGAAACGGATATGGAGGTCGCCCTAATGTGTACAGCTGCAGCAAGTATATTTACTATAAAATCTAATGTTATCAAAGAGTACAGTAGGGATGTAAAGTTTATTACAAGTGTAATAAATGTTATATACGTGTATACACTATAAAGAATGAGCCTATTTCAGACGGCTGTATGCTGTGTAAGTTCTAGTGAAGTTCCAAGATCTTGTTAATCCTGGTTTTCAATAAAGTTTACCAACTTTTTGCCTTCAGTGGAAATATTCTAAACTGTACTTATTATATTCCATTCCATTTTGAACTCGTCACAGGAGAATGTTTGCCTCTATTACAGACTCTGCTTTACGAGTATAAATCTAGGTATTTTCATTACTAAAACGCTTTAATAATCATGTCATCCGATAATATGATTTCTGAATGGACACCTCGTCAAAAATATGAATATTCGTGTTATATCAAAATGTTTTAGTAATTTTAATTTTTAATTATCAATTAATAAGGGAATGTTTTATTTAAAGAAATTACATACATAAGTCGAAGAATTTTACAATTTTTATCAATGAAAAAAAATTACATTTTCAAATTTTTAAGTTTTTATAATAAATTTTTTTATATATGTAATATATAATAGAATTAAAATTTTCGCACCAAAACAAATAGTTCATATTTTCAGGTACATAAACTCAGATTAGTAAACATTCAAAATTCTTTTGATTGAAATGTAATTGTAATAAAGTTGAGTACATTTGAAATTATATTATAATGAAAAAATGCATCGACAATTTCACGAACTTGTCTGCAAAAAATTAAGAAAACCGCAAAGTCTTCATGTTTGTTTATTTTCACCGTACACTTAATGCTATTTAGTTTTGCTAACACAAAAAAATGTTTTATTGTTCTCGTTTTAGTTGATGGTCTAAATTCGATAAATGATTTTATTGGCTGTGCTCAATACGCTTCAATCACTCTATTTGATATACATTTTATTGTAGGACTTAGAGTTTTAGGATGTAGAATATATATACATATAACTCAAAAGTAAAGGAGAAAACCACGATTTAAGAAAATCCGACAGTGTTACAAAACATACACATCCAAGATATTTCAAGGTATTTTTATTGTTTCACCTTCCCAACTACCAATACGTTGTTTAGTGTATATTTAACAAAAATAAAAGCTTAATTGCCGCTTGGGATGACATTACTTTGTTATGTAAATTGGCATTAAAACAGTTGTTTCAAGTGTTGGCGATAATTATGCTAAATTATTCATACCAGCGCAATGTTAATTAGCCATTTATTTCGACCGAACAAATTTGCTGAAAGATTCTATTGTATTTTATCAATACACTGGTATACCACAAGGGCATCGTCACATTTGCATCTTTGTTCATGTGACAAAAAGATTAAACATTATGGGGACAACTAAGTGTTGTCTTTATAAAAAAAATACAATATAAATTGGAGAAAATTAAGTGACGTCCAACTAATATAATTGATATTTGTTGTCGTTGGTCTATTTCTATTTTAAGACAATGTAAACACAAAACTTTAAATGGTGGGATTATCTGGAATGGTCGTCACAGAAATCCTTATAAGGCCGATTGGCGGCTCTCGGTCACGTATTTCAAAATTTTATCATCACCAATACAAATGACATAAAATCATAATTTGACAATACTAACAAAAATCAATTTTAAAAGAAAACAATTAAATAGTGGGAATATCTGGAATGGTCGCCACCGAAATCCTTATGAAGCTGATATCAATTATGGCTGACGGTCAGGGACGGTCATGGACGGTCATGGACGGTCATGGACGGTCATGGAAGGTCACCAATACTAATGGAAAAATAATAATTGGACAATATTGGAAAAAGTCAATGTTAAAATGAAAAATAAATGTATGTAACCGAAAGGATTAATATTATATTATTAGTGTTATGAATATTTTGAAATAATTTGTAAAAAATGATATTTAATTTTCTCCTGAAAACTTGAACAAAAAAAAACAGAGAAAATATAATATATTAAATACAAATTTTTATAAATAAAAGAAAAAAAACGTAATTATTGTATATGACAGAATTATCAAAAAAATTTGATTAATTAGAAAAAAACATACAATATATTATTTTTGCTTCGTCACAACACATAGTGTCTAAGAAACTAGATAGTTTGTCACAGCAACCGCAAATATTATACTCGTACTTCCGATCTCACTTCCACATTTGTTTTACCTATTGAAATGCATTTTTGTTTCCTCTAAACCAGAACAAAGTATGTCATAATTCTATTTAGTATCAAACTCCAAATTCTAAATTGGATATATAATTTACAAGAAAGAACTTAATCTTTCAAAGAACTAGATTTTACGGACTCAAAACGTGTTGGAAATATATATTTTCTAACTTTTATGTTGAAAAGAAAAATGCGAGTATACTATATATAATACAAATAACGCAAGTTATGTTTCCCGCGGCGAGGTTGGCCCAAGTGATTATCTCGGAAACGCTTTTTGTAATGTTGGTTATGGATTTTCGAGTCGTTTACTCAAAATTGATGGAACTATTAGTGTCGCTCTCATGCAGCTCTCGAGTCTTGTGAAAGTGGACTTGTGTGCAAGGAATTAACGAAGAACTCTTCGCGATAAACGCATGGAATGGCTGCAAGGCAACCTATATCTATAGTACGAAATTGATTCATAAAGGTCAAGTTTTTTGAAAGTTAGTTTAACCTTTCCGTATGTGATCAGATTCATAGGTCAAGAGATATAACAATACTGTAAAATGTTTTTACGAATTATATATTACTCGTATCTTGCAGATAAAAGGGAAAGAGAAATTACATAATTTTATATTTGAACACCATTAAGTATCTTCTTTATAAATTTTCTTAAACTTTTTGATTTATTGTTATATAAGAGAAAACTTTCGTCTTCGTTTATATGGACTGATAAATTGTTTATTATAATGATCCATTTATTATAATTGCTTATATTCTTACCATGGTGATTTTATACCTTCTCCAATGAATTTTCGTTTAAGTTGTTGGCAGAAGTTGACACCACAAAACATGGCCAAAGTTTTATTGATATAACAAATTACAATGAAACTTTCATTTAGATAAAAACATAATTTTCTCGAGTGAACACTTCTTATTAATACCCAATTTCGCGCCTGTAAATCTTCCTAGTTAAGTAGACAATGGTCCAATAAAGATATTTCAATTTGTAGTAGGCAGTTGTTTAAATCACTCAATCCTTCAACAATTTTAAAGTCACTTATTTATTTAAGGCGATCAATTATATTAAGAAACTTGAGCGATTTGATTTGTTTTGAAATAAAGATCCGAATTCGGATAATTGCGTTGATGTGAGAGCTTGTCATGGCCCAGTTGATAAAGATAAAGATATGACATTTCAAGATGAAGATGATCTGATGAACCTCATATTAAATGATCTATCATTATTTGAAGTAACCAACATATTTTATTTTCTCTTGATACGCACAATTTCATTCCAGTTTTTGGAGTTTGAATGTATTTTAAAATGAGGTATTTTGAGTCAAGTACTTTGAAAAAAATGTTTAATATATTTACTCATTATAAAAACACATTCATCTAGTAATTATTCTAGTCGTTTTAGAACATAAGTTTATTACATATTAATATTTTTTACGACGGGCTTACATCTAGTTAAGCAAGGGACTGATTTGTTCACATCATAGTAAAAATTAAAAGGTATAAATAAATAAATTAATATTAAAAATTCTATGTATAATTTTGAAACTGGTATTTTATTAGCCCTGCAGTAATTAATTATTCAGGTAACATAAACAAAATAATTCAAACCATTAAAAACAAAACATTATATTATCTTTGACAAGAAGTTTAGTATGTACGCAAATATTTACACATATTGTTAATAATGTTATATTTCGTTATTTAGTGTTTGATTTACAGATATGCAGCAAAAATATTTACAGTTTATTATTGTTTATCTACCAGCAATGTATGATATTTGATAGCGGTTCCACGCACGTAATTAATAAAAAAAAAACATTAAATTAGATATTGTACCGACGTATATAGGTAATTGGCATTAGATGACAATTTTTTAAGAAGGAAATACAAGGGATTATTTCGATAAAAATCAATCGTTAAGGAGATGGAAAGTATTGAAGGCAGGATTCGATTTCGAAATAGTTTATAGTTCAATTGTCATCACCTAAATTACTTTACAAGTGTACTTTTTTGAGTAGTGAAACATGCAACAAAAAGCTATAAATATTTCAAAATAAGGGACTCAAAGTAATCCTCAAATGTTTAAACTATTCTAGTATTAGGGGCATGCTCGTTCAACTTAACATGTGTATAATAAAATAACTATTTTTAATGTTTTGATATTTATTAAAAAAAAATGAAAATTGTAATATATGGTCTAAATTTATTTTCAAAGACATTCCATGTAAAAGTGACCTTAATTTTTTCCCCGAAGAATTGCGATATTTTCAGGCTTCTCGGAACAAGTATTGCGGAAAGTTAAAATAAATAATTTCAATTGTATAAAACTTTGAAAAAAGTATTCAGTAATTTTAAAGACGTCGGAAGCGTCTGGATAATTCATGAAGTCTTATGTATTTTAACAAATATTGATGTGTTGTGTTAAATCGTATCTGTTGATAATTGTGATATATTTATATATAATAAAAAAAATTTTTTTTTTAATATTTCCAGCAGTAACCTGTATAAAAACCTAAGTATTTAAAGGCAAAAATATTCCTTTATTTTTAAATCCTTTATTTTGATAATTATTAGAAATATTTGTGAAACTCTTGATTCTGACTTATTATCAATCAAACTGTTTATTGCTTTTCCCAGTTCCCTTTTTTTCCTATTTTTACGTCGTCCTTTATTGCTGTACTGCCCATGCAGCGAGACTCTGAAACCAGTGACTAATATGAAACTCTGTGTGATTGGCATGTTTCAAGAAGCGACTAAAAAAACATTTGATTTCTAGTCAGTAAATTTACGTGTGTTATACTTGATTTGCCTTTCCTCTCTTCCACCCATTTCTTCGTCCATAATTTGATGATATCGCACTTTTATTGTTGTTCTTTATGTTGAAATTATCAAAAATTTAAATAATTTTTGAGACCGTGTAACTTCCTTTCTTTACTTTTTTCTGACTGTTTGAAAGAGATTTCCACCTGGGAAAAAGTTCGAGAAATGTTATAGTTTTCCAATCAAGTTTAAGATAAATAAATATAAAGACGACCTCTTTGGCCTAGTTGATAAAACGCCTGTTTAACAAATCGGGTACTACGGGTTTAATTTCCATTGGTACTCAATAAAAAAATGTTTTTTGTATGGGTTTTACAGGCCTCTTATATATGATTGGTTGGAAAAGATTCTCATATGGCAATACAACCTTGTACTGGTTTTATTGAATACAACCTTGAAACTCTTTAACGGTTGTTGTGTTCAACAAAAGTGTACGTATACAATACAATAAAGAATTTCCTTTTTCTTTTTAATCAATTATATTAAACATGGGTAGTTTTTGAACGTAATGGAGCACACCTAATTAGTTTCAGTTTGAGTAGATATTATATAAAGGCTGATTCCAAGAAAGTGCTTAAATGCCGTCCCGGTTCATATGCACCTCTAATTAAGATTGTCAATCATTAACACTTCAATGATGGTGTCTGATCTGTCGAAATCAAGGCCGAGTGTAGGTAGTTTCACTAACAACTTCATCAATTTTAGCAAGTAACTACACAGCCTCCATTTTTTCCAATTTGCACTGAAATATCTGGAGCCGCTTATTGAGGAAATATAGAAAATTGCTTGCAAAAGCCGCCTAATCAGACGTGGAATCAATTCACTGTGTATTTAATAAAGGTTTTAAATTGATTAAAAAAAATATTTTCCAAGGATTTAGCGCTTTCAAATTTATTTATCATTGAACATTAAAAATTAAATGTCTATTGAGTATTCATGATAATTTTAATTTCAGCTGTGTGCTAAAACGTTTCATCACATTTTTTTTATATAAATGATATTCCATATGCAGAAGATACGGAGAAAACTGCAATTTAATGACCGCAGCCGTCTCCGTCCTATCCTTCACTCGACTTATTTAATTTTTTGGTGATATTTATAATCTTTCAAAAATGGGTTCGATTCCCGAGCAAGAATATTCTTGAGAAGAATTAGCGTTTTAAATGGGGCTATATAAATTTTAAAAATATTTCGTCCATAAACTTTATTTCGTCCGTATCCACACATCTCGTCATATATATGATTTTCAGTTCATGCGGCTTATCTTTGCCTCAGTAATTTATTTTTTTTATTTACACACGACAAGAAATACACACAATTTGCGAAAAAAACAACAGATAATTTAATTTAGACACGCAATTTTAATGGATCTGGGTTTGTTGCCTTTCATTTGTCGTGTCCCCAGTAATTAGCCTGTATCTCACTGAGGACATAACAATGTATATTGAACTATCACTATTCATTCTATCCACGATCAATTCTTTTTGTTTTTCATTCATTTAAGATATAAACGAATATAAATGTGCTCGTATTCATATTTTGTACATATTTCGCAACTTATTCCCTCAATGTAGCCAAATCATGTGAAGCTTTTTTTCTTAAATTGAATTATAACATAAGTCTCTAACAAACAGTTTTTCTTATCTGAACATTTGTCTCTATTATACAATGGAGTACGATCAACTTTCATTCAATAAGAGTAGAGGATTTTATAATTTTTACAAATTTCACGTTCATTATACAATCTATAATCGTTTATGCTGTATTAAATAAGTTTGAACCGAATAATTATAATAAACGCCATATGAAATACGCGTTTGTAATTATTAACAATGAATTTTCACACTTAATTTAATTTTTAACCGAAAATATGGAACATTATTCACTTGCTTTAATATTCAACTTTTTAGTAATAATTTGAACAACTTATTGTTTTATTTAACAAATTTACAATGACTTATTTATTTTTTTTCCATCATTTTACTCTGCATAAGATAGATACGCGATCTACACATACGAGTATATCATCCGTATCACTAGACTAGACTCATTGCTTGTTTTTCGACAGTTGACTGATACCCCCGAAATTCGCATGTACGAGTTAACACACAAACAATGCAACGAATGCGAGATGTTGCCGCTCGTGAGATTTGACAACTCTCAGCATAAAACATAAATGTATGTATTGGCACAACTTCATTGAGACACCCAAAACTGGGCATATTTACTTTTAAACCAATTTGCTGAAATGGTTTAGTTATATTAAAGTGATTATCCCTGCGCAAACTCATCTCTCATACACATTTTAAATTATCAATGTACAATAACACGGACAATATTTACATATTTCACTAAAAAAACTTTCAATCTAACAAATTGTCGTTATGTCATTCTATAGGGAACTATAGTGACAGACGAAAATAATTATATTTATTGTTGCTAATATTCAACATTTCTCGCCGTACAGCTATCTACTTAACCATAACTTATCTACCTAGACATTCCTTATATGATTATGGGATCATGCAAAATCATTATCACCTTATACATTATATCAGTAATAAAGTGATGCCTCCATCCAGGTATCACTTTATTACTGACGGTCGTTATCCAGGTCGATCCTTACAGCCCGACATCCACTCCACATCCTTCCACAAAAGGCTGCAACTGCTATATTTTCAAGTGGTTATATAGTGTAGGATGGGCGCCAAATTCGTCTAGTCCCATTCGGGCGAAAAAATATCGCAGCTCTTGACCAATTAACAAGTGGCATCCTTAATAAAACGCCACACCCATATTGTACTGGTTTTAAACCACTGCTGTGTCCTAAGACAAGCCGTCTCATTTTTATGTATCATATTCATACCATCTGACACTCAACATTAAAATCTTAATGATATGGCATTCTAAATGTTTTTTTTTTATAAATTTAAATAATTCACTTTAATTATAAAATGTCAAAACGATTGCGCTTTATTGATTTGCAGTTAATTTCAAATGGTTTAATAACCTCAACAACAGTTTCAGAGAAGTTCAACAGTAACAAGATCAGACCAAAAAAAGTAAGTTTATAATGTAGAACGTGACTAGTATTCGATGTGATACATTAAAAGGTTACCAGAATTGACCATTAGAAGCAAAGTAGTTTATATAATATGTATATTATATTAATTCTCAAGTGTAACAAAGTTGAAATATCTTTAAAAAAATAAGTATTTTCTAAGTTTAATAACTAGATACTCGTATGTCACACAAATTATTGGTAATATGATTCATTGCTTATCTAAACCATTGGTCAACTTATAGTAAAGAGGAAACGATGGCCTATTTTTAATTTAAATACATCAATTGTAAGAAAAAATGTTAAAATTAACTTGTCAAATGCAATTTTTTGTACAAAGTGGAAGACGGGGTCATGTGGTGTTACATTAATTAAAATAGTCAGTTCTGGCGCTTTTTTTTTTTCGAGAAATAATAACTCTGTAATCGAACCTTTCTCTTACTCATTTATAAATGCCGCATCAAGTACTAATCTCCTTGTGTAAACAGAAAAAAAAGAAACACAAATTAAAATTATTTTGATCTCCTTTGAAGGTAGCGTAAACTAAAACAAGGCTGAGTTGGTTATATAGTATATGGTTTTAAATATAGTTAAATATGAGTTCAAATGTGCCAATTAGAAAACTAAGTGAGTCTTTTAAGGTAAAGCCCTTGTCCTAAAAGTTGTAAATGGTCATAATTTGACAAGCCGATAAACGCACAGTCATACATACAAATATCTGTCTACAATAGGTCCATGAGCCAAAAACGATACACGCCTCCTCGTTACCGACTCGAATTCGTGGGCGCCGGATTCCTTTCCTTATTGGGAAGTTTGCCTATAACTAAAAATAAATTATTTCACTTTGGCGTTTATGGTAGTGCGAATCAATGTGCGGATTATTGTGTATGTACTGTGAATGAATGGGTGGCTCGATAAAATGTTCTTTATATTTAAGTCACTAACTTAATAAAACTCCATATTGAATTATAGTTTTTTTTGGGTATTAATTAAAATAAGAATTGTTTTATGTTTTTTATTACACACAAAAAAAAGTTGTTTTGTGTGTAATAAAAATGTTTGCTTTCCAACAAAACACGTTATAAAATAATAAGCACTATAATTAAAAATGTGGAAATTAAGAACTGAAACAGTCTCTCTGAATTTTGATATTGTTATTCAGTAACTTTACCATTTATTAGCTTGCATTAAGTAATTGAGTCTTGTTTTATTTTTTATATTTTTTATTTTTCGAGTTATATTAAAAATATAATGAATAAAGAGACTAAGAAAAAACATGTTGACATTGGACCTATAAATAAATACTATCAACCCATTTCCCTGCTGGGATAAGCAGAGAGGATAGGGCATCAGACTTTCCTATCGCGACACACATTTTTCGCCTTCTATACATCCATTCACCTTCTCAGTCAACTCCTATGATTTCCCCAGCTTTTAACCTTCTTTCAATATATTATTAATTTGATCGAACTATATTTTTTTTTGGTCTTCTTCTACCACACCTTTTCGTATTTGTTTTCTTGGTGTTTCTGCATTCATTTGTTCTTCATGCGCAAACCATCTCAGAATAGTCTTCTTCATCTTACTTAATACATCACTATTAAGATCCAGTTCACGCCCAATCAATTCATTGTATCCGCTTTAAATGTTAATTTTAAACGTCTGTGGGACTGAATTTAATCGGCAAGCAGAAGCTTAAGATAATAGTCAACATCAACTATAGTTTTTTTAAATAGAACTAGTATAACGAAATTTTACAGGTGTATTTAGATATTCTTAGATGTATGTATCTTAGAATAAAATTGTACCACACAATTTTTTTTTCAAAACTTTAATTTTTAAGAACATTTTTTTAAAATTGCGTCGTTGTAAGCAAGATCAATATCAAATACGAGTACAAAATAAGTCTTTATTGATTAGACGGAGGGATTAAATACCTTCCCACCCGATACATATTAATTTTGTTAGTCTGGTTCAATGCCGGCTGGGATTTGAGCACATTCTCACGTATTGCATCTTAAATAGTATGTTGGCTCGCTGATGGGTCTGGTCCAAGACCAGGTTACACAAAGGAGCGTCTCTTCATGCAGATAGGTTAGATAAGGAACACCAGTCAAGGCAAGTGGAGTGTATAATCATGTACCTAACTGCTATTTACCAGAGTAATATCTACCATAAATAATTGCAGATGGACTTTGAGAACTCGTTTATACGCTGCAACACTACTATATTAGCAAATGAGTGGAAGGCGATGTGTGAATTTTGATTATAGGATCTTTAAAAAAATAGTTTTCTCAATTTATACTTTATATGATAGATTATTCAATTAATAAGATATATAGAAAAAAATTGGAGTAGACAAATGACAGAGTAAATACAGTTGACATATCGGTGACCCACGTGGCCAGTCAGTAAGGTGCTTTTCTTCCCAGATTTTTTAAAAAATACTTCAACCTGGTTTTATGGTAAAAGTTAGTGGTTCTTATTGGAAATGAGATTTGAATAATTTACACATACATACAATATGTTAATTTCAACTTACTCAGAATAAGTTATCCATTCAGAATATTTTTATTTTAAGTAAATTGTGATGACCTCTGTTGCCTAGATGGGAAGACGCTTGTCTCCCAGCCCAGGGATTGCGGGTTCGATACCTGTTGGAATCCAGATATTTTTAAAAGTCTGATTTTCACTTAAAGCTTCTTTAACATCTTTCTGTTTAGTTAAAAGAGATTGTCACAAGGCAATAAACCCGCCAGAGTATATTGTATACAGCGAATGCTTAATTAATATAATACAATAAATTTGATAATACAATGCAAAAGAACATTAAATATAATTTTTTTGGGAAAACATTTATAGAATACCATCAAAGTATCAATTAATCTTTTCTATTTCATTATTGCTTTCTTTATGTACATTATTTCATTCAGTTTAAATCATATCTGACTACAATGAGCCATTATTATGAATTTCATAATTTTTCTCAGTTATTTTTTTTGCACACATTTGATTATTTTGTTTGTGAATAACTATCAAATACATGTAGTGTATTGTATTACACTTTCGTTGTATACAGTACAACCTAGCGGGCTTATTGCCATGTGCCCAATCTTATCCAACCAACCAGAAAGATGTTAAAGAGGCCTTAAGTGAAAACCAGACTGGAATCTTTTTTGAAAAATTCTGGGTTCCACCAGGATTTGATGCCGCAACCTCCGGGCTTGGAGACAGGCATCTTTCCAACTAGGTAATCATATGCGAGGTCATTAGAAGTGTGTGTGGTAAAATCTGGGTTCCACCAGGATTTGATCCCGCAACCTCCGGGCTTGGAGACAGGCATCTTTCCAACTAGGTAATCATATGCGAGATCATTAGAAGTGTGTGTGGTAATTAGTGAAGTTTGAGTGTCAAACGATTAATTCCTTTATTTATATGGCACCCTTCAACATACTCGAATTGACGATTCGGACATATTGGAGAGCTGGAGTATAACATTATCTTTGACCTCATTAATCGAGCTTTCAGGTTAAAAACAACTTGATTAGGTACGAAACTCAATTCGTTAGCTTACGTGTTGACAATACTACTCCGCATTTGAAGAGGTTACAACACTCGAACTATTCTAGCGCGTATGAATATTATCAAATGAACTCGTGAGCGGGCTAGGACATTTTAATAAAAAAAGTCATAGTATTTTATTGTGCTACATTTTCGTTGTATACAATACAACCTGGCGGTTTTTTTGCCATATGGCCTAGTTGTGCAGACAGATGACTTGCCAACTAGATCACAGAGATAGTCGGGATCATCGTCGGGGATAAACCCTCGGTTGATAGTCAAGCGTCTGACCATCTAGGCAACCGAGGTCATTGTTATGTCAAACAAAATAAACCTTCGAGAGTGCTGGAAACATCTCTTAAGTGATAGCTCTTGTAATTATAACGTTATGTATGAAATCGTAATTGTATGACGTCATAGTCTAGGAAATAAAGTTTTTTGATTTCATTTTCGATGTACGCCATTGCTCTGAAATTTGAAAGTTGCAGTATCGAAATATTCATGTAAATTTTAATATCTCGTTAAATATCTTTGGTGTGATCAAGGCAGCGTCACGCTTCCTCATTGCTCAATTATTTTTTAATCAAGTTTAGACATTCCTGCTTTGTCCGTCGTTCATCGTTTAAAAATACCTTACTTGTCTTGTTGTTGGAATTTCTGGAATATTTAACAGACGACGAAACACATTTCGTCGGTAACATTTCTGGATGGTGTGTTGACAACACCGGAATCGTACAAGTATATTTTTAAGCACTTCCGTCAATCATTAGGAGACACCGAAATAAATGTGTTACATTGGGAAAGCCAACGTTTATTTTTTTTCTCATTTTGGTATTTTATCAAATTACTGAAACAATTAGTGTACCCTTAGTGAAAAAAAAGTGTTCCAACTTCCTCAATAGTAATATTAAGTGTGTAATGAACAATATATACATTGGAAGACGCGTATTTAATTAAGGGTTTAAAGTTTTAAAAAAATTTCATACCCCTCAACGTATCCAAATTGGCGTTGATTGAAGAGTGTAACTGAAAAACATTGTATTGAAGTACACTGCCATTATATGCAATAAAACATGGCGGGCTTATTTCCATGCGTAAATCTATTCCAACCAACTAAAATTAAGCTTTAAATGAAAACCAAACTGATACCCTTTTCAAAAAATCTCGGTACCAACGAGAATCAAACGCACAACCTCGGACTAGAAGATGAGCGTCGTACCAATCAGGCTACGGAGGTCGAACTTTGTATTCTGTTTCAATAATTGAGTGTTCAGGTTTAGATCTATTTGTGTTAACAAGTAAATCACAATTTGTAATGCTAGAAGTTCTACGTGCTAGAAATATATCATATGGAAAGTCAACAGCTCTCGTAAGCATTTAGTAAATCACAATGTGTAATGCTAGAAGTTCTACGTGTTAGAAATACGAGTATATCATATGGAAAGTCAACAGCTCTCGCAAGCATTTAGTAAATCACAATTTGTAATGCTAGAAGTTCTACGTGTTAGAAATACGAGTATATCATATGGAAAGTGAACAGCTCTCGCAAGCATTTAGTAAACCACAATTTGTAATGCTAGAAGTTCTACGTGTTAGAAATACGAGTATATCATATGGAAAGTCAACAGCTCTCGCAAGCATTTAGTAAACCACAATTTGTAATGCTAGAAGTTCTACGTGTTAGAAATACGAGTATATCATATGGAAAGTCAACAGCTCTCGCAAGCATTTAGTAAATCACAATTTGTAATGCTAGAAGTTCTACGTGTTAGAAATACGAGTATATCATATGGAAAGTCAACAGCTCTCGCAAGCATTTAGTAAATCACAATTTGTAATGCTAGAAGTTCTACGTGTTAGAAATACGAGTATATCATATGGAAAGTCAACAGCTCTCGCAAGCATAGTAAATCACAATTTGTAATGCTAGAAGTTCTACGTGTTAGAAATACGAGTATATCATATGGAAAGTCAACAGCTCTCGCAAGCATTTAGTAAATCACAATTTGTAATGCTAGAAGTTCTACGTGTTAGAAATACGAGCATATCATATGGAAAGTGAACAGCTCTCGCAAGCATTTAGTAAACCACAATTTGTAATGCTAGAAGTTCTACGTGTTAGAAATACGAGTATATCATATGGAAAGTCAACAGCTCTCGCAAGCATTTAGTAAATCACAATTTGTAATGCTAGAAGTTCTACGTGTTAGAAATACGAGTATATCATATGGAAAGTCAACAGCTCTCGCAAGCATTTAGTAAATCACAATTTGTAATGCTAGAAGTTCTACGTGTTAGAAATACGAGTATATCATATGGAAAGTCAACAGCTCTCGCAAGCATTTAGTAAATCACAATTTGTAATGCTAGAAGTTCTACGTGTTAGAAATACGAGTATATCATATGGAAAGTCAACAGGTCTCGCAAGCATTTTTCTCGTGCAAGTACTCGTATCATTACGGGATGGACTCAGAAATACTATAACACTATGTTTTAATTGTTAATCAGTTGGAATACAAGCGTCTATCCAACTAAGCTACGGATGTCGCCACTTTTAGATCTAGAGGTGTTATGAACGGCAACACAAATTTCATAATATAACCGCTTTATATTGTCGTCTACGTTATCATAAACTTAACTTATTTCCATGTAGAAATCTTTTCCAAACAACTAAACAGGTATGAATTAAGCTTTATCGGTTGGAATACAAGCGCCTATCCAACTAAGCTACGGAGGTCACCAGTTTAGACCTAGAGGTATTGTAAGCTGCAAAACAATTTTCAAAATATAACCACTTAATATTGTCGTCTACGTTATCATAAACTTAAGAGCCTTTTTATTAATGTTCCGGCGATTATATTCATTCTTGCGATGTTAATTGAAACTTCAAATCCTTTTTCGGTGATTCATCAAAACGTGTACAACAATGTCATGTTTGTACCGTTGTAAATTATGTTTGATTCCAAACAAATATACTACAAATAAAAAAAACTTAGAAACCATTCATTAAATCGTAAGAAAATATATTCGATTATTAATTTATTTCCTGAAAAACTAATGTAGCGAAATAAATATTATTTTTGAAAGAAAACTGAAACATTGTTGTAGGTATAAATAGGTATTTTTTAAAGCTGCTTATCATTTGATAGTCACGTACAAATATAACTCAGTACATGTACATAATATACAAAAATAATTATAATTTAAGTTATGAATGTAAAAAACATTTCATGGCACTTGCAGCTTCAACGTATTTTTTAATTATACACATTTGACACGTGCATATAATTTTACAAGTGAGCATATTTATATGCGTAAAATATCCCTTAAAACAATTATATTGTACAACCCCAACGACCCTTCTGAACGGAGTATTACAGCGGATGAGAATTTTAATGACCCCGAAAGCTCAGCGGACGTCGCGGTGTTGGGAGTGAGATATTATAAATTTAGCTATGGAATAAACGTTAACAAGGATAATTGTTATACCCATTACAATGTTCATATTTCTTCTCACCCATTTCCTAACAAACTTCAAAAGCATCCATAAATAAAACCCTAATTGCTTCCTGTGCTCGCTCACTATACACCACTTTTTTGGACGTAAATTGATTAAACACTTGAGTGTTCAATGTACAATCGGATGAGTTTATTGCCAAATGTTCATATCTTCCAACCAAGCATTAAACACTTGAGTGTTCAATGTACAATCGGATGAGTTTATTGCCAAATGTTCATATCTTCCAACCAAGCATTAAACACTTGAGTGTTCAATGTACAATCGGATGAGTTTATTGCCAAATGTTCATATCTTCCAACCAAGCATTAAACACTTGAGTGTTCAATGTACAATCGGATGAGTTTATTGCCAAATGTTCATATCTTCCAATCAAGCATTAAACACTTGAGTGTTCAATGTGCAATCGGATGAGTTTATTGCCAAATGTTCATATCTTCCAACCAAGCATTAAACACTTGAGTGTTCAATGTACAATCGGATGAGTTTATTGCCAAATGTTCATATCTTCCAATCAAGCATTAAACACTTGAGTGTTCAATGTGCAATCGGATGAGTTTATTGCCAAATGTTCATATCTTCCAACCAAGCATTAAACACTTGAGTGTTCAATGTACAATCGGATGAGTTTATTGCCAAATGTTCATATCTTCCAACCAAGCATTAAACACTTGAGTGTTCAATGTACAATCGGATGAGTTTATTGCCAAATGTTCATATCTTCCAACCAAGCAGAAAAAGCATTTAAAGAATTTTGTTACCAGTATTGGATGAAAGATTTACATTTCAGCTCAATACCTTGAAAATAAAATGAAAAATGCCATCTGCGGCTAAGAGATAGGAGGGGATATTGGGAAGAAGATTTATAGGTGAACCAGAATTGTATGTAGCATGAGTGGAGCATAGTGGCTATCTTATTTTTACACATAAAACAATATTATTATTATTTTGTTTTAAAAAATATGGATATGACTGAAGTCATAGATATCCTTAATCCCCCAAATACTAGGCGGAAAAAATGCCTTTGTCATTCGAGGGAAATTGCACAACATGAGGTTCCATCCAGCGACCTTCCGCATGGAAATCCAAAACTTTACCGCGCGGTCATGCATCGCATGCCATGCACGAGTACGTATACTTTATTAAAGTCAGCCAATTTAATTTTTTTCTGCTAAATAAATATTGTTTCGGGTTGGGATAAAATATCCAATATTTCCGTTTAAATTGAGTTCAACTTAAAATCCATGCAATTATGTATGATGTTATAATAAGCTCAAACCAATTGATTTGTTTTATGAAAGTTTATATTCTAATCATCGAATATAGCTTGAGGAATAATTTATAAATTTATAGACAATAAAATATTTGTACAGCCAATATCCTGTGTCGGTTTTTTTTTCTGTGGACGAGTGGAACATTTAAATCCAATGTCCACATATATTTAATAATATATTCCAAAAATTGTGCAAGGGTGTGTAATGTAACATAAGCTATATAAAATTGTGCAAGGGTGTGTAATGTAACATAAGCTATATAAAATTGTGCAAGGGTGTGTAATGTAACATAAGCTATATAAAATGTGCAAGGCTGTGTAATGTAACATAAGCTATATAAAATATTGGGTCCTTACATGTGAAATTGGCGTTTTGTTTGGGAGGAACATAAAGTTGATTTTTTTTAATATAATATATTTATTTAATCAAAGTATGTACCATTGCTATCTATGCACTTTTGCCATCTCATAGGTAGTTCATCGATCCCTTTACTAAAAAAACCATTCGGACGGGAATCAATAAAATCTTTGAAGTCGGTTTGGACTGCCCCATCGGAGTTGAATTTTTTCCCTTGCAAGAAGTTATCCAAATTTCGAAAAAAATAGTAATCTGTTGGGGCAAGGTCCGGAGAGTACGGTGGATGTCTTAGACATTCCAATTGAAGCTCTTCTAATTTGGTAGCCGTCTGTTGTGCAGTGTGTGGTCTAGCGTTATCATGAAGCAGCAGTGGCCTAGAGCGATTAACCAGCCTCGGTTGTTTAGCAGCTAGCTTTTCCATCATGGTTTGCAGTTGCTGACAATAGACATCTGCCGTAATCGTCTGGCCAGATTTAAGAAAGCTGTAGTGAACGACACCAGCACTAGTCCACCAAACGCTCACAAGTAACTTTTTTGGAGTCAATTTTCGCTTGGGGCATGGTTTGGCTGGTTCGGCAGGGTTCAGCCATTGCGATGAGCGCTTCCGATTATCATACAGGATCCACTTTTCATCACAGGTAATGATTCGATTCAAAATCCCTTCATTATTGTGCCGGTTGAGTAATGCAACGCAGCAGTCAACGCGCGTTTGTTGATTTGCTTCACTCAATTCGTGAGGTACCCACCTTTCAAGCTTTTTCACCTTCCCAATTTGCTTCAAGTGGATTAAAACAGTTTTATCACTAACACGGCAGCCTGCAGCTAACTCGGACGTGGTTTGCGATGGATCCGCTTCCACAATAGCCTTCAATTCTTCATTATCAACTTTGGTCTCCGGCCGTCCACGGGGCTTGTTCTGCACGTCGAAATTTCCAGAACGAAAACGTTGGAACCAAAAACGCACTGTGTTTTCTTTTGCGGCACCGTCGCCATACACATCATTAATCCTTCGAGCCGTTTCTGCAGCACTGGTGCCACGGTGGAACTCGTACTCGTAAATAACGCGATATTTCAAGTTTTCCATTTTGTAAACTGAGTGACGCAAAGAAAAAAAACAATTGAGGAAAAAACAAATTAATTATAATTTTCGAAACACAAATACTTGAGTAAATAGCTGTATAAATTTGAATTTGAAATTCCTAACCAAAGAGAAGATATTTGAGATCAAAGTTGCCAGTACGGCAAAACGCCGGTTTCGTATGTGGGGACCTAATATATAGGTAATAAAAAATACATAAACGAATGTAATTATGTATAAAATAATAAACATAAAATCAGCAAGATTTATTAATATGTAAAATTTATTTACAATTTTATGATTCATACAATTCAATCAAAGCATCTACGAGTATGCTCTTAACATAATAATAGGTGAATAATAACAGGAAGTAATTTTAAATGATTATTTTTAGGTAGTCCTGAGATCACAAAATGCTCTTAGTTCGTTTTATTAATAAATTCATGACTCTTTGTTCTAAAATATGTCATTATTTTAACTTAGTGGTACTGCACACGAATATAAAAAAAATCATTTAAAAGTCTCAAAAAATTTACCCTTATGCAATTTTAGCAACAACCGATGAAATATTGGGTAATTTTTTTATGAAATAAATTTTAACAAATTAGATTGTAAGCCCAATGCGACCTTAAAACATATTGTAAATATGTTATGATTTTATCTGGTCCACACTATTTGAGAGAATATTATGATTATACAACATAATGTAGTACATATATTATCTTAATAATTTACAATTATAATCATAAATGTGCCAAATATTGATAGGATTATCACGGAAAAAAAAATTTTGACATCCATATATCCTCACACTTAAAAATTTTGAGAAATAATATTTTTACAAAAGGAAAAATCAATTTAACGTGATTGATTAGTTTGAATCCAACTTCTAGCAAAATCTTCAACTAATATTTTTTTAAATTTCAAAGGCAATTAATCAGCATTGATAAGAAAACAAAAACACATTTATTAGTGATAAACTTTTTGATATTCTGCATCGTGGCTAAATTTGAAACTTGATCTCTCAAAGATACCCATACCTACTTGAATATTTTTTAAGATGACAATCTTAAAAAACTTATATGAAACCTCATTAAAGTTGTATATGTTATGTGTATGTTTAATGTTGTTTTTTTTGCGTGTATGAATGAAAGACAAATGTTATTTATTAGATTTTTTTATTTCATTCGTATGGCACATACGAGGCATATCCAGAATGTAAGTGTACTGAATTTTTGTAGGTTACAATTTTTTTTATTTAAACAAAAAAAATACGTGGTTACCGTAGTACATATGTAAGCTATTTTTCGACATAGTCGCCATTCCTCTCAATGCAGGGGGTGAAGCGGGGTATCAACTTTTTGATACCTTCCTCGAAGTAGTTTCCCGCCAACCCCTCCGTCCACTTCTCCACCTCTTCCTTTATCTCCTCGTCGGTTGAAAACCTTTTTCCACCCATGTGCAGCTTCAGGAAGGTAAAGAGATAGTAATCTGAAGGTGCTAGGTCAGGGGAATGCGCGGGATGGTTCAGGACATCCCATTTAAACGAGGCGAGCAGTTCCGTCTGGCATTGTCGTGCAACAGGCAGACTCCCTTTGTCAGCATGCCTCTCCTCTTGTTCTGAATCGCCCTCCGCAATTTTTTTAGGGTCTCACAGTATCTTGCAGAGCTGATGGTCTCCCCTTGAGGCATATATTCAATTAAAATGATGCCTTGACAGTCCCAAAACACGGATGCTATGATTTTCTTGGCTGAAATTGTGGTTTTTGGCGGAGGGTGAAGAGGTGTGACGCCACTGTTGAGACTGCCTTTTGGTTTCAGGCGTGTAGTGTGCAACCCAAGTTTCATCTCCAGTAACGATGGAGCGGAGAAATTCATCTCCATGGAGTTTGCAGCGCCTCAAAAACTCTTGCCCGGCCTCCACTCGATTCAACTTGGCGGGAGATGGGGTTGACATTTTTCACGAAACGTGTTGTCGCGTCGACACTTCTCAACGTACTGACCCAAAACCGGTCTTGTTGCGGAGGGGAAGGGTCAGTGAGAGCCTCAGTACACTTACTTTCTGGATACGCCTCGTATTAACATTGGTTATGCAAAAAAATACATAGAATATAATACCTGAAAAACAACATTGATCATATCAATATTCGTATAGGCACAAAAAATATTCAAAAGTTACAATTACAAACTGATACAATATTGGTTTCCTTCTATTTTATTTCCTTTATGTTGAAACCAGTAGTTTTTTTACACCATTGTCAAATTCCTGAGATGCGTTGTCATATTAAGACTTCAAATAAATGTATTGTATGTAGACAAACATCTCGGTCGTATTACAATAAAAGCGTATGTGGAAAAGCTGACGGAAACCATTATTGTATTCAACTTACATCTTCGTCCATCGAACCATTATATATTAAAATTCATTTTGTGTGGACAGAAATATACTACGAGTATATTTAAACTTACAAATCAGCACAAACTTTAAATATTAATTACAAATTTTATTTATCATTTAATTTGTAAATGTAATAACTTGGCAGATTTTAGATCGCAGTACATTTGATATTTTTAATATTTAATATACGAGTATTGCCATTAACGGCCTTGATGTAATTTGACGCCACAGAGATGTCTCAATGTCAGGTCCACTCCACTACTGATTCATTCGGGGCAAGGTCGACGAAACTCAGTACAGGTTCTAAGTTCTGAGCCGGCGACACCTTTGACATTCTGGCCATGAGTTTAGTTCGCTTACGTGCAACGATCTTAGAACCTCAGCGAGTGTCTGATGAACCTGTCGAGAACAGCAGGTCTGCCGATTGTTGGCTATCGAAGTTCCGGCTGACTGGTTGGCGGACAGTTTGTACCGTTTATAGCTGGTATCGGACGGGTACATGCGAAATGATTGCCATTTCTGTACTTAGACCAGCTTCTACGTCATCAGATTATATGCGCAAAGATCAACAGACTGAGAAGTTAAACAGATACTTCTTACACTATCATAAACAGAAAAATAATTATAAGAAGTATTGAAAAATTATAAATGAATTCATCAACGACTTTCATAAATTTTAATTTATTCATTGAATGTAAACATTTTAAAAGTATGCATTCTGAAAGCTTCTATAATAGTTTGAACTGTTGTATAAAATTGTACAATAAAATATAAACCATTATTTGTTGTTATTTGGCATATACCATACATGCAAAAAGAACCTTACCAAAAATTTACGATTAACAAGATTTGCAACTAAATTATAATTTACTAGAGAAAGTAACGAGAACTTGAAAAGTATGCAAATTATTGTAATTAATGCTTAATTTACGTAATATTTTATCAATTTAAACCATATTTTTATTACAACTTGGAAAAAATTAATTAAGTTAAAAATTCGTTCAGTTAAAATACTTCTCCTTTTTAAATTCGTAAAATTATTTGTTTTTTCGATTTTTATGTTAACTTAAAAATAAAACTGCATGATAACATTTGTTTCTTGAGATTTTTTTATACTCCAGCCAATACATATATTTCATTTGCTAGATAACTTGGAGATGTAAAACAGGTGAATAAACAAAGGCAGAAAACAAATTTACAATTGAACTTTCATGAAGAGGATGGTAGAGAAACACCAAGGAAATTATCTAGTTTCTAACTCTATAAGAATGTTCATGAATGTGGAAGATGCGAAATACTCGTATGTGTGTCGCAATCGAAATGTCTGGTGATCTTTCATCTTTGTTTATCCCAACAGGGAAACCGAGATTAAGATTACTTTTAATATTTAAAAAAAATTGCAGCTTCGCACTTTCTTAGACTTGTTTCAAATTATATTGTTTTAGTAATACATATAGAGAAGAAAGAGACACGCCCTTCAATTGACCCTGACTTTTATTTATTTAGTGTTTTTATAAATTAAAGTATAAATAATTTTCTTAATTATACTTAAACGAGTCACATTGATTTTGGTGTCCGAGTGGCGGAACGATAAGAGTGCGCCACTTTACTGGTCGATTACACGAATAAAGCACATTGTAGCGGATGACGGTGGTTCAGTGGTTGGATGAATAGGTGGCTCGGTGGCTCACACACACAATTAGCCAAAAGTTGGCAACTTCTAAACCTGTTCCCAAGAGAAGAGCGCGTGCGTTCTGTGCCTGAAAGCACAGTGGTTCTAAATTCAAGAATAGGAAACATACAGAATTCCCATTTTAAGTACGCTATAAGTTCGAGTTCTTGAGTAATGGCTTAATATAGATTATTTATCTCATTAGTTATAAAGAAAGTGATTTTTATCACTTAAGTAACTAACAATGTTCTGAGTTTTTACATTGACTCTTTCCATGATTATGAAATAATGTCAACAGAGCAGCTAGAACTATAATGTTTTGTAGATATTATTAAACTCTAATTTTAAAATAAAATAATACTACGAGTATGTAGGAGAATTCGATTTGGTTTCGCTAGAGATGTATGAAAAATTATAACATCCTGAATTCAATAACTAGATTTAACATGTATATTTTTTTTGTTTATTAATTGTAGGTGCTGTCAATTTAACACGTAAGTAAATTTTCACTTTAGTTAAATGTCAGTATTCATTGGAATAGCTCATTAATTTCATAGGATGTATACTCAAATGATATTAATATTACCGAACCACAGTTCGAATACTACATTTTTTAAATTTAAAAACTAAAGAAAAATTTAAAAAATACCCATCCTTTTTTAAATCCTGGGAAATACGTATTTTTATGCAAATTAAAAAAAAATAATTTGAATGGTTATTTCCGAGTCACAGTGCGCCGCTCAGCTCCCAATGCAAACCAGTTTGTGCAGGCCGCAAGTAGGCTCGCTCCGTTCATCGGTATGAAAGTTTCCAAACGTGAACTATTTCATTTTCTTTTAAATTATCAATTACTTGGCGACACTCGAAATGGCCACAATAGCTGGCTGCTTCGGCTTCTTCGCAATCAGTGTACGGGTAACAGTGATCCGCTTGGCTCACTCCGCGATCTTCGCTTCACAGATACCGGCGAAATGAATAATTAACTTTTATCGTAAACAAAAGAAATTACACGTTCATTTTCCGTCTTCCTATACACTACCGACTGCATAATAATTATATGCTATTCTTCTGATGTAACTTTGAATTATCAAATAAAATATGCTCAATATTGTAACCTAGATGACTTGAGCCTCCTTTTGGACTTATGTCTGTTTAATAGAAGTATTCTATCACTTTTGATAAATTAACTTTAACAACCGCTGTCCATTACATTTAATATAATTATCCTTTGCCATAATAATTGTTTTGAGCAGAGACTAATAATTATGTCACTTCTCCTTGAAATCCACCACGAAGCAGTCTGCTAAATTAAAATAAGTGCAGTTTGATGGGGATCGAAAGATCGTCACAGTGCCGAATCACAGCGAACAATTAGAGATTATTAAAAAAAACACATAAAACGGAGTTATAGTTTGTATTTGTTTATAAATATCATGTAATATTTTATGCATTGATTTACAATTGATAAGTAATAAAAACTTCAAAAATATTGGGTGTTAACATAAGTTGTGTTCGTTTTTTTCCAAATGAAGAGGACACGACAAAAAAAAATTACAACAAATTAGTCAATAATGTATTCTCCTTCATTATTTTACAACAAGTTAGTTAATATATTCTCCTTCATTATTTACAACTTCTTGCCAACGTTCTACAAGTTTTTCAATGCCTGTGCGATAAAAACCATCTGATCTTGACTCGAGGAATTCGTACAAGCATGTCCGCAATTCGACGTTATTATTGAAGGAAACGCCGCGCAAATTGTTCAAAAGCGACCGGAAAAGGTGGAAACCGACGGCGCGAGGTCTGGAGAATATGGAGGGTGCGGCAGGACTTCCCAACCAAGCGTTTGAATGGCATTTTTCGTAATATTGGCGATATGAAGGCGGGTGTTATCGTGTTGTAGAATAACGCCATATTGCCGATCCTGCCTTTTTTGTTGAATTGCAGTGTTGAGCCGCTGCATTTGCAGAATGTATAGCTCCTCGTTAACTGTCTGATTGCGTTCAAGTATCTTGTAGTGGATGACGCCTTGCCAATCCCACCAGATGCAAATCATCGTCTTGCGCGGATGCAAACCTTGTTTCGCTCTGGGCGTTGCTTGTTGACCATAACTCACCCATTCTTTCCGTTTCTTCATATTCACATAAAGGCACCATTTTTCATCACCAGTAATGATGCGGTTAAGGAACCTTTGCTTGTGGCCATGCGTAGCTCGAGCAAACCAGCAGAAATTGTCGAACGTTGATTTTTGTTGTTTTCACTCAAAACATGTGGAACCCATACGCCAAACTTCTGGACTTTTCTCATTGATTTAAGATGGCGGTATACAGTCATGTGACTACAATTCATCTGCTCAGCCAATGAAGGGGATGTTCATGAATAATATGATTTAAGCGCTCCTCATCGAAGTCCACTGGTCGTCCGGAACGCTCCATGTTTTTCAGGTTGAAATTACCGTCTTTGAAACACAAAAACCATCGACGAGCTGTCCTTTCATTCATAGCATCTTCACCGTACACTTTGCAAATTTCACGAGCAGCTTTGGCAACTTTATTATCTCGTTTGAACGCGAACAGGAGGAGGTGTCGAAAATGCTCACTTTCGTCTACTTGACATTCCATTTTGGCTTGGCTTAATAAAATAATATATGTAACGTAAAAGCAAACACAATATCTTGTAGAGCAGACAATTTTCTTTCGAATGACGTATAACGTTTACCATTTTGTTTTACTTTTAGTGCTCATTTTTAAATTTGGAAAAAAACGGACACAACTTATGTTAACATCTAATACAACAGAAAAAATAAAACAAAGATGTTTATTCATAACACTAATATAATATTTATATATACTATATACATTTTTAGCAGTCGTGGTCTAACGACATTTACACTACGCGAGCGGTAACCCAAGGTTCGATTCCTGGCGGATTCAGTTCCGGGCTGATTAACTCTTAGAACCAGTTTACACCAGAATTGGTTTTTTGTGTAGCTTATATGCTGCTTATCATAAATTCTTAAAGTGATACTAAGCAACACTAAAGTTACGTTACATAAAACTCTGTCTAACGAAATGTTGCAGTAGATTAAACCTGCCAATTGCCTTTGAAGCTTAATTTCCTTGCCATCGAAACTTTCGATTAAAGCTGTTTAGACTGTGTGCCTGCTGAAGTACAACGGCTTGCACACAATACACCAATACACGCACAGGCGTCTTCCAGCCACAGGATGACTGACAATCATACTCGATCACGAGGGATAGCCTATCAAAAAAAATGTAACTAAACATTGTTTCTTTGGCAAATACAGGTTGCGTTTCATGTTCCAGGCCGTTGTTTTTTTTTTATAACTTTTAAATGAAACACAATTTTATAATTTATATTTAATTGATTGATTATATGGTCTTTACCATTATGTATGGAGTATAATGTCGGTCAAGTGGCCGCCTCTGGCCGTGGCGCAAACGCGAGCTGTTTCAAGAATATTTTTCATAACGTTCTCGCTAACTTCTGGTGTTATTTCAGCAATTTCTTTTCGAATGTTGTCCTTAAGCATCGGGATGGTTGGTTTGTTGGTGTACACCTTTCCTTTCAAGTATCCTCATAGGAAATAATCGCTCAAATCAAGGGATCGTGGGGGCCAGTCGATATCACCACTTTTTGACATTATTCGGTCGGGAAAAGTTTCTCGCAAAATTTGCATTGTATCACGAGTTGTGTGTGATATGGCACCGTCCTGTTGGAACCAGATGTGCTCTAGGCCCAATTTATCCAATTCAGGCACAAGAAAGTTTACCAACATGTCACGATAGCGATCACAAGTAACTGTTACAGCATTGCCTCTAGCATCCTCAAAAAAATATGGCCCAATGATGCCGCCGGCCCAAATGGCGTACCATACAGTCACTCTACGAGGGTGTAATGGTCGTTGGTGTATCAATTGAGGATTTTCGGTGCCCCAATAGCGGCTATCCTGTTTATTAACAAAGCCAGCCAAGTCGAAATGTGCCTCGTCGCTCATGATGATGTTTGCCAAAAATGGTGGTCGTCTATACCGACCTGTAAAACCCGAGCACTCTGATCTCGCCGTCGTTTATGGTAATTCTCCTGCAAAATGCAAATCAAATAGGGAATGTCTCCATCATGTTTTTTAAAAATTAATTTGATATTTTTTAAAAAACATGGTGCATACATTCCCAATTATTGTGCACGGCTTTGATGAGAGGTGCACGGACGTCCACCAATACTCTTTCTCACTGCATCAATATTTTTTGGCGTACGTTGGCTGCGTTGTCGCCCAGATTTTGCTTTATCTCCTAGTGTATGTAAATTTTCAAAATTATTCATTGCAAGCTGAATGGTTAAACAAAAAAATCACGCAATTTTCTTCGCGTATTCACAATTGAACAATTGTTTAAATAAAATGTTTTAATAACTTCAACACGTTGTTGTGAAGTTAGATTCTCCACAATAAATTTTTATTGACCACTCTCCACGATTGTCAAATATGACTTGACAAATAACAGCCAAATCAAAATGGCGGTCAAAAAAAATCGGCACGGAACATAAAACGCACCTTGTATGTGTGATATAAAGTTATTAGCTTAAAACCTGTCTAAAATACGTACACATTATTGATTTGATTCTGGATGTAGATAGGGTAGATTTTACCTAAGATGAACGGGTGGAAACTACAATCTTACTAAAAAAAACAATTCTTGTCTGCTTTAGTTTAGAACTATATTTTAACATAAACGTATATGGTACCATGTGTGTGTCAATTTCTAAGCTGACTTTGGTTATTCGAGCATCTTGAGAGACATGTGATTCGGATAAGATCATTTTTTAATTTGTCTGCTTGTTCGATGATTTCTTTTAAATAGGGAACTGTAAGTTCAAAGCTATTTTTGAAATTTCAAGATTTGATGCAACCGTATATTTTCATTATTTTATGTACATGGTACATCTGGCGGCTTATTATTAAACAGCATTTTTTTACAAAAAAACCAGCTCGTCGTGAAGACATTAACTATTTTTATCCATCACAGAACATATTCGTTTAAATTTAAGCAAAAAAACAAATAAATGACTAATCTCTATAAATAATGGTAGAACTTCTAGAAAGAAATTCGTTCAAGGATAAGAAGGGAAACAAAAAAAATAAAATTAAAGGATATTCTAAATAATGTAATATTTTTCAATTGCCTCTTAAACGTAACTAAGTATAAACATTTTAGTTTATAAAAAATCGAGGTTAAGTCAGTTTTATTATGATTTATTCCAAAATATGTGTCCCAACAGCTAAATCACAATCATGCGAACAGCACGGCAAACAGGATCACGGTAAGCGGACGCCCTCTGTAAATTTTAATAGAAAGATGTAAAAAAATTGGATACATTTAATTATAAATTACTTTGTTACTACACGAATTATATTAATCCTCGCGACACATGTTTCTATCTCGAAGCTTTCTTTAGGAAGACTGATCCCGGTTTATTACGAGAGCAATATATAGATCCAATTTGTGTAATGTTACATATGAAGTGTGTGTATTCAATTGATTCAAAGGGGAAAAAATGAGTGATTTGATCTGTATTCTTTGCTGGTTATTTATCACTGTTTATTTGTGTTTATGAATTTATGTATTTTTAATGCTTCTTAATTCATTGTTTTGTATATTTTCATGACGTATGTGAAATTTAAACTTTACTTTCATTGAAATTGTGATTTGTCTCTATAATATGCTTTTTAAATTCTGAAAAGTTGTTATTGAATAGACAACTTTCATACTCTTGTATTATTCTGTGTTATTCTAATAAATACACTTTCACAAGCATATTTCATTGTATATACGCCGCTCTTATCTCATAGTATTTAAATTAGTGAAATAATATATTTTTATTTGTAAATATTCTCATATGGTATTTCATAACGTTAAAGCCGAAACATTTGATTAAAATATCGGTAATTTAACACACATATTGAATTTTAACTTAACGGAGCGTTTCCTAATCGAGTTCAAAACTAAGTGGCATCTAACATACTATATTACTCTGCGAATTTGAGATTTTCGACTTCTTGACGGACTTCTATTTTCCCACAATATTTTTTTAAAGTTAGTATTTTTTCTACTTAAAAGAGCTTTAATATTTCTTTAACTTTATTTATTCGAATCGTACAATGTTCATTTTTTTAGTCAATGTATTTTTATTGGCTCGATACATGTATACTCGTACATAAATGCAAATCGAACTTTACAACCTTTTGTAAATCAAGAAATCTTGTATTATATAATAACTGTTTATGCAATTGACTTTGATTTATAAAAAAATGCAGACCTTGGATTATTATTTTAAAATATTATTAAACAAATGTTATGTTTTTTTTTATCAAATGGAGGAACACATTGCGTATCCGCGAGCATTTTTTCCCAGATTTAATAATAATTGCCTACGTGTGGCTGGATTACGATATGGCGTTAATAATTACATATACTCGTATAATAATATTATGAATACCTTGTTAGCATTATTAGTTTTTTGTCTCAACAAACGTTATATGTTTTCGTGTGCTCAAAAAACGTTGGACATGACTAGGAAGTTATTGGTTTAATTGTTTTACTCACTTTTGTAAGACTGACGCAACAATGTCATAAACTACAATAACATAATATAAAGGATGACTTTCTGCATGACAACAGTTCAAAACTTAATAACGGTTGTAGAAGAGTGGGAACTAGACTGCTTCTAGAGTTGTGCAATTACAAACAACATATTCATATAATTATGCACCTCAAAAAATAATTATCAATCGTATTATTACCGGTGTTCTTGTCGAATTTCTTTCTAGCAGCTGGAAAGGATGAAATTGACAATTTCTGCAGATTTTAGTGCTTTTATCTTTTTATTTTTTTATGAAAATGTACAGAATAATTATTCAATACATTATACAAAGTTAGTCAATCAACAAAGAGTTTGCTATTTTTCCTGTTAACAATTTGTGTATGTATAAACAGGTGTGTAGATCTCTTTTAATGTGTAAGACTAATACCTAAGCATACTCATCAAAAATATGAAATAGAACCATGGGTAAAATCCATACTCTTTGCAAGAAACTGATAGTTGATGGAATAAATTTGACATACTTATTACTACGACTTGATTACTTTACGATGTTAAACTTTCAATATTCATACTTTTTAAATCTAACTATTCAACTTAATAATTATTTTTTAAATTTATTTCTTTTTCATCACCATTGAGTACTCTTCACTTATACCATCAACGTCGCAATTAGTGTTCATAAGGTTGTCAAAATGTCTCACCCACCGCTCGAGAATAAGCTGTTTATCTGTCAGTGTACGACGTGTAAACTTCTTTCTTAAGTAATTAGCCATTTGTATAGAACATTCTACTGTTATGTTATGTGCTCTATTCTTTGTATAGAACATTCAACTGTTTTGTTATGTGCTCTATTCTTTGTATAGAACATTCAACTGTTTTGTTATGTGCTCTATTCTTTTATTTATAAATCTGCTGTCAAATATTTTCAATATTAAAATAAACCTTTGTAAGGTTGTATGCAATATTAAGGTTAAATGTAGAATTAAAAAAAAAACCAACTCAATGAAATGGGATTCGAAGAGATATTGGTTATTTAATTTTTTATTAGTGATGAATTTGAATGAGTTTAACTGTAAATATTAGTCGAGTATTTTGATTTGGAGTTTCATAAAGTCAAAGTCGAAGCCTTGAATATATTTACGAATCATAATTGACACGCCTATTTTATTCAACACATGATGGGCTTTTTATACGGGAATTTATTTTACCCAATCAGAAAGAGTTTTAAATTCTGATTGTAAAAAACCCCGAGTTATAAAAAGTTTTATTTTTTTCTTGGTTGCAATACAAAACTGAACCCGAAATCCTTCTTTCAAAAGTGTTTTACCGTTTTTATATTCGATCAAGAAGGTTGTCAATTTATACGATGTAAATTGTAAGGAATATTGCACCATGTCTAGGCTTAAATTTAATGAAATCCTTGCACGTGCATAATTTCAAAGACTGATGATACCCTCTCAATTATAATATAGACTATTTAGATTTCACTTCGATCTCTTTGATAAAATCTGATGTGTTAGTAAATACTTTTACATCTCAATTGACTGTATTTTTTTAAATTCTCATATGTCGGATCAAAAGTATTTTCCTGTTATTCTGGGAGAACACCGATCTTCTTAATAATAAAATATTTTGCGGAAAATAATTATTATACTATCAATTATTTTTTGGCAAAATACTAAATATCATTATAATAGTTTGTTATCTCTAAAAAGTTGATGAAAATAAGATTTTTTGTTGAGCCATGTTTTCTCCGTATATAAATAAAAGTTTAATTCTATTAATGCGCAAACAATTATAAAGTTATTTAAATATAACCAAAGAAAGCCAAAAAACAACAATATTTACTATAAAATGACATATTATTGACAAAGTTTCATCAACGATTCAGTTTAAAATAAGTATATTAAGAAAAGTTATTAAAAACTAATAATAGCTAGAGCGTGTAATGCCCAACAACTCGAAGTGTTCTTCCAGGCGTGACCTTTCCAATGTCTTAATTCACGTTAAATTCCCAGAAATTGACGAAGGTGGAATTCACATGACGCAATTGATATTCGAAAAATCCACACCTCTAAATTGACGATCGCGTGAATACGAACAGTGAATCTAATCAAATTACCTTTTCATCTGTCTCTTAAAAGACATAAAAACTGTTCATTTTATGGAACCATCAATAATGCCAGTCTTTCCTCATCACTGTAAAAAAATTAAATGCCACCAACTTCTAAAACGGTTGAATTTTCTTCATTCTAAGAAATATTTTTTGTTATGTATTTGTGTTAAAAGCTGTGTTTCTTTGTCACCTTTAAAATAAAAAATATTAAATCCGTTTGTGGTCAATTAAACCCTCCAGCGTAATATGAATTATTAAAATAGGTGAACAAGTCAAAATAAAAAATGAAATGCATGTATGATTTACGTCGGTTATGAAAATTGTACTAAAAATTGCATTTTAGTCATTCGCAAGTATTTTGACAAATTGAACTATTATTTATTATAGCTTTATTGCATATTATAAAATGTTGAAAAAAATATTTATATTCTGCACTAACATAATAAAATACACTTATAATAATATTAACATTGTTAAAAAATCAGACGAATTTAGTAACCGTTGTAATATACTATATCCCGAAGACTAAACTATAAATATAATCTAACATTATAGTTTGAATATCTTTATTTCCATAATGCAACGTTATTTGAACTCAGTAAGAATTTAAGACCGGGTCCTAATGGGCCGGACAAACCTGAATATCGGTTCGTGAATACACACTCCTTGCTGGAATGCCTTGTCCTCGAGCTAATCATGAAAAAGTCCTCCGCGAGAGCTTGTTCTTGCAGGCATATTAATTTATGAGCTTGTAACACAGACCGCGGCTTGCAGATTTTCAGGAATGCGACCGGTGAGCTATATTTAGATATTATGTAATCAAATTCTTCGGAGCATTTTTGCAGCCGTAAAAAGTGTTTCATTCAAATTTATTAAAAGCTAGCACATGAAAAAAATGTTTTATTTTTTTGTTTATTGAGTCGATACATTTTAGCATTGTGTGAGGTCTTAAAAAATATTAATCATTTATATTGAATATTTATTTCACTATTTGGTTTTTTAAATGTTTCTATCAGATTTTAATATTTTTGTGTAATTCATTATAAGAATACGGTTTAGATATTTTGGAATGAAGTCAGTATTTAAGCACTAGTTAAAGACTGTGTGAAAAAGAAAAAAGAGCATTGAGAGTATATATGGAATCAAAAAGAGGAAACAATGATCAATCAATGAAAAAAAAAAGAATATATAGAATGGAAGTTTAAAACAAAAAGGTTGTTAAGAAAACAAGAAGAAATTTATGGATGAAAAAAACTGAAAATTGAGTATGAATGTGGAGGGAAATACGAAAATATTTTGGAAGGAAATAAGTAAAATTAAAGGAAAAAAATATACGGGTGATATGAGTGGAATTAAATATAAGAATGGAAAGGGTGTGTCAGGAATGGTTTGAAACCCTTGTACCGATTGAATTCTTATCATTTTAAAATATAAATATAGTATTACTATTTATTTATGTTACTCACCTGAACATTTTCTTAAATAAATTGTACGAGTA
>OX463838.1:31070150-31122650 GCA_949825065.1 Odontocerum albicorne
CCTGTAATCCTTATATCCATACATTGACCGCTGCGAAGCAGATTGCAGTGATAATAAAAGACTTTCGCATTAACTACAAAATATGTGTAATAAGTTTTTTCCTTCAAATTACGTAAAAATTGGTTTACATTTTAATATATATGTACTAGTATGTCACAAAAGTTATTCTCGTTACTTTTTTAATACATATTTTAGGGAATTGTGTTACGAGAACGAGGAAAACGAAGACATTTTTAGTAAAAGTATCAAATTTTTAAAATATTTAATATTAATTAAAATGATATTTAAATATTCGTTTTACATATTGATGAAAATTCAATAATTCTGTATCAAAATAGCCAGAAAGTTATGAAATTGATATTAAATACATAAAATTTGTTTCACAAGTGTAAAATGTTTTATTTGTGCTGTTAGTATTTACACATATTTGTGCTGTTAGTATTTACACATATTTGTGCTGTTAGTATTTACACATATTTGTGCTGTTAGTATTTACACATATTTGTGCTGTTAGTATTTACACATATTTGTGCTGTTAGTATTTACACATATTTGTGCTGTTAGTATTTACACATATTTGTGCTGTTAGTATTTACACATATTTGTGCTGTTAGTATTTACACATATTTGTGCTGTTAGTATTTACACATATTTGTGCTGTTAGTATTTACACATATTTGTGCTGTTAGTATTTACACATATTTGTGCTGTTAGTATTTACACATATTTGTGCTGTTAGTATTTACACATATTTGTGCTGTTAGTATTTACACATATTTGTGCTGTTAGTATTTACACATTTTTGTGCTGTTAGTATTTACACATATTTGTGCTGTTAGTATTTACACATATTTGTGCTGTTAGTATTTACACATATTTGTGCTGTTAGTATTTACACATATTTTTTTACTCTTAAGGATTATCACACAAAAATCTTCTTAATCAAATAATCATTCAATAAAATTCTAAAATATATTTTAAGTGTTTTGACATCAGCAATATAAAGATTGACTTTTGTTCCAAATAAATTAAAGGTCAAATATGACAGGTATTGCCCAAGATCCTATTCGAACATAATCTTCTACAATTCTTATTTATTGATCATCGGGTCATTATTTATATTTTGCAAGCATCTTCAAAATTGTCTGTGTTTTTTGATAAATGTCAGAAAGTTCGATAAAACTAAATTCAATAACTTAAAACACTGAAAAAATGTCGAAATACATAAATCCTTACTTGATGTTAATTGTGATAGTTGAAAATTGTTTTGAAACTCGGATTTTTTATTTTATTTTATTACATTTGCATATCATTTATGTTTAAAAGTCTCGAAAAATAAAATGGTTGGCACTTCTATGCAGTGCTGATATGAAAATTAAAAGTTGCTTCTTCAGGATCACAACTCTGAAATTTCAGTGTTCTACTACTGAATTCAATATATTGAAAAATGAGAAATTATGAAAACGGGGAAATCTACTTTAGTTCAACGATTTTTCAACAATGGAATACCTTGGAGGACACTCTCACATCTTCTGGGTATTTCAACATTTATTTATTGGTCATAATGTAACGTATTGAAAATATATTAATTGTAATTTATTATAATAAAAAAATATTGCCTTTTCTTCATGAAAAGCAATTTCAGATATTTTTTAATTTATATATACCATACATACTCGTACAATGCATCCACAATAGGAGAATTTGTGTCATCACTCCTCGAGCCAAAAAAAAATTATAAAAGCTTCCATATAATAAATTAAAGTTAAAAACAAATTTCAGACGATTTAAAGTTTCAGCTAATAAACCTTTACAATCGATCTTTAAGTGGGAAAGTTCTTCGAAATAGAACAAACGCACCATTCATTGGACGTCGTAAAGATATGACATTTATTAAATTAAATATGTCATGTAAAGGACTAATAAAATACACAATATTTTAAGTATCATTATCCAGATCACACTCGCAGCCGGGATATTCTACAATACCCAATCTGTGAAGAATGGGTATTCCAGATGAAAATTACATGTCCATATGATTTTTAACAAGCTTACTCCGACTAATAAAATTGAATTTCAAATAATGATTACTTCTTACTTTAAATTAATTAGTGATATGTTAATATTTACACATAATTATTTAATGTTTATACAAAATATTAAAAATACCACGAATGCGCTTTTTAAGTGTTAAGATAAAAAACTTATTTTAAGAAAAAAAATGCAATAAAATGTTACATCAATTACCTGCGAGTTGATTTTCAAGTACTTACCAAAAGAATTCTGTTCGAATAATGTATACATTTTTATTTTATTTTTAAAATTGCATTATAAATTATTAATCAATATGGAGAACATGTGGCAATGGTGTTTAAATAACTCTTATAAAGGTGATATAAATTCAGTGCGCCCATACCGTATTATGTTGAAAGTAAATATGGACAACTCAGTTTGTGTTGGCGAACTGCACTGATTTGGTATGCAGCGGTGGTCATGGCTGACTCATCGTTTTGTGGATTTAGCCTTCTCAGATTTTACACCTCATCCTTAAAAATATTTTCAGTGAGCTCATTTATAACATTTTACGACTCAGTGGAATATTTGTCGCACTCAAGAAAAAGTGTTTACCACAACTGTGATCACAACATTAAATTATCACAGATCACTCATATTTATCCCACGTAGGAAGCAAACTAAAAGTATTTCGAAAATAGTTGCAATTGTGAATAAAATATGTTGAATAATTGAATAAGTTGAATCGAGGTGCATAACCGCGCGGTAACGCGCTGGACTTCCGTGCGGAAGGTCATCGGTTCGAACCCCGCGCTGTGATTCTCCCCTCGAACGACACAAGCACTTCTTCCGCCTAGTGTTCGAGGGTATAAGGATATCTATGACTTCGGTCATATATATTCTTTAAAAAAAATCTGAAGTCTTTAGGAGGAATTGTTTTCAATATATGCAGAAGAATTGAACCTTTGTAGAAGTCATTAAAAATAAAAGACATCAATAAAAGGATAAAACTTTTTTTCGAAACATATAAAGCTATATTCAATACCTTTAAAAAAACTTTTATACCCTTAACGGCATCGAAATTTTATTTCACATAATTGTTTTTACAAATTTTTTATTGACTTTATTCTTAAAAACGATACTATACTCGTATCATAGTCATTAAAATGTCATATGTTGCTGGAGCTTGTTTTTTTAATGTTACTGTATCAATATTTAAATATATAGTAGCTTGAATGAGTTATAAAATGTCTGCACCGTGTTCAGAGATGGCACAAAATATATTTTAACAAAATGACGAAATTCGATCTTCTACGAAAGCGGAAAAGAAAATCCTTTTTTAATAGGTATTTATTGATGAGATATTTGCTTAAATATAGTTTTTTAAATTAATGGCTAACTCCATTCCATGAAATAAACTTCCTCTGGAATCTCTGGAGGCTGAGAAACTGCGGAATTGAAGTTACTTCAGTTACTAAACAACACTAGAAATGTAAGTTACGTTATGTCAAAAAGTACGATTATATCACTTTATACCAGAGGGCGCTGAAATGATGGAACGGGGGAAATAGACGCCAAATTCACATTATATCTTTATTATATAACACCCTTAACTGTCCCGCCGCCCTCTATTATCTCGCAAATAATTTCAGCGTCTTTCCGATCATGGATTTGCGCTGCGCTCAGACAAATATTGTTAATTGACCTTCCCAATTCACCGATCTTCTTTTTTTATATATCGTCCTTTGCCGTCCATGCAGTGAGACCCTGGAACTAGTTACAAACTAATGTTAGACTTGCTCCGTCCTTGGCATACTTTAAGAAGCGACTGAAAAACTCTAATTATTTGAATATTTTTTGCGACCATGTAACTTGCTTTATTTACTTTTGTCTGGTTGTTTGGAAGAGATTGCCGCCTGGCAATAAACCCGCCAGATTGTATTTGCAATGAAGTGTTAAATAAATAAAATAGATAAACATTAGTAGATAAACATCTCCTTATTGTGTTAGAAGAACGGTTTTCTAAGCATGTTGAATATTATCATTAAATTTAGTGTCCGGCTTTTATGGTTTAGAATTGAACTTGCCAAAGAATTCCATTCAAGTTTTTATAGAAAAATCGTGTAAAATTTTTCCTCTTGCTCAATTTTTTATTAGCAATACATATCTCATTTAAACATTTTCTTGCACAATCTAATTTAACACTTGCCACCCTGTGATGGATAGCGAGTGACCAGGACTTATATTTTATTTGATTATTCGACGTTTTAATACACAATAAAATGATTTTTAAAGCTTATTAAAAAAAAATAACCTAGCAGATTTTGCATAATTTTAATTTAAAACATACACACACATTTTCACTGGAGCGTCCAGCACCGTGGTTGGCGGATTTTTTAGCACAGTAAGGCAAGTGTTAATATTAATATTTTAAGTGTGACCTTCATAAACTCAGATATATTACAAATTCACACTGATCTGGACTTTAATTCTTGTCCAGTTGGAAAGTGTGCAAAAGTATAAAGAAACATTTATAAGAGATAATGAAATAATCTGTGGGAAATGTGACTGTCCTCCTTTGCAGCGTTAATCTACTCTCGCGCAGAATTCACGAAGCTCTGCGGTCGTTAATCAAATCAATCTCGAATTTCCATCTTCATCTTCTAATTAGCTAACCAATATAACCATATAATGACTTTTATGATGAGAAGTTTTCTGAATTTTCTTCAGATAATGTCAATACAGAAATAGTTTAGATTTATGGTTGCAGGTGTTTGACCAACTTAATTTAATCGTTTCCCGCTGTTAAGTCTATTGTTAAAAATTAACAGATTTTTAGTTGTTGATGTATGATTTCTGAAGAAAAACTGATTTTAATTGGCATCATAAAACTTATCATGAATTAGACTTCTGGCTACTGATAAGGACCTGAATTTCATATTCTTTTATGACCGGTCTTATCGATATCGTGAATATTTACAGGTTATAATTGAATTAAAAACTAACAACTACTTGATAGAGTTTAACTATTAATTATAAACTCATAACAATAATTTCACTCTCAGTAACATTTTTTTATGCTTAAATTTTACAATTATATATGTGTCTAATTTGTACACACCAATATTATAAAGGAATTTATTTAACTTATTTCACAATGTGGAACACACATCTCAAGTTGTATGAAATACTATTGTTGTATGAAATAAGTTAGATCTTTTGATATATCTCTCCCTCAGCCTGATGCTCAGGTTGCTCAGCCATTTGACAACCTCAGAATAATTTCCTCCTAAAAATTAATAAATTTGACACTCCTTCACGATAAAAAAAAATAGTCTGAACCACTCCATATGATCATCAAAGAAAATTAATGAAATCACACCTGCACAAGGCGTGAGCACTGCTCTGATCACACTAAGACAATTCGGAATGTATCACAATCTTCTTAAAAGGTCAAGCCCTATGAGAGAACTAAATAAGACTAATTCTACTGCTGAGGCATCCACCTCAAAGCACGTATTACAGAAAAATCGTCGCTATGAGAGGCGTGGTGGAATGGGGCTGGAAAACCCCACGATCGATATTAGCGTCTCATTTAGACACACATTCTGGTATTCCTTGAGTAAGGCATAATCGCGTCTTAGATCAGATAGCAACCGCAAGCCATACCAACAGTGATAAAATACTAGACAAGAGTGCGTATTAATATAAATGATACCGATTTTTTCGGTGTCACAAGTTTAAGCCAAATTTGTTTATAAAGATATACGAAAAGGCTTGAGACTGCACATTAATTTGGCTCGTTATAATATTTATTTTACTCCTCAGTAAGTCAGTAGTCGAGTACTTACTCGTATATCATACCGTGCTTACGTGAATCTAAGTTTAAGTCAGATGTTCTCCATATTAGCGATGTTTTCATTGAAACTGATACACCACTTTCAGATTCTAATAAATTGAATGAACCCTTCATATCTCAACAACACTGAAACTATTTTTGTAATTCTCTTTTTTTATATTTTTCAAAGTTTTGTCGCAAATTTTTCATTATGGTTTAAAATAGTTTATCTTTTATAAATTTACTTTCGTTGTGTAGAAAAAATATATTCTTCTGTAAACTGAATTAAATAAAATAATTTTGTTAAATATTCATTATGTTGAAATCCTTGGGCCTCGAATAATTTCGGTTTCAGTGTATGCATTCCTAAAATTAAAAAAATAATATAAATTTGTGAATATTTTGTTTTTTTTTTAATTTTGAAGATTACTTTTTTTCTAATGTTCGTAAATAATTAATTGCACTTAGTGCAAATAACTTTTTTTTAAATAGTGTTAATATTTTTACTCTAATTTACGTTATATTGTATTGAATTATACTTTAGTTGTAAACAGTACAACTTACCGGATTTATCAACATATGAAAATATACTATTTATAGTTAAGGCTTTAACATTGTGGAGGTTTAAAGACATTGTCATTTGTTTTATCAAACAGTGTTTATTCCACTTTTTGTAACGGTATAACCTTACTGGTTTCAAAGTGTTCACCTCATCATCAGGGGAGCACAAATAAAGTCTTGTTTGTGCTCCTCTGATGATGAGGTGAAAACCTTGAAACCGGTAGGGTTATACCATTACATAAAGTGGAATAAACGGTGTTTGATAAAACAAATTACAATATGAAAGTATCTTGCAACTGTGATAATTTCTTTTAAAAAAATCACGTTACCAAAAGGATCGAACCCACATCTACCAGCGGCGTGAATCGAGACCACTTCTCCGGTCTTTCAAACTAGACCCCGGAGGTTATATTTGTTGATTTTTTTTAAATAACGCGATAAAAAGTAGCACACTTTGTCCAAAAGTAGCGCCCTTAATACTTTTTACTAAAAAAGCTTTAATAACATGCTACTTTAAATAAAAAAAAGTTGATGTAATAGAGTTACTTTATCAAAGTAACTTTAACAACACTGATAATAACGCTAAATAAGATATTTTATTATACTTACTAGCTTTAGAATAATATGGTTTTTTGCAGTTTGTTTGCTTTTCTTCACGGTCTTGCTGATATACACGCGAGGGTCGTTTGTTGTAACGTTCACACGATGTCACTGAGAGTGAATTGATGAACATCAATCATGCATGTGACCTAATAAGGCGTATTCTCTCCAACCGAAATCCAGTCCCGTCACTAGGAGTTAAAAGTGTCTGTTGTGTTGAAAGAATATTGTAATTATTGCATAATATTACATTTTCGTTGTATACAATACAACTTGACAAGTGTATTGGCCTGTAATCTCTTCCAGCTAACCAGAAAAGTGTAAACAATCCTTGAGTGAAGAACAGAGTTTAGGTAAAACTTTATCATATAATTAGTCTGGGTTCCAACGGGAATCGAACCCACAACCCATGGTTTGGATAGCAAGTTTCTTATCAACTAAGCCACGGAGGTCGTCAATATCAATACCAGTAAAACATTATTATTATATCTATAACATTTTTTATTATTATTTATTCTTCAAGATATTTAAAAAAATAACACGTTATATATTTTAGATTTTTTTATCACTTCGGACAAACTTCAGAGCGTTCCGATAGATCTGTCTAAGATTATTGAACAATAAATATTTTTTTTATTACACTTATTAATCCCCGCTTCACGTATGTGTTTCTACCTCATATCCCGAGGTTCTCTTCAGATGGAATGATCCCGGTTTGTTATGAGACCAGTGCTTCGGTCAGACTGGTGACATGTTACATCGGAAGTATGGACGATCTAATGATCCAAAGGAAAAATGTTTAAGAGAGTAGAAACACGTGTTACACACATATATACATACTATCTCGCCATTTCCTTGTCAGCGTAGGCAGGGAGGACAGATCGCCAGACTTTCCTATTAAGGCACACATTCTTAGCCTCATCCTCATCCATGCACCTTCTTATAGAACTTTTACGATTTCTTTGACTTTCTACATTTCCTTCTTTTAAAATATCATTCACTTGATTCAACCATACGTCCTTTGATCTTCATCTCGCATTGGCACTATACATTTGTTTTGTTAGTATTTCTTCATTCATTTGCTCCACATGCCCAAACCATCTCAGCTTACTCTTCTTCATCTTACTTAACACATCAGCCTTAAGTTCAAATTCATCCTTAATTACTTCATTCCGTTATCTGTCATACATTCCCCCCTCACGTATTCTTCTCAATGCACGCATTTCCAAAGCATTTATTCGGCTTCTACCAGTCATTTACCACGCCCAAATTTCACTCCCATACACCAAAAATGGCACCAAAATACTATTATGAACTATTATCTTAGCAGATTTTGATACTGTCCGGTTCGAGTACATATGTTTTAGTGCCCCATCGACTTTGTCATACGTGTTACGGGATCAATGTAATTTGTGGAAAAACAAAGTAATTTATTTTTAAATATTCTAATCCGAAGTTCCTTAAAGTTAAAGCCGAAACCTTCGATAAATGAAGATCTCGGTAATTTTATGTTTAGTTAATAGCGACTTATTGTTTGTGTTGTCTGAGGCTGATGTATTGTACGAGTATAAGTCGGCCCAGCACACGCAGCTTCAATGTTGCAGGAAAAACTTGATATATGGTTTCCGCCTTCTCTATTATGATCTTACCTGCCCCCCAGCACCCCAAGTTCATCAAGCAAGTTCGTGGCAAGACACTCCGCAACTTGCAGTCTTCGTGCCATATCCAAGTTTTCCCTTTGTTTACCGGTTAGCTTATCATATCACTTAAGAATTATCATTATTGTTTTTATTTGATTTATTGGAAAGTTTGCTTTTGTTACTGCTGTGTAAATTACATATGTTAGTTTGAATTGACTAACTTAGTAGGTGAAGCCTATCCGGAGGCAGTTAATTTCAGATTCTTTTCAATTTAGTTTATTTGAAGTTATCAGTGCTTATTTAAGATCTAGATTCAAACAATTTGTTTTTTTTTTGACAAACCAGGAATGGAAAGTTTTTACTTTAGAATTTGAAACATTATATTCAGTGAAAAGATGATAACAATGATTTATAAATTATAGCCATCAAAATCATTTTTGTATATCTAACATATATTAAGAATGTATTTTCGAAATTTAACAATGAATATTAAACTTAATATTTGCTTTTACACGTTTTACTTGAACTAATTTGAGGGTTAGCTTTTTATGTTATTAATACAGATTACATTAAAACATTATATTACACTCTAGTTCTATACAGTACAACTCGATGGGTGTATTGCTATGTGGCCATCTCGTCCAACTAACTAGAAAGTTTTTAAAAAGGAATTTAGTGAAAATGTCTTTTCCTATAGGAATCGAGCTCTTAATCTCCAGGTTAAAAGACAGGCGTGTTACGAACTAGCCATAGAGATAATTCTTATAAAATAATATTTATTAAACGAAGGTCGTATACTTGTAAATCTCTTTCATGATTTCTGCTATAACTAGTATCAGTTTTTGACTGAATTTTCATAGAGCGCTAATATTTTTGTGCGTTTTGTGATAAATAGCAATAGCGATAAATATCATAGCCAATATATCAAATGATAAATGATGCTCTGTACTTGACAATATACATTTGTCAATAAATATAACTAAATTGTATGTTATTATGAGAAAGCAAAAGTGGTTCAATTGAGGAAGTGTTTATTTCGATTAATTTCCGTGACTTTGGATTAACATTTACCATTTCGCGGTATCAGGTGTCAAGAGTTGCTTTTAGATGCTTATTAAAAATTATCATACATCAAAAATCAAGGCCCATAAAAGCACCTTTCACTGGAAATTTTAATTTAAATACTTTTGCTTTATTTTAATGGTTAGGAATTTTTAAACATCTTTAAGACTGAAGTTTTCACTGAGTTATTTTTTTTTAAAACGTTTATTGGCAAATGTTTCCTCATTGATATTAATTAATAAATTAAAATTATTAGATGTTAACATAAGTTGTGTCCGTTTTTTCAAATTTAAAAATGAGCACCAAAATTAAAACAAAATGGTAAAGGTTATACGTCATTCGAAAGAAAATTTTCTGTTCTATAAGATATTGTATTTGCTTTTACATTACATATACTATTTTATTTGATTACAAGTCTTCAAAATGGAATATCAAGTAGACGAATATGAGCATTTTAGACAACTCCTTCTGTTCGCGTTCAATCCAGGGAATAAAGCTGCTAAAGCTGCTCGCGATATTTGCGAAGTGTACGGTGAAGATGCTTATGTTAACACCCAATAGATAAAAACATTCGTTATTACTTTATTAGAAGACGATTAACCTGTGCATTGCAGTGTTTCAGTCTTTTAATAATATTTATGAACTATTATGTTATAAAACGGTGCTTGTATATAATTACTTCCTACTCCTACATATACATTTTATATCAATTTCCCAAATAAAAGACCGGATTAAACACAACACTACCACCCGACACATCAACTAATAGCTGAATGTCAAAACTGAAATCTTCACTCGCGACTATTATTTATTCAACATATCAGAATGTGGATGAAAATATTTTTTTTCAATTTTAATTTAATAATTATATTGCATGCCTCATTTTATTTACAAAAGTTAATTAATATGGTAAAAATCACGTGACATCTGTTATTACAAATCAGAACTATCTAAATTGGTATCGATGATAATGTGCTATTTTATCATCTATTTTTAGATTTTAGATTTTTTTTCCACTTCGGACGAATTTCAGAGCATTCCAGACAGGTCTGGGTAGTAATTATTACATATGTTATTATAATGTTTCCTTATGGATATAAGTTGATAAATTTAAAACAAAATAATTGCAGAAAAAGGCATAGGATATTATTTTTTTATGATAGTTGATTTGATTAATATTTAGAATTTTAGAACAGTGTTATAATGACTGTCTTAAGTCAAGTTCGATAATATGGAGGGTGGGCCCACACAACCTGAAATATAATATAGAATGTATTACTTAATGTAAATTCGAATATTTTTATGGTTAGGATGTTTTAAAACATCAAGGCTGAAAGTTTTTAAATATTTAGTTTTCTTGAAACATTTATTGAGAAATATTTCTTTTTTGATATTAAATTATACATTTTTTGAAATAATGATAAAAAACTAACGCTATTATTTTATTACGAAACACGTTTATTAAATTAATATTTGGATTTTTAGTACAGTAAAATAATGACAGTCCTAAGTCCAGTTCGAAAATATGGAGGCTAGACCCACACAATATGAAATATAATATCGAGTATATTACTAAATGTTACCGATAAATATTGTATAATATACAAAAATCGAATTCTAAGGAAGGTAAAACTGTCTCTATTGGCTTCACACAGTGCAATGACCACCAACGCACGGAACGGCTAATGCATAAAAAATAAAAGTGATCAGTGAGAATGAGTGTAAAATACATTTTTATGTCATTTTGCGGCCGCGGCCATAAGAAAAGCGTTCATAATGGAATTATATTTGCAGCCATTTCGCGAAATTGCGTGCGTTACAACACTTATTCCGATACGTATAGGTGATTTATTGATTTGATTATTTAATCGCGGTGTTGTAAAATCATTTCGTGAATTTTATATTATTTCTTCTATATTCGTATTCATATATATCCAGGTCCGATTTTAGGTGGGTGTATAACTTGAAATAAACAATGAGCGCCCACTTGTTTTTCTCGAAAGATTTACTGGACTTTAAATCAGCGTATCAAGGATCCGTCAACAGATTTATAAAATGCATTGTTCGCTTATTTATGGTCTGTTGAAATATACAAAGTCATAAAATGTATAAAACCAAAATTAAACGAACCTATAAAAGCCTTCAACTTTCCTACATTTATAATTATCTTTCAAAAATTAAAGCACAATTGAATCATCTGTGACTTGAATGCAAAATAAGTGGTCGACATTGATATAGTTCAACATTTGTAACGATGAACCTTTAAATTTATCTACAGCCTGATAACAATTTAGGCCGATTAAAGGCTTTGAAACAACGTTACAGGCCTGAAAATTTAAAATTTAACTTAAAATAATTTTAGAACTTTACGTTCGGTGTGGGAATTTCACTTTTAAACATTGTTTTCAGTGTCTGTATTGTATTTAGGATCGGAAGAAAGATATTCCTATACAGCGTATCTTTAGATTTTTTGATTTACTATACATATTATATACAACTGATTGATATTATGCCACAAAATGAGTAACATCTTACGATATACAATATTTTATCGAAGATGATAATTTTTTTACATTTTTGCGTCCTTTATACGAGTATATAAGTCTAGAAAGAGAATGAACGATAATGTTTCTGCATTTTTAAGAGACTCATTTCGGTGACTATATAAGAATTCAGCGTAATAGCAATACCCTCATAACCCCCTTTAAATATTTTTAAGATAAATTAATCATAGAAGTATATTACCGGTTTATAATAAAGTGAGAATTCAAATCAATCAGTGTAGAGCAATAAAAAATGTTAACTATCTTAAAGAAAATTCAAAATTGGGAATCAGAACATATGTACTCTGCATCACTTAGTTGTGAATCAGAACCTATGTACTCTGCATCACTTAGTTTTTCCATAAAACTCAGATTTTCTCAGTATTTCTTAAAACATTATATTAGAATCGATCAACGCACATATATAACATATACTATATGTGCGTTGATCGATCGTTATGTACATACCATCACATCACATGATCATTGAGTTAGACAGAGAGAGAGCAGTTCTCCTTCCCCTTTTTCCTCGGTCTACTGTGATCAACGTCTTAATATTCCTTTCTTTCAAACAGTTATTCTTTATTCGATAATTTATTACTCTTTAAAACATTTATACCCGATATCCTAAACAAAGGGCGCATTTCTAACGCGTTAATTTTGCTCTTTCACTCCCTTTCAATGCCCAGACTTCACTTCATATATCAAGGTTGGTACAGCACACGACTATTAAAATAAACGTTGTTAAATTAGAGCAGAGACATGGTATGAATACGCCATGAAGAGTATGCGTTGTATAAAGATTCCGGTTTAGCGCATAACGGAGCGGAGCTCGGACTCTCGTCAACTACACGAGGTTCCTGCAAAGCTGTCCCACATACTCGTAAGCATCGTCGAGCCAGTTTTTAGATGTTTCGATTTGCGCCAATCGTTGCTTTTGACACAAAAATCTATGTAAGGAAGCAGTTTTATCCTCTTCAAGAAGTAAAGTAAATAATTAGGTCGAGGTCATCCGCAGCATTCCAATAGGTCAATCGTATGCAGATCACATTTGGAAAGAGCCATATTTTGATATTTTGCCATTTTTGCAATTAAGTATTTCTTTCAATATTTGCATTTTAATTAAATGTGTTGATATTACAAGTTTATAGTATGTGTGACCATAAGAATCATTCATTTGTAATTCAAATATGTGATTGCACATTTTTTTATATCGAGAGCACAACAAAATTAGAAGGGATTTATTATACGGCTTTAAAGGTGAATTGCTTTTTAAGGATATTTTTTAAATGTTTTAAAAACAAAATGCATGTGGTTTTAATGAAATGGAGATTAAATTTCCAGAATTCTGTTTATTTTATCATTAGCGATTTCAGTAAAAAAATTATACTGATATCCATTCGTCCTAAAGCCCCCGTGGCCTATCTGCTAGAGTTTCTTCTAACTCTGAGATAGTGCTTTGAATTCCCGTTTGTACCCATTGTTTTTTTAAATGTTTCCAGTCTGGTATTCACTATAGGCCCCTTTGAAATTTTTCTGGTTGGCTGGAAGATTTGTCACATTACAATATACCAGCCAGATTGTACTTTATGCAACGAAAGTGCAAAACAATAGAGATTCACAAATAATAATTAAAAAAATAAACCAAGGGAGAATCATCCGAACTTTTCCTTAAATTATTTGTGCTGAATAATTCACGAAAATATATATTTTTTCAAAGGACAATTTTATATAGCGGCGTTTAGAGAGCAAACTCTAAACTTTAACTCGGTATTCGAACCCACTATTATTAAACAAATCACGTCTGTCAGCTATATCAGCGCCCAACGAATCATGTTTTACACTTTCTATCTATACATTAAAATCTAGTGGGAATATATCCACGTGGCAATTTCTTCCAATCAACCAGAAAGATGCCTTAATTTAAAGCCAGTCTGAAACCTCATTTTTTTAAATCTGGTTTCCAGCAGGAATCGAACCCTCAACATCCGAGTCAGAAGACAGGCGTCTTACCAACTAAGCCACGGAGGTCATCAGCAACGCTCCGCGGAAAGGGGGTTGTCAGCCGAATATCAAATGTATCAACTGTTTTAACATAAATTGTATATCGAGTAATGAATCTTAAAAACTTGCTGAACATCTGCATACCATCTGAGGACGCACAATCATTACACGAGATATGTTTAAATAATTAAGATTAATATACCGAGAAAAAAATTTAATACTTTTTTATAATCAAAGTTCAAAGAACGCTATCGATAATCACGAAAATAATAACCAGCTCGATTTCTAAATTATGAGTTCAAACAGTTATATTTAGTAGATGTGTGTGATAATATTTCCTTATTCTATCTGAAACGATAATAGAAACTCTTCTCAATAGTGATTTCGAATCCAAGAAGTATGAAAGAATCAATGAGATTCAAACATTAATGTTTTTCTTAATCTAAAACGATTGTTGAGAACACAGTACATAATTAAACAGCATTCGTTTGAAGTCACGTTGAAAAGGGAGTTGAAATGACAGCGTGAAATTACAGAACGATAAAATAAAATGATTAAAAGATGGTCGACAGAAGAGAGCACACATCTCAGTTTGGCAAATATTTTTTGGAGAAAGTTGTATTGTTAAGATTAATTGAGTGTGCCTGGTGCATGGTGCTTGGTTCTATCACGTTACTGTTCCTCTGGCCGAATATGATGTGCAGTGTTTGAAGAACAAATTTCTCTCTATTCAAAAATAAGACTTCGCGTTATATAGTAGATTTCTGTAGTATCATAAATATCTGACTTAAGTTTAAGTTATGAATTGGTTACATCTGGATCAATTGACGAACTCCAAGTTGATAAAACGGTGGTTTTCCTTCTGGGGGAGGGGGGTCGGGTTTGATTCTCGATGGTCCCCAAGAAACAGAATTAAGAAAGGCTACCAGTCTGATTAAAAAGTTCGTTGGGGCAGTACTCACACGCGCTAGGCGTATGCAAGTGTTCTTGCATGTGCAGGTGGGGTGCAACACGTTCAATAGCGAACTGTGAGCTACATGCCTACTTCAGTGACTTTTAACCCGAAGTCCCGATTAATATGACTGAAGAAAATACTGCTTCCTGCTACGCCCTTCAACCTGTCCGCGGAGGGATGCTATACGAATGAATGAATATCGATTTAACTTATAATCTGAAAAAAATTATTTCATCCTTTATATTAGAAATTGCTGCATACACGGTCATCTTCATTTACGTCGAGTAACATATCGTTATTCTTTAAAATAAACTGCTTATTTTTTTAACAAAGCTAAATTTCGATTATAATTAACTCGTGATAAGAACTTAAATGTTTTCATTCCCTTTTACTTATACATTTCACTGGAATTGACTATAATAGGGGTTTATTTGAAATATTGGATTAATAAACTTAAAATATCGAAATATTATTTCATTTAACATGTAACACTGCTGTTGAAATATTCATTGGAGACAAAAGCAAAGTACAGTTTGATACAAGTAGTACTTAAAAAATATTTGCTTGCCTTTCGAAAAAGAAGCGCCTAATTTCCAAAGACGCTACGAAATGAAACTAAAATGCCTAGTGCAGTTCACTAACTTGACTGGTCGTTGACCTGATTTGACGATAAATTCAGGCGTCCTCACTTTCAGGGAAGGTAGTCGACTCAGCAAGTGGTACCTGAAATGGATACAAAGAATATGTGCTTTTATTTGAATTAAAAAATGCATACTTTCACAAATATGCATAAGAAGCATCATCATCAATCTTACTGCATTATTTCTTATCTTATCTCAGCTTGCAACGATGATAGGGCTCTTTGTCCCAATTATCGATCATACAGACATTTGAAATCCAAGCATGTAACATATTTGTCATATTGTTGTCTGATTTTTTCAGTGTTTTCATTAAAACAATGCCTTGAGTTTTTTCTTACAACTTTCATAAGTTTAGTCCTGACAGTTCATAAATACTCGTATAGTTTATCACAGCAATAAAATGTTGTGGTAGGTGGAGACGTACCTTATACAGCTTATTCAGTTTCTAACTTCTTGTATTCCCTTATATTCCAAAATGAAATTCACTTGGCTTATTCACATATTGAAATGTGGACTTGCGTGGCCTAGTTGGTATAATGATTGTATTACGAGTACAATGCGACCTAGAATTTTAGATTCGAATTTCGAAGGTTTCCAAAAGAATATACTCGTTTTTACTACAGAATTTCATTTTTTTAAAGATAATTGTCATATGGCAAAAAGTTAGTGTGATTGTATTTTATACAACGCAATTGTTATACAATATATTTCATAATCTTCTATTAACACCATTTACTCACATTCGAATTATTTTATCAATTTTACAACAATCATTTGTTCAATAATTAATTACCTTTCGAGATACCTTCTTCATCTGGCTTAATATGTAACATCAATTTATAGATGGCACGTTGTCTCAAAAATCTTCAATCCACATTTTCTCATATACCATTATACCAAAGTTAATAAATCAATATTTTCTACTTTGATTCATTATATTTGTTTTCATGAAATTTATAAGTGAAACTAACGTACGTATGACATTAGTCACTATGAAAAAATCTACTTGACATACGATAATTGTTACGATTAAAATTTCAATTGCAACTGTTTAATCATTTGAGTGTATGTTGATTCAATATAATGGTTCTTTCATTAGTTAGTTTCTAATGAGGCAGGCCTCGAGCAGCCTCTCCAGAGGTACTTGCGGACTATCCGAGTATCATACCACGCATCTTTTACTTTTCATTCCATCAAATGACTATCGTCAATTAACTTCACTCCACCAATGCCGACAGCCGCCGTATTGACCATTTTTTGCACTTGTGAAGAACTTACGAGTGCACATAACGATTCAAGTGTTTTTTTCATCTCATCTACAAAAAGAATATTGCTTCATATCTGTGTTTCTTTAAGGTTTGCATATAAAATACACAAACCGAAACTTGATTTATTTCTAAAGATAATATTGTCCTCATTTTTTCATCTCATCTACAAAAAGAATATTGCTTCATATCTGTGTTTCTTTAAGGTTTGCATATAAAATACACAAACCGAAACTTGATTTATTTCTAAAGATAATATTGTCCTCATTTTTTCATCTCATCTACAAAAAGAATATTGCTTCATATCTGTGTTTCTTTAAGGTTTGCATATAAAATACACAAACCGAAACTTGATTTATTTCTAAAGATAATATTGTCCTCATTTTTTCATCTCATCTACAAAAAGAATATTGCTTCATATCTGTGTTTCTTTAAGGTTTGCATATAAAATACACAAACCGAAACTTGATTTATTTCTAAAGATAATATTGTCCTCATTTTTTTTTCGAAATAAAGATCGGTTTTGTTGCCAAAAATCACATCTGAATCACAATCATGACTCGGTTATCGGTTTTTTGTATTACATTGTCCATTGTCCGTTATCCGTCCGTGGAATAGATTTTCTCTGTGAGTGTGTTTGTGGGAAAACGTATGGTAAAAAATAAAAGGTATATTGTGCGTTTGTGGACTTGGAATTTATGCGGATTGCTGTATGCAGATGACATGGCAGTATGAGCGGAGAAAGAAGATAAATTACAGAGTTTGATAAATAAATTGTATGAAAAACACGAAGAGAAAGATCTGAGAATAAATGTTGGGAAATCCAAAGTAATGGTAATAGAAAAGTGTGAAACAAAAATGAAACGCGATATATGGGGGAACAATGAAAATTAGACCAAGTTGAAAAAATCTGCTGTTTGGATATTATTTTTTGAGAATTTGAACGAGTTACAATAAAAGGGATATCGAACGGCGTGTAGCGAAAGGAAAGAAAGCTAATGGGGCACTAAAACATATAATATATACACGAACCGGATATCAAAATAGTCCAAGACAGTATTTTAGTACCAACGTTGATGTATGGAAGTGAAACGTAGTTTAGATGTATGAGAGTGAAAAGAAAAAGACTGAAAGAAGCCGAAAAAATGCTGTAGAAATGCGTGGACTAAAAATAATGCACGAAGTGATAATATTATAACACGAAATGAAGAAAAATAATAACTTTTACATGCGGTATGAAGTGATAAGGGATGAATGTTAACGTAAGGCTGATGTGTTGAGTTATATAAGGAAGAAAACTCTTAGATGATTATGACATGTAGAACGAATGAATGAAGAACGACTACTAAAATAATGTATAGTACAAATGTGAGTGGAAGGTGTGATTGAGAAGACTATATAAATTATGGTTGGATCAAATGAATGATATTTTGAAAGAAGGAAACGTGGAAAGTCAGAGGAATCGTAGGATGTGGAAGAGGCGAAGGATTTGTGTTAAGAGAGTAAAGTTTGACGTTTTGTTCCCTCTACGTACCCCGACAGGGAAATAACGTAGTGGTATGTAATTGTTGATATCGACAATTTAAGTATGTCATAATTTTGTAGATCAATCTATAACGGAGCTGAGATTCTGGTCAACCCTAGTATTTTTGGGAAAAAATGGACCTTAAAGATTATTTACGTACAACAATGTATTTTCAATTCTACTCATAAGAGAAATTAAAAAACTATTTAATGTGCATAAATTTAAAATACCTTAAATAATTGGAAAATATTGTACAATACGATTTATATTTCAACAACGTTTTTTTTTCTGAAAATATTCTCAAACTGTGAATTGTCAATCTGATCGCCTATTGGATCACAATGTAAAGTCGATATCACTGATCCCTAAAATATAAATAACTCGTTTCACCCAAAACTTAGATAATTACATTTTGCAAGACGCTATGTACATTTTCTATTTTATACAATTCAGGGATTTTTCTTTTTGTATAATTAAGAACAATATATTTTAATAACTTAAAGAAAATAAACGTTTATAGTAAAAAGGAATTTTATCCTGTGATATTTATAATTTAAATACGATTTTTAAATTCTTTGTACTAAATGCTATATACTCGTACATATTTACCACGTCCATGATTATTACTCGTACATATTTGCCACTTCCATAATTATTGATATATTACGATTATTCAAATATTTTTTTCACTAAAGATCGATTATAAAAAAAATCCAGTTTAATAAACTGAGACTTTAAATAGTCTAAAATATTTTTTTCTCTTATTTAAATTAACTTTTATAATTGCATTTTTGGTTCTTACAGTGATGGTACAAATCCTCCTAATGTGGGTGAATTACCTCTATAATAAAACAAAAAACTTTGCCTCAAGAAAAAAAAAGCAGTAATTAACATAGTTTGCGATAATGTACCGCTAAAAATTCGATAAAAACTCCCACAAGTGTTTTTTTTACAGCTCGATCAGAGACACATTTTTTGTTCACAGTAATATATTATATTATTGATAGGTTTATCATTAAGAACTGCGTTATTTTAAAATATCTTAGATGTCTCGGTCTTCGCCAATCTGGTTCACTGAGGGCTGATTTGCATTTTATTTCGGGTCATCAGCCACATACCAGTGTCTCAGCTAGGAAACTGGAAAAGCAGGGTTCTACATATATGGATGAAATTAGCGCAGCCGCACCTCTGAATGCTATTCACTGCTAAGGCGTCGTTGCGCCACATTTCGTAAGGTCTACAAGCTCGTGTCCTTTTTGGGAACCCAAAATATTATGAATTGATCATATCAAAACAGACACAGGTCACTTCTTTGTAAACTTATCTTATTTTTAAGGAACAAATCATAATCACGCACACGTATTACATTGATTTCAGTGTTTCTCAATATTGTGACTACGGTTTTTCAGTCTACAAACACAAAATATCAAGCATTCAGATTATTTTTGCTGTAACACCTCTTTAGTGTTTAAGAAAAAGGCGAAAATAAGCTTCGACATATTTTTTAATTATATAGTCTTAAAAGAAAAATTACAATTATTTGTAAAAAATCTCGCATAATTAACTGTGCCAGTCCAATTACTGACCTAGATCAAGTATATCATACTAAAGAAATATGTTCGAAAATATCGAAATCCGCTTAAATAAAGGTACATAACTATTATAAATTTTGAATTAAGGTGCAAAGAAAGCGTTTAAAACGAATCTACTAAATTAATAAAAATCAAAGTAATGTATTATAAAATATTTTTTAGTATGCTTTACTAATTTATTGTTTTGGAAAAATATTATTTTTAATACACTGGTACTAACTATTTAACGTGGGAAAAAATGTGAGGAAAAATGACTGCATGTGTGGCTATTTATTACGAGTATATTGCTAAGTTATCTCTCTGCCGACTTGAACTTCAGTACCGAGGCGAGTACCTATGTTACATGTCGTTCAGAAATATTGTATAACTTTACAATATTCAAACAATTTATCTCTCTGCCGGCTTGAACTTCAGTACCGAGACGAGTACCTATGTTACATGTCGTTCAGAAATATTGTATAACTTTACAATATTCAAACAATTTATCTCTCTGCCGACTTGAACTTCAGTACCGAGGCGAGTACCTATGTTACATGTCATTCAGAAATATTGTATAACTTTACAATATTCAAACAATGTGAAAATCGATTGGTTTTTAAAACGCATTTTTCTTAAGCCCGTTGAAGTGAAACCACATAAAAAGTATACACATAAATAGAGGGAGGGTTGATACTTAAAAAAATCTCAAATCAATGGGGAGACAAGTTTAATATATGTAGTAATTAAACCTCCACAATGTTAATGCCTTAACTATAAACAACAAAAGAAAACATGTTAATGAGTAAAGTTTTGTTAAATTTGTTTTTTTTAATCAACGAAATTTCTATAGGCTCATTCATTATATTATATTATTATTTTAAGCCTTTTATAAAACAACTCGTTTATCCCCTCCTATTTTTAATTCTAAAAATAATAAGAAAATGCATAATCATGTATATTACGGGCATATTTATTGTTATTTTTTACAATGGACCATTAAAAAAAGTTAGAAGAGTAATACTCAAATTATAATTTTGAGTGTTTATGAATATGAATAAAACTTGTCGCAAATATAATAACCATTTATATCAATTATATAAAAAAATATATAGCATATATAATAACCATTTATATCAATTATATAAAAAAATATATAGCATACCTAACGTGACCAGACGTCCCGTTTTGAACGGGACTGTCCCATTTTATAATTACGAGTCCCGGTGTCCCCGAAATAAATTCTCGGACGCAAAATTGTCCCGTTTTCGGAATCCGCGCGAAAATTGAGGAACCAAAGCTTACCGTACGGTCGGCTGGACGCGAGCAGTGTGCGAGAGCAAGACCGACCGCGTCGTCCGTTGACGCGACGATAACCGAGAGTAGCCGAGGATGCCAACGTTCGCGCGCGCTTTGGCTTATTATTGTTATTTGACAGAGTTTTCGTTCGCTCACTTCTCGCTCATTGTTTTGTTGTTTGATGCTCGATTAGTAATTTTCTTTAACTTCTTTTGTTTTGGAATCCTAAGTTAATATGCCAAAACGTAAGTGTTCGTTTAATGTTAGCTTACAAGCAAAATATCCTTTTATTAGGCAAATAAATACTCCCTCAGATGTCAGATGCGAAAAGTGTCGTACAGAATTTAGTGTTTCTCATAGTGGTGCAGGTGATATTGAACAACATTTAAAATCTGAAAAGCATAAAAATGCCGACCGTGCCGCCGCTTCGAGTTCTTCGATGTTAAATTTTTTTAAGAAATCAGACGCGCCAACGACAAAGGATTTGGATATCGCTGCGGCAGAAGGCGTCTGGGCTTATCACACGATACAAGAAAATCACAGTTTTCGCTCCAATGATTGTGCTTCGAAAATAATTCAATCATGTTTTGATTTGAAATTTACATGCGCGCGTACGAAATCAGAAGCTATTGCAGTAAATGTTTTGGCGCGTACAGCGATGAAAGAATTAAAAGATGATCTTGATACGGCGAATTGTATTACAATTTTGACTGACGCTTCAAATCATGGTAGTAAGAAAATATACCCTATTGTAGTGCGCTTTTTTCTACCCTACGTAGGTGTACAAGTGAAAATTTTAGACCTACAAGAACAGCCAGGTGAGACTTCAGATATTATTGTCAATTATTTAAACCAAGTGTTGACAGATTACAATTTAACAGAAAAAGTCGTGGCATTTTGTGGGGACAATGCCAACGTCAATTTCGGGGGCGCAGCTAGGCGAGGAACTAACAATGTCTTGACAAAATTACAAACATTTATGAAAAAGCCATTAATAGGTATTGGATGTGGAGCCCATGTAATTCATAATGCTGTAAAATCTGCTGCAGATGGGCTACCCTTAGATTATGATAGTATAATTGTGAAGATATATTCATTTTTTTATATTTACACGATTCGAGTTGAAGCTCTAAAGGAGTTTTGCGCCGAAACTGAAACGGAATATCAACAAATGCTCGGCTATAGCAAAACCAGATGGCTTGCTCTTATGCCTGCATTAGAAAGGGTTTTAAAAATGTATCAGCCATTAAAAAACTACTTTTTGAGTATTGAAAAATGTCCCATTTTACTAAAAAACTTTTTTGAAGATCCCACATCAGAATTGTGGCTTTATTTTTTACACGCTCAGTCAGCAAGTTTTCATCAAGCTGTATTGAAACTTGAAGGTCAGACTGTATCAGCAATTGAAGCTGCAAAAGAAATCAATCAACTAAAAGATAATTTCACTCAGAAACAGACCAATCAGTTTCTCCCATTTTCAGTCCGTCAATTTATGGTGAAATTGAAAGATAATGGTACTGGTATCGATGAAGAGTTTGTGAAAAGGACGGCTACAGAATTTTATAAAACAAGCCGTGAATATCTGGAGCAGTGGACTTGCTTTCTAACCAAAGAAATGGAGATATTTTTTTGGGCAGATTTAAAAAACGTCCCCGCATGGGAAGACATTCAAAAAGCTCTGGATGTCCTAATTGAAAAGGAATATATTGATAGTAATAAAGATACAGAAGTTTTTGACGAATTTTCATTAATTTCTAACTACATTACATCGCAAAAGGTAACAGAATGGAATAATCAAAATGTTTCCACGGAAACTCGTTGGGTGGAAGTATTCAAACATTTTCGCGCCAACAATCTGCAGCATGAAAATTTTTCTGTTTTAATTGAATATATTTTATGTTTGCCTGCTACAAATGCTCCAGTAGAAAGAGTATTTTCTATGATGAACAAATTATGGACATCTGAGAAAACTCAGTTACAAATTCCAGTTTTAAAGGCGATGTTGATTACCAAGGTCAATATAAAAAAAACGTGCCAAGAGTTTCATTCCTACTTAAAATCATCACCAAATGTTTTAAAACAAATTTGTTCCTCTGAAAAATATAAATATAACTAAACATTTTGGATTTCAATTAGTAACTTTAATGTTATCTTAATTTTTCTAAATACATCAATATAACTTTAAAAAGTATTTTTTTTTCAATGACTACCTATGGTTATTTGACTTAAATAAACCAATGTCCCGTTTTGAGTCAAAAAATAAATGGTCACGTTAAGCATACCACCCACCGAAAATAAATTACAAGCTTGAGACAGGTCAAGGCTCACGTAATCAAAGGCCCTACCATATAAAAAAGGAAAAAAAACAAACTATGAAAATAATATTGTAATATAAACAAACGTATAATTGATCCACTCAAATAGACAAAAAAAAACAAACGCTTGTCGAAATTTCAACATATTTTCAGAGGTTTCGAAAAGTTTGAGAGAAACAAAATAATCGAAAAGAAAGAAAAAAACGTAATTTCTTATTTTATCAATCCAATCACATATTTCCTTCGTTTCGTGAAGGTGTTCGAATTATTCTTTAACAATATAAAACTCGTGTGCTGCGGATTACAGTTTGAGAAGCTTTGATTAAAGGACATTACGCGTGACATAAGACTCATCAACCAAAAGAAATAGTAGTTTGTATTCTGTAATAGATAATCTTATTTAACAGTGTCCTCAATACTCGGCTCACCAAAAAGCAAATAGTGAGTCACCTTTATGGAATCTCTGTCGAAGATTTTGAAATATCGAGATGCTTGGGTCACTGGCCTCGAATAATAAAACATCTTTTTACTAACCCTCTCAGGTCTAAAATACATTTTTTTAACAAATTTGAATATTTGAAATAAATCCTTTTTTTCTCTTACTGTTTTCGAGAGTCTCACATAAAAAAAATTAACTATTTATGTATGTATGTATTGATAAAGAATTATTCTAATTTTTAGTCCTCAGTAAGATATAGGTAAAAACCTAGTTTACTGGGGATACGACAAATGAAAGGCAACAAACCCTGATCCATTTAAATGGTGTGTCCTCTTTAAGATGACTTTTGTTTTTTTCATAAATCATGTATTTTCTTGTCATATATAAATAAATTTAAAAAATATTTTTTACCAATGAAGAATTAACTTTGCATATTTAAATACGAAAAAGCATTACATTTTGAAATGAAATGTTTAATTTTCTCTTCAGAACTTCACTTGTATCGAGTTACGAAATTTATTAATAACGGGGCGAAATGTTCATTTCAAAAAGGAAACGATTCCTTCGATCAAACGAAATCTCATAGATGAGTTGAGAGTATAAATTTCAAAAAAAAAAGAGCTTAATTAATTGTTAATAGTAAGGTTCAAGAAACCTTCCAATACAGGTATCAGGTATCATCTTCTATCGTGATATTTGCTTTTATGACTATAAAACCTAATAAATAACCGGAAAACGTTTAATCCTTTCTTTCGTCATAAGACATGATTTACACACATTTTACATCATAATATTATAAAAAAATAAAATGATATCGATTAACCGGTCTATACTTTCTTTCTAACCAAAATTTGTCTAGTGAAATCTTTAGTATTCTCCGTATAATTGTATGAAATAAAAACATGGATGATGGAAAAAAGGAAAGAAATATGATTGATGTCTTCGATATGTGGTATGGTGGATGCTGCGTATCCTGTTGATTACAAGGTACCCCAACGTCTCTAATTTTCAAGAATTAGCGATTACCGAAAGACTTTCGACAACATGCAGGAAAAGGATTTTAACATACACGTAACAACGTACTTTGGACCTGTTTCCAGAATGGACAAAGTCTTAAAAACTGGTGATCAATAGTACAATTAAAATATTATTTTATTACTGGTCCGGTTAATGCGACCCCGGATAATCGAAAGTCTACTGAATCAAAAATATTTCACATTTTTTATCGATCTTATAATAATCGCATGAAAGTTTTTGACTTATTTTATATTGGCTTTCTATATTTTCATTGTATTCGGAGCACGTATGAAAATGTAAAAAAAATGTCTTTTAATTCAATATTAATGATCAATTAAATTAAAATCCCAGTATTAAAATGGTATATGGGGCACGGAAACAATTTTAGCCACTAGATTTCTAGCGAATATTGTACGATTTAGACATAAACGAACAATTGATTTCACCAAAAAGAAGAACATTTTTAGCATCACAAGACCAAATTTATAAAAAACTGGAAAAGAGACAGTATCCAATTACTGAACTGAGGTACAACTTTTTTCAATATGTTTTAATCATTGCTTGAAATGTAATACAGAAAATAAAAATTTCTATTTATTTTGACAATTCAATATACTGAAGTGTTTTTACTCCTCGTTCTCCGACAAATATAACATTTAAGTCATTATCTTTATTGAAATAAAGCACACTATCAATTATGAATCCATCACTTAGCCGTGAATAAATCGATAATAAATAATACAAAACCTGAAATATGAAAACATAGAAAGTTAAGCAATGCCTTGAGAACTAAGACAAAAGATTCTGACGGCGTTTTTTACAAATAGACAATAACACGCTCGATTAGAATATTTCATAAGGCGGGCTCGTTAATGTGAACCTTGATTTTATCAAAGACTATCATTAACTCTCAGAGGAAGTTTACCTGCATTAGAAAATCACTTAGATATTTATAAGAGTGGTACAACAAAACGTGATAGTCTCGAATCAAACAAAACAGATATACTCGTATTTTGCATTTGTCCGTTTGCCTTGACTATATACTTGTACTTAAAATAGATATAGATGATAAGATAGAGAAAGGCAATGACAAAATTTAAACAGGTGTCGTGCTGTGAACCACGTGGTACAGTATCAATATATGTGTATGATCGAAATTACATTTAGTACAATACACACCATCATAAATTTAAACCTAATCGCATCAATTAATATTCTCATTAGATACGTTTTTACATTTATTATAAAATATAAAAATGACGTTTGAATTGCCGTATAGCAATCTTTTCCAATCAACTAGACAAGAGCTACGTAGATTTGTGCCAATTGCTGGGTGAAAGATTGCATTATTTCCAAAGGGAAAAAATACTTGGAACATATTAAATGTATAGGAATGAAGTAGGCGACGATTTTTTCCTAACAACATCTATCCGATAAATACAAAATTACTTTTCGGATTGCGGCAGTATAATTTTCAAAGTATTATTTAGATTTATCCATCATTTTTAAAATGAAGAAACTTTTTACCCAAAAAGCACTTTTGTTTTGCTATTTTTATTGTATTATTATATTGTAATATTTTCGTCGTTTACAGTAGAGCCTGGCTGGCTTATTGCCATATGGTAATCTCTTTCAACCAACTGAAAGCTTTTAAAGATGCCTTAAGTGCGAATCAGACTGAAAGTATGTGTTTTTAAAAAAAAACCTATCTTCCAATAGGAATTGAACCCGAAACCACTGCGTTGTAAGACATATGTTTTGCGTTATAGGCCATGAAAGTCGTTTGTTTAAATATAAATAATTTTTATTAATTTACATGTTTTTAATTTAAAAAATCGTTTAGAAAATTTATGAAGAACAAAAATAATATGTTTAACGTCGTCCAATGTGAACGTGTTTCCCCACATTGATCTATTTAGAAGCTGGACGTATGCACATTTTGAAGGCTTCTCGGTACTTTCAATAAGTATGTGACAAAATACAATTGTTGAAATCGACCTTACCATGTCCTTCCCATTTTTATTTGCCTTTGGGGCGATAAGATTGAAGATATACTGTCAAGGCCTTTATTCCCGTTTAAATTATATAAACTTGTGAAACAAAAAGAAATTAATATTATTGAACAATTCGTTTTTTTTTTCACATTGCCATTAAAAACTTTATTCTTATTTTTGTAGAAATGGTTTCCTCCCACAAGAATTGAGTAAGGGAAAGGAACAAAAATGAACACATACAAAATGTGTTTTTATCATTTTCGAAACGTCAAGTGAACTTAAAACATTTATGTTTTTCAAAGTATGACATCGAGTCTACGTAATAAGAACAACAATCAACACCTACGAGTAGTTTCATTTGTGCAATTAAACTACAACTTAAACGTGAAGCTTCATAAACGATTTAATTAAAAGAAAACTTGGCATAAATCAAATTACTTTTTTTAAACAAGAGGTCAACAAATGATTGATTGATTTTTTTTAAATAAATCATTATTATTTGTTTACAAAACATAAAAACCTTTCTAGTTGATTGGAAGATATTGCCACAAGGCAATAAGCTCGCCAGATTATGCTGTATACAACGAAAGTGTAATACAGTACAATACAAAAAAGAGAGCGTTTTTCCGCCTAACGAGAATCTCAAAATAGGAAGAAGAAACACTTGTCACGGTGATTATTGTAATTTGTGAAATAACAAAGTATTGAATCGTTAAATACTCTTATTTAATAAATATAAAACTTCATGCATGAAAATAACTTAAAAATATTTAATATCCAAAGGTTGATTGGGATGAGCTTGGATTTAAGAAATAAAAAAAGAATAATGTGAAACTATCTAACGGAAAATAATAATGATTTTGTTTTGTGAATGAATCATATTTCAACATTAAGCATTTAGCTCGATGTGGGCTTAGTTTCTTATTCCGGAATAAATATGATCACTCTTTAAATATTTTTTCCTATAATGCAGTGTTTCTTAACCTTTTTGAGCCGTGACCCATATTAGGGTATTAGTTTTGGAAAAGCGATCCAAGTAAAGATTAATAAAGTGACACATACAGATAACGCAAAAATAATACTACAAAATTTATACATTATTTATATTGGCAACATAATTAAATCTTTTTAATGTGAACTTTGACATTGAATAAGTTTGAAAACTCGTAAAATTTTCATCTTATATTAGATAAAATGTACCTTAAGTCATCTTCATACTGTAGTCTGTTTCGCGATTTGGTTTTGATTATATTTACTCGTAGAATTGAGAATCTTGACTCATGCTGTATTGAAGGTTTTTAAAATGAATTTTGCACATTTCTAACGTTTCGTTATGCAAAAATATTGCTATTGTTGAAAATATCTTACGATCCATTTAAAGCGCCAACTGACTCAATTTTGTGCCGTGACCCATAGATGGAGAAACTATGCTCTAATGTGTATACAGTTTGTGCCGTGACCCATAGATGGAGAAACTATGCTCTAATGTGTATACAGTTTGTGCCGTGACCCATAGATGGAGAAACTGTGCTCTAATGTGTATACAGTTTGCTGACTGACACCTGGTTTAAACTGTGCTGAACGGCTCTCTCGAATATCAAACAGTGTTCTTATAATCTGCGAGTTAGTATTTTAGCGATTAGTAGGTGTGTGAAGATGAATAGTAGTCTTCTCGGCAATTGATTTATTTACAAATTAGTTACTTTAATTATGCATGTCTAATAATTTGTTATGCGTGAAAAATTAGAATCAATAAGTTATCTTCATTTTGAAAAATTGGCTACGGTTATAAAGGAAAGTGCCATTAATAGAACATTATGGTGAACAAATTTTTGACACAATTTCCTTCAAAATACTCGTACTTTCATCTGCCTTGAATGATTGCTGGGATTTTTCCGCATATTAGCCATGACCTTTGTGAAACTGAATCTGGGAAAAACGTTAAATATTCTAATTTTCTATTGATATTATAGCACTTACCTAAACTATTAAGATTAAACAATTTATCATTCATAGGATATCCTGTCAAAAACTCAGCACGCCATTAATTTTTTAACATTTTTTTTTATTTCAGGAGCTCTTGTCCAAAAATTCAATATCAAAACTAGCGACAAATGGTAAGTGGATTAATATTTATGATTTTTTTTACTTTCCTTCCAGCTTAGTTGATTTAATGTTATATGGCAATCTTTTCCAACCTACGAGAAATATGTTAAAGACGCCTTAAATAAATACCTTTTATTAAAATTGGGTATCAACAAGAATCGATCCCGTAACCTCCAGGCTGTCTTAACAATTTCACTTTTCTCACTCATATTTAGTGATCTGAGGATTGTTTACAAGTAAAAACATGATTGATGAAAGATGTTGCTTGCCAGCCTGTATCATCGATTATAGAATAACAAAAGTCTCTCGAGAGATGAGCAAGACCAATAATGATGATGATGATGATACACGTATAAATATCGATTCGGAAGCGGCGTTCGTGTTTGATAGATTAATAACAATAGTAGGAAGATGTCCGAAATAATTAATATTTTCAAACATTATTCTCGTCACATGTTTGATGTCAAATTAATTCTATGAAGAAGACAGGTAATGAATTGTTAATGTGTCGAAAAACGATATAAAATTTGATAATAATCATATAAACCTTACTTACGAATAGTTTTTTTTTCTATTCTCTATTTCGAGTTGACACTAGGGTTACCACTCATTCTTAAATAATTACAGGTCAAATTACAAAAAAAAAACAAAATAACAGTGGACTAAATATTCGATTTATCGAGGAAATGTTTTCGTGAGATTATTTATCATTGCTTTAAAAATATTTTAACGTCTTATAAATAAGAATTTCGGACATCATGATAATACCCGCTCCAGTCTTATTACAAAATTGGTAGTTTTCATATTTATAAAAAAATGTAGTGCTCTAAAGTTTGCAAAAAATGTATTTAATAATACTATTACTGGCATTGTCAGATAAACGAGTATTTGCAAAAAAGTCGTTATTTTCAGGTCAGACTATCTGGCAACCTAATTAAGAGGCAAATATTATTTAGTAATACTCCACGATAATACGTCATTAGGGTTTCCTCCAGGCCTCGGGGTCGTAGGGTTTATCACTGAACGCCTTTAAAATTAAAAGATTACAATAGCCATAGAACGCCTTCAAACTGGTCTTCGGCTTCGAATCGCCGTTCTTGGTGGAATTGGAGTGCCGGACTGTTGACCAGCCTGGATGAAGGGGTTTTATAGCATCCCTGAGTTTCTGATGTAACGTATGGGGTGATAATTTTATTATCATTATCTCCTCAAAATATTCAAATGAAGTACAAATTATTGTCGTTGGTTTTACTACTTTTGATCGTATTGTATTGTATTACACTTTCGTTGTATACAGTAGAACCTGGCGGGATTATTACCATAAGGCAATCTCTTTCAACCAACTAGAAAGATGTTAAAGCGGCCTTAAGTGAAAAATAGTCAGGAATCCTTTTTTAAAAAAATTGGGTTCCAGCGGGATATGAACCTTACTAACTAGGCCACGAAGGTCGCTCAATGATACTAGTATAATTATGCATAGATAAACATTTTTTACTATATCAAGCATATTTGTAATACACTTGTTAGATCACCTCCGTGGCCTATTTGGTATGGCGCTTGACTTCCATCCGGGGGTTACGGATTCGATTTCTGATGGTAACCGAAAAAAATAGTCTGATAAAAGAGTTCGCATGATAGTAAAACATGCGATAGACTTGTGCGAGTGTTGTTCCAACATGTACAATGATGAACTGCGAGTTACGTATTTACTTCAGTGGTTTTTAGCTCGAGCTCAATTAATGGGGCTGAAGGCAATGTTGTCTCCAGATCACTCTTCAATATTTCTAAATTACCAATTCGAATAAATTGATTGGCACCGTACGTATTAATGTATAATAATTACAGTTGTTGGAAAGATAGATTGGGAAATAACCCATGAGTATTATATAAAATATTACATGAACTATTGTAGAATATGAGAGTACATAGAGTTCTCCCTAATTCTGAGTAATTTAGCGTTTCAGGATCTTAGACAGGGCTTCCTATTCCGGGAATGTTCAGGCTGACGGGGAAGAGTGTTGACAGGCCTTGACGCTTTACGTGTGTGGCCCTAATTATAGAATCATTTATGCGGTCTCAGTATAATTCCGGTTTAAGTCTCCTGCTTGATGGATTACTCTTCATTTGTTTAGTAATTATACCGACATTTTTTGAGTTCAGTGACATTTGTAGTGGTAGCAAAACAACATATGTTACATTATCTTAGTAGGCAGCCCCGTAGCAAATTCAGCTATCAAGTTCGGAAGGATGAACGCAAAAAAATGTTACTTGTGAGGCGCTTTGAGTCATAAACACTAATTTTCCATTCAAGTGTTTATTTAGAGTTTATACTCAATATAAAAATAATTCAGGACATTATTCGATGATCGTGGTCTTTATTTTTTTTATTATTTGATAAAATTACTTTTTCACAAAAGTGTTTTGTTTAAAAGCCTAGTCTACTATTTACCTCCATTTGCTTTTTAACTCATAACTGGCTACGATATTATTTACTTCCACTTTCCTTTTAACTCATTACTGGCTATGATATAATTTATCTCTACTTGCTTTTCTTGCCTTTTAACTCATCACTGGCTATGATATGATTTACGATACGTAAAATTATTTTATTTGTTATACTGTATTTAAAGCTATTGCGTTAAACGTTTTTACATTATTATTACAGTAAACGTTTTTATATAAACTCTGTCCGTCAATTCTCATAATAAATTAAAGGGTTTTTTACAAGTAACTTGTCAGCTCCCCATTTATCGAAAAAAAACACTATTTAAAATAACAGCAAAGTAAATAAGTCTCGTTTCTCTTGTGTTCAGCGTGCTCTTCTTCATCTTACTTAACACATCAGCCTTAAGATCACATTCGTCCCTTATCGCTTCATTCCGTATTCTGTCATACATTGTCACTCTGTGTATTTTTCTCAATACATGCATTTCCACAGCATTTATTTGGCACCTATCAGTATTTTTCCACGTCCACATTTCACTTCCATACATCAAAGTTGGAACCAAAATACTATTCTGGACTATCACTTTAATAATCTCATAATTCAACTAAATGAACTGAAATCGGGGTGGAAGTAACTGGAGAAAGTGATACAAGGGAAATGAAAGTGATGCCCTTGAGGCTGAGCATCCATTTCCATGCTGCTATTTGCAAGGGTACACTGATACTGATATGGGTGATGACGATTTATTGCTTCATGTATTGAGCACATTTGCATAGCATCCTGACGTCGAAGATCTGATTCCCTTGCGGCCTTATTTTCTTCAGCATGTCTTTTCTCATAAATATTTTTTAATGGCGCTTCTCAACTGTTTATTATAAATTTCTATGAACTGTCTTGGGATGACAGGTGTTAGGAGACATTGCTATAGTTTTTACTTGTAAAGCATGTTTTTCTATAAAATAAATTGACATTTTCCTTTTATTTCATTTATTTAGATTCAGACAGTGATCCCTTAATAACATTGTAAACGCGGTTTATACATCCATTTACATTATGAAATGTAAATGGATAAGAATAGTAGATTCTAGATTGATGCTTAATATCATCAACATTGACAACTGAAACAGCTACAACTTTAGAGCGACAACAGTAATAATGGAAGATTCATCCAGCAAGAATGAAGGTGCAGCAAATTGTTAGTTCTGTAATTATTTTCTTCGTATAAATAAATCGTCAAGTTCTCATTAAAATGTGTGATTTCTTAGTTATCAGTCACCACCCATTTAGACATTATAAAAATATTTTTTAATTAAGCAAGAATAAAATCAAAGATTACCTTTTTTATGTAATATTTATTGGCTCCATTCTTCACATACTGAAATCTCAAATTATCACGAAGATACACCTGATCGCGTCATAATTTCAACAATTACATCAAAATCATGTTCAACAACTCCTCATCACAAGCTCAACATTCGCATCAGTCATTCACTCACATGCCTATGTGGAGACTTTTAAAAACTCCTCACTGCTCGCTCTCTCATATAGCATATCCACATTACTCGCACATAAAATAAAGGTACGACATTTAAAAAATCACACTCAAATTTATTCTTTAGCGTTATTTAGTGACCAAAGATCACTCCAAGATCACCTACTTTATCATGTTACATTTCTCAGAGTGTAAACTTAAGAAGTCTTTTGAATACCGCTTTGCCATCAATTTTGTTTTCACTTCAGAGTAAATCTATTGCTTATATTAGAATATATTTCCTCTTCCATATTGCTATCGATTCTTAAAGACAAATCAATGTAGCTTTGTCTGTTTTTTTATCTACCTCGATTTGATGACCTCCATGATTAAGTTGGTAATACGCCTATGTTCCAGCTCGAGGGTTACGGGTTTAAATCCCGTTGACACTCGGATTTTTAGAAATAGTCTGGTTTTCCCTTAAGGCTTATTTAAATGCATTTTTAACTAGTTGTTAGACACTCTCAGGGCAATAAACTCATCAGGCTGTACTGGATACATCGAAAGCCTAATGTAATACAAAAACACAATGGGTAATACTGTGAGAACCAGACAATCTGAGTGTTACACATATTTCTTTATGTTTGATAAATAAATAAAATCTTATTAGTTACGTATTTGGTCAATTATTGAGATGAAAACGTTAACATCAACGTCTTTATCATCTAAGAATTGGAGTTTACGGAAATACTTTCAATAACATGAAGAAAATTAAAATTCAAACGTACTTTAGGCATGTTACTAAAATGGATACTGAAAGTCTAGATAATTGGGGAAAGGCGAGCAAGAAGAAGGTGTCCTATGATATGGACGGACCAAATAAAGGAGTTAACAGGTTTCTCTTTAAACGCTGCATTCAATATGGCCCAGGCCGGGTGGAATGGAGACACGTGTTGCACCAAGTTCAAGACATAGCAGAGGTATATGACGCTCAGCATTGAGCACGTAATGAAGGAAAAAACAATATCCATGAAGAGATACCGATAATCTTCCAAGCTTTAACACGTGTCCTTTATGAATAAAATCAGACTACGATCACAATGCCTGTAGCGTTTACTCCAAGTGATTTCTTACTTTATTTGATAAATATGACCTATGATGTCAAAGTTACCCTGGAGGATTGGAAAGAGGAACTCGAATCACCCCGAGCGCTGAGCGTGGCTTCAACTGGTGGCAAGGGCACGCCAAGGTCCTCGGGCAACCGTCACACGAGACTCGGCGCGTGACACTCGAACGCTGCCCGTAGTCGGGGCTCACAGCTCGGTGCCCGGTACTCGTTGGTGAAGGGGTATCGCCTTTCAGCTCTTGGCTAGCCACTAGGGTCCCCACTCGATACTTATAATTGCAGTAATTTAACAAAAATGGTCTGTCTTGCGTGCCCTAGTGGTAGAAAGTCTTTCTTCCATCAGGGATAGTACAGATGATGGCAAAGAACACAAAAAATACGTTGAAAATCTTTGTATTGTATCTAACTTTCGCTACATACAGTACAAATTAGCGGGTTTATTGTCATGTGCCAATCTCTTTCAATCAGCTAGAAAGAGGCCGATAGTAAAATCCTTTTTTAAAAGGTCTGGGTTTCTGCAAGAATCGAACCTGCGATTCCCTTGGTGGAAGACAGGTATCTTACCAATTATGCTATGGAGATCATTCATCTTTCAAGATGGCTAGAAAAAAATGTTACGCAGCAATAAAACCATATTTAATGTATAAATACATGCATAAAGATTTACGCTTACTTCTAACAATGCACACAACTTTTATACTTCTTACCTCTCTCGTCATACATGCTCTTCTGTTTGTCATATTTCTTACCTTTCCCTCAATAAATTTTTTTCAACTATCTTAGTCCATTCCTTCCTCGGGTTACCCTTTCCTCGCACTCCATTAATTTCAGACATATGTGTATTTTTGTTTCACAAATTTTTCTCCACTTTTTTTCTCAATGTTGCTTAACCATCTCAAGGTTCCTTTCTTTATTCTACTGATAACACCCGTATCTAACAAACATCTTTAATTTATTCAATTATTATTAACTCGATCAAACATTACAATATCGAATATTCTATGCAAGACATACATTTATACCGAATTTATTATGTTCCTATTACCTTGTTTCAATGCAAAAGCTTTCGTATAAATAAAAAATATATATAATTATTTGCAAAAATTAATAATTACGACACTAATTTACTCTATAATTATTTTACAACAACCACCAAAAATACTTGATTAACGTCAAATATTATAATCGTATTATTATACCTTGAAAAAATCAATAAAATATCAGTTTTATTAATGTTTAAAAATTATTTTATCTGCATACCAGTGTTCAATCACTTAAATCAATTAATTATTGTGTAATCAGTGCTAAGTTATATTAATTATTGTGTAATCAGTAGAAGTTCAAAATTCGATGGAGATTTTTACGAACAAGAAATAATGTACACGTAAACGCAGGTATAAGTAAATATGTGAAACTATGAAATATTACGACTTCCACATTAATTAATCGATTTGATCATATTAAGTCATATTCAACATTAATAAAACCAGTTAACGTACCATTACATATTCCTTGGAAATGTCATACTCTCTAGCTTAAAACACTACTATCGTGTATGGTATACCACTGATCTGGTCTTACGTCTAGTTTTATTTATTTCAACACAACATAACCTACAGACCTTTTGATAGCTTCTGTCTTTAATGTATTCTCTGCAATTTATGTGTTCTTGAAGTACGAGTATATTTAAATGTATAATATTATGTTATGTATATACTATGTTGCTATCAATAAACCTATATTTATTTATTTAAATTTTGTACATTGTTTTTTTCCGTTATACAATGTACAATTTTGCTGGTTTATCACAAAAGAACAATCTCCGTGGCCTAGTTGGTAAGAGGACGACCTGTGTGGCATAGTTGATAAGATGCTTGTCTCCTCAACCGGAGGTTGCGGGTTTGATTCCCGTTGGAACCCTGGATTTTTTAAAGGATTCCAGTCTGCTTTCTACTTAAGGCCTCTTGGACATCTTTCTAGTTGGTCGGAAGATATTGCCACATGGCAATAAGTCCGCCAGGTTGTACTGTATATAACGAAAGGGTTATAAAATACAATATATTTCATTCAACCAGAAAACTGTTTGAAAATGTTGTGTCCACTGTTACTTTATTTGACAATTATGTTATTTTATTACGAATATTTATATTAAAACTTTATACAACGTAATTCTTCTCCGTCGATAGACAAAAAATTGGTTCAAGTTCTAAAATTAAATCAGGAGTTCAGCATAACGTAATATGCTACTATAACATATATTCTCACGGTTTTCGGAGCATTGAATTCGGTTAATCTCTAATTTGGAAGGAGCATGGCTTACTTATACTCGTATACCCCAAGAAGTCTCGAGCGATCCTCACCGGCAGTCCTCAACTTCTTAGCAAATTCAACGCTGTCACTCCTCCCTCAATAATGTAAGATGATTCCTTAATTAAATTAAGTAAATCAGTAAAGAATCTTCGAATTACATTATGTTACATTCCACACTTTCTTGGCGAGAACAAATAAATTAGGGGAGTCGTAAGGTCTTCTTTATCCAACAATATCTCAAAACGTTGCAAAAGTATTTACTTACTGAAGCCTAAGTCTCGCTAGTGCAGTCTCTGATTTTCCCAACACGCTATATTCAAATAGATATTGCTTTTTTGGCATTTCCAACTGACGTTCCTCTTTCTTCACTTCATCTTTTACTGTCCATGCCGTCAGACTCTAGAACCAGTTACCGGCTGCTGTAAGACTTTCACCTTCATTGGCTTGCTTCAAACAAAGACTTAAATATATTACATATCTCTCAAATGGCAAAATATGTCTCTCCATGACACACATTTTCTTATCCTTTTCTATCTTACTTATCTTATCCCAGTCTTTGGTGATATTTGAAAATATAATATATAGTTTAACTATTATTTAATGTGAACGTATGTTAAAATTTTCTTTTAGAAAATAACGTTGTAACCTTTTTTACCCAGCAATCTGCAATAATCTGCTTAAGTCTTGTCTGTTTAGCTGAAAGAGTTTGTCATGTAGCAATAAACTCGCCATTTGTATATCTTACAATTAAGTATCTAAATAAATACAAAAAGAAAGATACATAACATAAAGCAAATAACTGAGTTAATTACAAGTTTTGATATTAGTTCAAATCTCAAGACTCAGAAAATATGATCTCTATCCCAAAAGTGGACAAATTATAAGCCTTGTAATTTAATGTTCCTTTAAAATGATATATCAACTAAACCATTAGATATGATACCCACACCATATTAAGGTTTGAATCATGAAAGCAAGATAAAGTACAGTGTCTAATAATAATGGGATTTTATAGATTTCAATTTAGCAAATTAAGGCTGCTTGGTGCTGTCCCGCCACAGGCAATAAATTTGGTCACTAGAATGTAGGTCGTTCATGTGGAGTCATTCGATATGGATACAGCGAACTCTGTCACATTGTATAAACACACTCCGGCGATTGACTGCCAGAGAAATCTGACTTTTCAATGGACACACATACATAGTCATAAATAATATGTAATATTGGCAACACAATAAGATCTATTCCATTCGAAAGCTGGATGGAATGAAACCGGCTAAGTCAAAGACCTCATTCGAAGGGCGCGGGGCGGCATCAGGCTGTGTGCCATTGTAGTTAGCCAGCCAGTGTTTGTTGATACAGTTGAATATGTTATCTCACTCTGTCGACCTAGAACCATTCCGAATGTACTAAAAGTTTCTCAAGTCTTATCATGATAACTTTGATAGAAGATATCGATCAATATTGAATACTATTCGAAATACTATATATTTTAAATATTCATGTTGCAAATAAAATTAATAATATTTCAATGAAAACACGTTCAATGTTCGTACTCGCTGACTTACATATCTTGATCAGATTTTAAAATACGCCTTCCTAATTGTATTTTTCCGGTTTACATGCAGCAATTTTCGATTGGCTACCGTCGATTTATTCAGGACACTTGGACCGATGTGTTTGAAATTTCTGACAGTTTTCTATTCAGTGTTTTCTTTTCATATAGATCAATAGTGTTTGCTCGACATTTAGGAAAAATATCTTGAAAAATACACTTCAATTTTACGCGCAGAGGTTAAAATAAATCGAATTTTAAAATAATGTGCTTCTTCAATCAGTTCCCTATCTTTTTTAAATTGTTTTATCTCTTTGCACTCTAAAATGGTTTGGGCGCGTGGAACGAATGGATGAAGAAAGAGTAATAAAACAAATATATAATACACTACTAGTGCGAATGGAAGGGGTGGTAGATGAGGATTAAAGAAGTATGTTGGATAAATTAATGATGTTTTGAATGAAGGAAATCTAAGCAGTCAGAGAAATCTAAGAAAAGAAAAGAGTTGTAGAAGAAAGTGTATGGATAAGAAAGAGTTGAAACATGTGTGTCGAGATAGGAAATTCTGACGCTCTGTCCTCTCTTTCTACCCAAACAGGGGTACTCCGTGATGGTATGTATGTACCAATTTTCATTGGTAACAAGAATTCAAGCAATACATAGGTGTTTTATTATTCTTTACACGTTCTCTGATTTTGTATCGAATTTACTTCTTCGAAGAGCTATCATCTTGAAGTATTTAAAAAAATACCATTACTTTGTTAATCAAATTCTGTTTCTTTTCAACAATTAGGATTCTTCTTTTTTTCTCTCTCTTTACGCTCTCAGTGAACTGGGCTTTACGCTCTCCGTGAACAATGTGTTTATATTTTAAACAATGTTTGTACATACGAGTATGTATATTGTGTATATAATTTTACCAAATGCTTATTTATTATAATAAAATTTTTAGTAATATGGTTTACATGTACAAGGGTGTGTACAAGGGTGCGCACCCGCCCTTCTATTAGTAAGGACATATCTCAATTGAGAAGATGTTATGATATCAACTCAGACCAATTGATAGCTTATCTTTGCAAAATGTATTTTTTTCTCCATAGTCTTTACATGTATGTTTAATTACAGGAAATATATGTATGTACTAGATTGCTATCGACAAACTTATTTTTTTATTTGCTATCTCAGTTGAATAGCTCGTATTGTCTAATCAATGGTTTATAATGTTATCACGATCACAGTTCAAACCTTGACTAAATTGGATGCAGTTACTCTTGACCATTGTTATGAACACGCCTTGCCTGTATTCAGTTAACATGATACCATAAACATTATTCTAAGTGTATAACAAATAGTTGATAATTTTTTGAAAATAGAAAAAGTGAACTAATAAACGTTTAATTAAAAGCCTATCAAAATTTTGGATAATAATCTAAAAAAGAAGATGAGAGTAAATTTTTTTAATTATATGTAAAACACATTACATGGTTTCATTTATAGATGATATCCAGCTTTGGCTACTTACTAGTATATATGTTATATTACATGGTTTCATTTATAGATGATATCCAGCTTTGGCTACTTACTAGTATATATGTTATATTACATGGTTTCATTTATAGATGATATCCAGCTTTGGCTACTTACTAGTATATATGTTATATTACATGGTTTCATTTATAGATGATATCCAGCTTTGGCTACTTACTAGTATATATGTTATATTACATGGTTTCATTTATAGATGATATCCAGCTTTGGCTACTTACTAGTATATATGTTATATTACATGGTTTCATTTATAGATGATATCCAGCTTTGGCTACTTACTAGTATATATGTTATATTACATGGTTTCATTTATAGATGATATCCAGCTTTAGCTACTTACTAGTAGTAAATATGTTATATTATATGTAAAACACATTACATGGTTTCATTTATAGATGATATCCAGCTTTGGCTACTTACTAGTATATATGTTATATTACATGGTTTCATTTATAGATGATATCCAGCTTTGGCTACTTACTAGTATATATGTTATATTACATGGTTTCATTTATAGATGATATCCAGCTTTAGCTACTTACTAGTAGTAAATATGTTATATTACATGGTTTCATTTATAGATGATATCCAGCTTTGGCTACTTACTAGTATATATGTTATATTACATGGTTTCATTTATAGATGATATCCAGCTTTGGCTACTTACTAGTATATATGTTATATTACATGGTTTCATTTATAGATGATATCCAGCTTTGGCTACTTACTAGTATATATGTTATATTACATGGTTTCATTTATAGATGATATCCAGCTTTGGCTACTTACTAGTATATATGTTATATTACATGGTTTCATTTATAGATGATATCCAGCTTTGGCTACTTACTAGTATATATGTTATATTACATGGTTTCATTTATAGATGATATCCAGCTTTGGCTACTTACTAGTATATATGTTATATTACATGGTTTCATTTATAGATGATATCCAGCTTTGGCTACTTACTAGTATATATGTTATATTACATGGTTTCATTTATAGATGATATCCAGCTTTAGCTACTTACTAGTATATATGTTATATTACATGGTTTCATTTATAGATGATATCCAGCTTTAGCTACTTACTAGTAGTAAATATGTTATATTACATGGTTTCATTTATAGATGATATCCAGCTTTGGCTACTTACTAGTATATATGTTATATTACATGGTTTCATTTATAGATGATATCCAGCTTTAGCTACTTACTAGTAGTAAATATGTTATATTACATGGTTTCATTTATAGATGATATCCAGCTTTGGCTACTTACTAGTATATATGTTATATTACATGGTTTCATTTATAGATGATATCCAGCTTTGGCTACTTACTAGTATATATGTTATATTACATGGTTTCATTTATAGATGATATCCAGCTTTAGCTACTTACTAGTATATATGTTATATTACATGGTTTCATTTATAGATGATATCCAGCTTTGGCTACTTACTAGTATATATGTTATATTACATGGTTTCATTTATAGATGATATCCAGCTTTAGCTACTTACTAGTAGTAAATATGTTATATTATATGTAAAACACATTACATGGTTTCATTTATAGATGATATCCAGCTTTGGCTACTTACTAGTATATATGTTATATTACATGGTTTCATTTATAGATGATATCCAGCTTTGGCTACTTACTAGTATATATGTTATATTACATGGTTTCATTTATAGATGATATCCAGCTTTGGCTACTTACTAGTATATATGTTATATTACATGGTTTCATTTATAGATGATATCCAGCTTTGGCTACTTACTAGTATATATGTTATATTACATGGTTTCATTTATAGATGATATCCAGCTTTGGCTACTTACTAGTATATATGTTATATTACATGGTTTCATTTATAGATGATATCCAGCTTTGGCTACTTACTAGTATATATGTTATATTACATGGTTTCATTTATAGATGATATCCAGCTTTAGCTACTTACTAGTAGTAAATATGTTATATTATATGTAAAACACATTACATGGTTTCATTTATAGATGATATCCAGCTTTGGCTACTTACTAGTATATATGTTATATTACATGGTTTCATTTATAGATGATATCCAGCTTTGGCTACTTACTAGTATATATGTTATATTACATGGTTTCATTTATAGATGATATCCAGCTTTAGCTACTTACTAGTAGTAAATATGTTATATTACATGGTTTCATTTATAGATGATATCCAGCTTTGGCTACTTACTAGTATATATGTTATATTACATGGTTTCATTTATAGATGATATCCAGCTTTGGCTACTTACTAGTATATATGTTATATTACATGGTTTCATTTATAGATGATATCCAGCTTTGGCTACTTACTAGTATATATGTTATATTACATGGTTTCATTTATAGATGATATCCAGCTTTGGCTACTTACTAGTATATATGTTATATTACATGGTTTCATTTATAGATGATATCCAGCTTTGGCTACTTACTAGTATATATGTTATATTACATGGTTTCATTTATAGATGATATCCAGCTTTGGCTACTTACTAGTATATATGTTATATTACATGGTTTCATTTATAGATGATATCCAGCTTTGGCTACTTACTAGTATATATGTTATATTACATGGTTTCATTTATAGATGATATCCAGCTTTAGCTACTTACTAGTATATATGTTATATTACATGGTTTCATTTATAGATGATATCCAGCTTTAGCTACTTACTAGTAGTAAATATGTTATATTACATGGTTTCATTTATAGATGATATCCAGCTTTGGCTACTTACTAGTATATATGTTATATTACATGGTTTCATTTATAGATGATATCCAGCTTTAGCTACTTACTAGTAGTAAATATGTTATATTACATGGTTTCATTTATAGATGATATCCAGCTTTGGCTACTTACTAGTATATATGTTATATTACATGGTTTCATTTATAGATGATATCCAGCTTTGGCTACTTACTAGTATATATGTTATATTACATGGTTTCATTTATAGATGATATCCAGCTTTAGCTACTTACTAGTATATATGTTATATTACATGGTTTCATTTATAGATGATATCCAGCTTTGGCTACTTACTAGTATATATGTTATATTACATGGTTTCATTTATAGATGATATCCAGCTTTAGCTACTTACTAGTAGTAAATATGTTATATTATATGTAAAACACATTACATGGTTTCATTTATAGATGATATCCAGCTTTGGCTACTTACTAGTATATATGTTATATTACATGGTTTCATTTATAGATGATATCCAGCTTTGGCTACTTACTAGTATATATGTTATATTACATGGTTTCATTTATAGATGATATCCAGCTTTGGCTACTTACTAGTATATATGTTATATTACATGGTTTCATTTATAGATGATATCCAGCTTTAGCTACTTACTAGTATATATGTTATATTACATGGTTTCATTTATAGATGATATCCAGCTTTGGCTACTTACTAGTATATATGTTATATTACATGGTTTCATTTATAGATGATATCCAGCTTTAGCTACTTACTAGTAGTAAATATGTTATATTATATGTAAAACACATTACATGGTTTCATTTATAGATGATATCCAGCTTTGGCTACTTACTAGTATATATGTTATATTACATGGTTTCATTTATAGATGATATCCAGCTTTGGCTACTTACTAGTATATATGTTATATTACATGGTTTCATTTATAGATGATATCCAGCTTTGGCTACTTACTAGTATATATGTTATATTACATGGTTTCATTTATAGATGATATCCAGCTTTGGCTACTTACTAGTATATATGTTATATTACATGGTTTCATTTATAGATGATATCCAGCTTTAGCTACTTACTAGTATATATGTTATATTACATGGTTTCATTTATAGATGATATCCAGCTTTGGCTACTTACTAGTATATATGTTATATTACATGGTTTCATTTATAGATGATATCCAGCTTTAGCTACTTACTAGTATATATGTTATATTACATGGTTTCATTTATAGATGATATCCAGCTTTGGCTACTTACTAGTATATATGTTATATTACATGGTTTCATTTATAGATGATATCCAGCTTTGGCTACTTACTAGTATATATGTTATATTACATGGTTTCATTTATAGATGATATCCAGCTTTGGCTACTTACTAGTATATATGTTATATTACATGGTTTCATTTATAGATGATATCCAGCTTTGGCTACTTACTAGTATATATGTTATATTACATGGTTTCATTTATAGATGATATCCAGCTTTGGCTACTTACTAGTATATATGTTATATTACATGGTTTCATTTATAGATGATATCCAGCTTTGGCTACTTACTAGTATATATGTTATATTACATGGTTTCATTTATAGATGATATCCAGCTTTGGCTACTTACTAGTATATATGTTATATTACATGGTTTCATTTATAGATGATATCCAGCTTTAGCTACTTACTAGTAGTAAATATGTTATATTATATGTAAAACACATTACATGGTTTCATTTATAGATGATATCCAGCTTTGGCTACTTACTAGTATATATGTTATATTACATGGTTTCATTTATAGATGATATCCAGCTTTGGCTACTTACTAGTATATATGTTATATTACATGGTTTCATTTATAGATGATATCCAGCTTTAGCTACTTACTAGTAGTAAATATGTTATATTACATGGTTTCATTTATAGATGATATCCAGCTTTGGCTACTTACTAGTATATATGTTATATTACATGGTTTCATTTATAGATGATATCCAGCTTTGGCTACTTACTAGTATATATGTTATATTACATGGTTTCATTTATAGATGATATCCAGCTTTGGCTACTTACTAGTATATATGTTATATTACATGGTTTCATTTATAGATGATATCCAGCTTTGGCTACTTACTAGTATATATGTTATATTACATGGTTTCATTTATAGATGATATCCAGCTTTAGCTACTTACTAGTATATATGTTATATTACATGGTTTCATTTATAGATGATATCCAGCTTTAGCTACTTACTAGTAGTAAATATGTTATATTACATGGTTTCATTTATAGATGATATCCAGCTTTGGCTACTTACTAGTATATATGTTATATTACATGGTTTCATTTATAGATGATATCCAGCTTTAGCTACTTACTAGTAGTAAATATGTTATATTACATGGTTTCATTTATAGATGATATCCAGCTTTGGCTACTTACTAGTATATATGTTATATTACATGGTTTCATTTATAGATGATATCCAGCTTTGGCTACTTACTAGTATATATGTTATATTACATGGTTTCATTTATAGATGATATCCAGCTTTAGCTACTTACTAGTATATATGTTATATTACATGGTTTCATTTATAGATGATATCCAGCTTTGGCTACTTACTAGTATATATGTTATATTACATGGTTTCATTTATAGATGATATCCAGCTTTAGCTACTTACTAGTAGTAAATATGTTATATTACATGGTTTCATTTATAGATGATATCCAGCTTTGGCTACTTACTAGTATATATGTTATATTACATGGTTTCATTTATAGATGATATCCAGCTTTGGCTACTTACTAGTATATATGTTATATTACATGGTTTCATTTATAGATGATATCCAGCTTTAGCTACTTACTAGTATATATGTTATATTACATGGTTTCATTTATAGATGATATCCAGCTTTGGCTACTTACTAGTATATATGTTATATTACATGGTTTCATTTATAGATGATATCCAGCTTTAGCTACTTACTAGTAGTAAATATGTTATATTATATGTAAAACACATTACATGGTTTCATTTATAGATGATATCCAGCTTTGGCTACTTACTAGTATATATGTTATATTACATGGTTTCATTTATAGATGATATCCAGCTTTGGCTACTTACTAGTATATATGTTATATTACATGGTTTCATTTATAGATGATATCCAGCTTTGGCTACTTACTAGTATATATGTTATATTACATGGTTTCATTTATAGATGATATCCAGCTTTAGCTACTTACTAGTATATATGTTATATTACATGGTTTCATTTATAGATGATATCCAGCTTTGGCTACTTACTAGTATATATGTTATATTACATGGTTTCATTTATAGATGATATCCAGCTTTAGCTACTTACTAGTAGTAAATATGTTATATTATATGTAAAACACATTACATGGTTTCATTTATAGATGATATCCAGCTTTGGCTACTTACTAGTATATATGTTATATTACATGGTTTCATTTATAGATGATATCCAGCTTTGGCTACTTACTAGTATATATGTTATATTACATGGTTTCATTTATATATGATATCCAGCTTTAGCTACTTACTAGTAGTAAATATGTTATATTATATGTAAAACACATTACATGGTTTCATTTATAGATGATATCCAGCTTTGGCTACTTACTAGTATATATGTTATATTACATGGTTTCATTTATAGATGATATCCAGCTTTGGCTACTTACTAGTATATATGTTATATTACATGGTTTCATTTATAGATGATATCCAGCTTTGGCTACTTACTAGTATATATGTTATATTACATGGTTTCATTTATAGATGATATCCAGCTTTGGCTACTTACTAGTATATATGTTATATTACATGGTTTCATTTATAGATGATATCCAGCTTTGGCTACTTACTAGTATATATGTTATATTACATGGTTTCATTTATAGATGATATCCAGCTTTGGCTACTTACTAGTATATATGTTATATTACATGGTTTCATTTATAGATGATATCCAGCTTTGGCTACTTACTAGTATATATGTTATATTACATGGTTTCATTTATAGATGATATCCAGCTTTAGCTACTTACTAGTAGTAAATATGTTATATTACATGGTTTCATTTATAGATGATATCCAGCTTTGGCTACTTACTAGTATATATGTTATATTACATGGTTTCATTTATAGATGATATCCAGCTTTGGCTACTTACTAGTATATATGTTATATTACATGGTTTCATTTATAGATGATATCCAGCTTTGGCTACTTACTAGTATATATGTTATATTACATGGTTTCATTTATAGATGATATCCAGCTTTGGCTACTTACTAGTATATATGTTATATTACATGGTTTCATTTATAGATGATATCCAGCTTTGGCTACTTACTAGTATATATGTTATATTACATGGTTTCATTTATAGATGATATCCAGCTTTGGCTACTTACTAGTATATATGTTATATTACATGGTTTCATTTATAGATGATATCCAGCTTTAGCTACTTACTAGTAGTAAATATGTTATATTATATGTAAAACACATTACATGGTTTCATTTATAGATGATATCCAGCTTTGGCTACTTACTAGTATATATGTTATATTACATGGTTTCATTTATAGATGATATCCAGCTTTGGCTACTTACTAGTATATATGTTATATTACATGGTTTCATTTATAGATGATATCCAGCTTTAGCTACTTACTAGTAGTAAATATGTTATATTACATGGTTTCATTTATAGATGATATCCAGCTTTGGCTACTTACTAGTATATATGTTATATTACATGGTTTCATTTATAGATGATATCCAGCTTTGGCTACTTACTAGTATATATGTTATATTACATGGTTTCATTTATAGATGATATCCAGCTTTGGCTACTTACTAGTATATATGTTATATTACATGGTTTCATTTATAGATGATATCCAGCTTTGGCTACTTACTAGTATATATGTTATATTACATGGTTTCATTTATAGATGATATCCAGCTTTAGCTACTTACTAGTATATATGTTATATTACATGGTTTCATTTATAGATGATATCCAGCTTTAGCTACTTACTAGTAGTAAATATGTTATATTACATGGTTTCATTTATAGATGATATCCAGCTTTGGCTACTTACTAGTATATATGTTATATTACATGGTTTCATTTATAGATGATATCCAGCTTTAGCTACTTACTAGTAGTAAATATGTTATATTACATGGTTTCATTTATAGATGATATCCAGCTTTGGCTACTTACTAGTATATATGTTATATTACATGGTTTCATTTATAGATGATATCCAGCTTTGGCTACTTACTAGTATATATGTTATATTACATGGTTTCATTTATAGATGATATCCAGCTTTAGCTACTTACTAGTATATATGTTATATTACATGGTTTCATTTATAGATGATATCCAGCTTTGGCTACTTACTAGTATATATGTTATATTACATGGTTTCATTTATAGATGATATCCAGCTTTAGCTACTTACTAGTAGTAAATATGTTATATTATATGTAAAACACATTACATGGTTTCATTTATAGATGATATCCAGCTTTGGCTACTTACTAGTATATATGTTATATTACATGGTTTCATTTATAGATGATATCCAGCTTTGGCTACTTACTAGTATATATGTTATATTACATGGTTTCATTTATAGATGATATCCAGCTTTGGCTACTTACTAGTATATATGTTATATTACATGGTTTCATTTATAGATGATATCCAGCTTTAGCTACTTACTAGTATATATGTTATATTACATGGTTTCATTTATAGATGATATCCAGCTTTGGCTACTTACTAGTATATATGTTATATTACATGGTTTCATTTATAGATGATATCCAGCTTTAGCTACTTACTAGTAGTAAATATGTTATATTATATGTAAAACACATTACATGGTTTCATTTATAGATGATATCCAGCTTTGGCTACTTACTAGTATATATGTTATATTACATGGTTTCATTTATAGATGATATCCAGCTTTGGCTACTTACTAGTATATATGTTATATTACATGGTTTCATTTATAGATGATATCCAGCTTTAGCTACTTACTAGTAGTAAATATGTTATATTATATGTAAAACACATTACATGGTTTCATTTATAGATGATATCCAGCTTTGGCTACTTACTAGTATATATGTTATATTACATGGTTTCATTTATAGATGATATCCAGCTTTGGCTACTTACTAGTATATATGTTATATTACATGGTTTCATTTATAGATGATATCCAGCTTTGGCTACTTACTAGTATATATGTTATATTACATGGTTTCATTTATAGATGATATCCAGCTTTGGCTACTTACTAGTATATATGTTATATTACATGGTTTCATTTATAGATGATATCCAGCTTTGGCTACTTACTAGTATATATGTTATATTACATGGTTTCATTTATAGATGATATCCAGCTTTGGCTACTTACTAGTATATATGTTATATTACATGGTTTCATTTATAGATGATATCCAGCTTTGGCTACTTACTAGTATATATGTTATATTACATGGTTTCATTTATAGATGATATCCAGCTTTAGCTACTTACTAGTAGTAAATATGTTATATTACATGGTTTCATTTATAGATGATATCCAGCTTTGGCTACTTACTAGTATATATGTTATATTACATGGTTTCATTTATAGATGATATCCAGCTTTGGCTACTTACTAGTATATATGTTATATTACATGGTTTCATTTATAGATGATATCCAGCTTTAGCTACTTACTAGTAGTAAATATGTTATATTACATGGTTTCATTTATAGATGATATCCAGCTTTGGCTACTTACTAGTATATATGTTATATTACATGGTTTCATTTATAGATGATATCCAGCTTTGGCTACTTACTAGTATATATGTTATATTACATGGTTTCATTTATAGATGATATCCAGCTTTGGCTACTTACTAGTATATATGTTATATTACATGGTTTCATTTATAGATGATATCCAGCTTTAGCTACTTACTAGTAGTAAATATGCTATATTTTTATCGACGTCATAATATTATATATGTAAAATTATTCAACCCAAAAAACATCTTTCCTTTGGTTCATTTCAAATATGTAGACTAGATGGTAAGATCACAGTCTTTCGCCCAGAGGCTACTGGTTCAATTCTCGTTGGTGCTCAATTTTATTAAAAAAATGTCCTGTCTGGTTTTCACTTGGGATCTTTAACATCTTTGTGGTTAGGTGGGAGAGATTGCCACATTGCGATAAATCCGTCAGGTTATACTGTCAACAATAAAATTATAAGAAAACAAAACGCAATATTAATGTGAAGAAATGCCTATTTAATAAAATGAGTTTTACTATTAAATTCAACTGTTCATGGCTCACTGCCTGGGAACACCCAAATTTGGGTGAAATCTTCTTCTTCTTCCGCGCGTATTCAATACTGAGCATCATTGTCCTCTGCTATGTATTTGATTTGCCCATCACCTGTCTCCATCTTTCCCGATCTGGGTCATATTGGATGCAGCGTTTAAAAAGAAATCTGTTAACTCCTGTTTTTGGTCTGTCCATTTTATAAGACACCTTCCTCTTGCTCGTATTCCTCAACTGTCTCCATGATCACCAGCTTCTCCAGACTTGTTATTCTTTCTGGCAACGTGCCCAAAGTAATATATGTAAGGTTTCTTTTCCTTCATATTGTCGAAAGACTTTTAATAATATCTTATTCTTGGATGATAGAGACGTTGATGCGCACATTATGCTCTTTCTTTTTTCTTCTAGTTCATGTTTTCACTCCATACACTGCTATGGAGAATATTCAAGATTTTACTGGACGGATTTTTATTACTTTGGATGTATCCCGGTAAATTCATATCTTCCACAGATTTATCATAGCTGTTTTACTATTTTACCATTCCAATTTATATCCAGCCCTCCGCTTCGCATGCTTCACTATTCAAAATAATTAAATAACCATTTTAAAAATATCATGGTGCGAGTATTTTTGTAAAGTATTGCATTGTAATATACTTTTGTTAAACACACGTACAGAACAACCTGGCGGGCTTATTACCATGTGGCGATCTCTTCCAACCTACTATAAATAAGAAGACGCCTTAAGTGAAAACCAGACAGAAAATCTGGGCTGCTACAGGAATTGAACCTGCAATCTCGAGGTCGCAAGACAGGCGTCTTGCAAACTAGGCCACGGAGGTCTTATAATCTTCATATTTTAAATTTATCTGCACTAAAGCTGAAAAGAAAAATATGCGAATATATTGTTTGAAAAATGATATCTTGCTGTTTTTTACTTAACTCTGAACCGTAACGACATTCAATGTTTAAATTTAAAAAATTGGAAGTTTATATCGGTATTTTTTCACTCGTGATCCGGTATACGAGTACATTATGTATCGGTATAAGTGGATATCGGTTGACATATTATTTAGCTATAATGTTGAGATTTCCAATTTCTATTGATTAATCTAAAAATGGTATACGTGTCCGACACAGGTGGATAGGCGGCAAGGTGGCAAGGCGGCAAGGCGGCAGATTGGGCTCAAACGAGCATTGCAACATCCAGTTTGAATATCGGCCATTCCTACCATTAATAACTTCTTCGACTTAAGTATACGAATTACGGATGAAAACTGTTAAAATTTATTTTAATTTTATCTTAATTTATTTTCTGTTTGATACAGGTTTAACTTAATAATAATAATCATTAAAAGACAATTTATGTAACGCCGTTTAGAAAGCAGATTATCCTCAAGGGATGTTATTAGCAGTTTAAAACTATTATAAAAAATAAACAAATAAAATAATTTGGGTGAAATAATTGGCAAGTAATGGCCACGGTCGTTAGATGGGATACAACTCGCGTTTGAGTGAAATAATTGGCAAGTAATGGCCACGGTCGTTAGATGGGATACAACTCGCGTTTGCATATGTTTAGAAAAACATATTTGGTAAGAAAAAAATGCGTTGCTAAAAATGAAGGACCATTAAGATGGCTCTACCACGTAGAAAGAATGAACGATGATTTTTTAGAAAAATAATCTATTCCAGTAGTACAGAAGGTTCAAGAAGTTTGGGAAGATCTGTAATAGAAAAAGTGTTGTCTACCAAATAAATCAAATTCTGAAAGAAGAAAGAGTGAAAACCCTTTATAATTGAAGAGCACGCATGACGAGGTGTATGAACATGGCAAAAGCGAAAGATGCGTACTAGGATAGAATGAACTGGAATATCTGTTTTCTCTGCCTCTCCCAACAGGCACATGGTGTTATGATATTAGTTCTAAGAGGGCTTGAAACATCTCTACTATATTTCGGGCAGCCTTTTTATATAAATGCCATTTCTTATATTTAAAGAGTTAATTTAGTTTTAGTGCCGTGACATTATGGTTAGCATATTTACTTAGCAATCAGGCGTCTCGAGTTCAATCTTCGGCAAATTCACACCCGGCTGGTTTTACTTTAACACCTGTTTGCGTCTGAATTAATTGACATATTGACACTTAGTAATACTGACGATTCTTTTGTTTCATATCTTTTTTAGCTTCGACATCACATTGATCGTCATTCCGATTCCTCTTTTGACCTCAGCAACGCAATCTTTTTTGGTTATTGTACTGGATTGGCCGGAAAATAATTTCGTATTTTTAGGTTAAATTTAAACGCAAAACTACACCAAATTATCGTGGGTGGTGGTTTTCGATATAACGCTGTTTATTCTTGATCAAAGCCTTGATATGGTGATTTAGTGGTAATCGGCCTTCCAGAACGGACACCATCTTCAAGTGTATCACTGTTACGGATTTTT
>OX463838.1:31126749-31336749 GCA_949825065.1 Odontocerum albicorne
CAATTTGGAAGGTTTCTGAGGATTTGTGGAAATATATTTTTGCTGTTGCATCCTTATAGATGTTATTGAACAACTGAATGTATGCTCTATCAATGCCTTGTGTCTTTAGAGCTTCTAGTATGGCAACTTTCTTTACTGACTCAAAGGCCTTTTCGTAGTCCACAAAGGCTAGGTATAGAGGAAGTTCGTATTCCTCACATCGTTCTATTATTTCCCGCAGCACTTAAATATGACCCATGATACTGAAACCTTTCCTGAATCCAGCTTGTTCTCGTTGGTGGATCGTGTCAAAAGTTCAAGAGCAAACTGCGACATATCAAGTCAAATAGTGCAAAATTGTAACCAATTACCAGGGACCTACTCGTAAAATACAAAGATGCAGACAAGCTGCCAATACTGAATGAAGTCTCATACCCTAAATGTAACCGGATATCACATATTGTCTTGCATTGTTATCTCCGGTGACGAATGCCAAGATCATTCACGTTGTATGAAGGATGACGGATCACATACCTTTACTATACTCTTAATCGATCAATAATCGTTCGTTTATTCAGTATTGCCAATATGTACGATAACGAACTACGAACTTCATGTACACATGCCCACTCCAGAGATACTAAACCGAGGTCTCGTTTAATGGGGCCTAAAATAATGTTGTCACGCTCTTCAGCATGTCCGCATAATCATTTCGGAGAGGTTGTAGTATACCAAACGAATAAATCAATTACTTTAAAGTAAGTTGATATTTTGTTGAAGGCTCGAACTTATAGTCATTAACACTAAATGTTAAATCTCAATGTTTTTACTGAGGAAATCAGTATTCAAAGTTAAATATCCTTAAGTGAGGGAGTCACGTGGTTTCATTAACTACCTCACATTAAAATTTGTAACGTATGAGGTCTGACTCTGAAAACAAATCACGAAATGTTAAGGTAAGAACTTAGTATTAGGCCAGACTATGAATTTGGCCCTAAGAGTGTTCTTATAAATAAATGTAAGTACCAGCACGATAGTAAAATTAAGTCAGTAGACTCAATTTTAACTAAAACCAGACTAACATATTAAGTGAAACCAGACTTACCAGGAATCGAACTCGGGATTGCAGTATGCGTTTTAATGAGTCCATAAAACAAAAATGCTTATAGATAAAAAAAGTAAAACCTATAATCATTTATATAAAATTTATGTAGAGAAAACAAACAAAAACCTCGCTTAAAGGGAAAATATAATATAAAATGTAAACCTTATGAATCAATTCTTCATTTCCACTTAGTTTTAATTGTTCAAATAAATTTCGGAAAAAAAAACATATCACGACAGCATTTAATTTATTTATATGCAGCATCATGTATATTTTATAAACCTGAAATGTTTATCTGGATTCATATATTTCACGAAGAGAGCTGAACACTTTTATAACGGGCAGCGATGCCATTTTGGATCGTGAGAATATTATTGTATATTTTCCGTGCGGAACGCCGACATCGTGGGCAGACGATCAACTTATTGTGACACAAAAAATGCTATACCGCACCAACAAACTCCTTAAGATCCATATTCTTTGCAATTTATAAGTATATAAAACAGCCGAGAGCTCGTTGGAAATATATTCTTCTTTGTTGTCGTCCTCTCAATGTTGTGGATCGTGATACTCATGTCCAACTATGTTCACAGTCTTCCTACGCTGTGTGCGGTCCTCCACTCAGCGGACAGCTTTAGAAGATGCATTATGTTAAAAATTTAATGTTGGTCAATTACTTAGTTGGTGCTCGGCCTACTCTCATTTTGCTATTTCTGGCTTTAAGTGACCTTACAAGGTTATCACTAGCCTTCCGCGATACTTGACTGCAATCTTTCCGTTTTAGGTATAATCTTGTCCCTTCGCCCTATCGACTCAATAATTTCCGAAGGTTTCTTTATTCAGAATTAGATCGGTACATCTTCGAACCGATTAACTTCTCCGATCTAGTGGCGTCAAAGTATAGTTTTGCTGGATTAAAGTTCTTTGCGATAGTACTGCCAACTTACTGGGTTATTTGAACTCCAGACCTTAAGCAGCTGTATTAGTATATTTACTGCGCTACGAGTCATTTTCCTTCCCCTCATTCATTTTACACTCAGGTGTGTCGCTTCGAGAGGAGTAACCTTTTTGGTTAGTTCTTTCTTCGTCACTAAGTGACGTCGCGCTCATAATAAATAAAATAGAATTCGTTCTCCTAGTGTAGAACCCGCTGAATGGGGGTTTATTTTGTTCCCCATAACAGCATGGGTGCTAGTGGAATCGAACAGAACTGAACTGGCATAGTGAGGCCGATCTTTAGGCCTTGATAGCGTAGGAAAGTTCAGATAAAATGAGGTATTCAGATCCATGTTTTGGCAACATAACTACCAGTATAAGTTTTGATCGTTTGCCAGCAGTTGGTCATGTATGTTGCGCGCAAGCAGGATTTTAAAAATCATCTTAAATAACTAAATATGTTAAGTTTATTGATTTATGCATAAATATATATCCGGTAATTAGATATATGTGTTTAGCCAATGGAGGAAAATATATTTGAGAGAGATAACTATCAAAAGGTCTGTACTCATTTCATAACATTCTCACAATCGAGATACACCTCCACCAATAGAAGGGTGAACCCGATCGCGAGGACGCCTTCAAAGATAGTTAGTCACGAAGCAGGATACACAGTAGACCAAGACAGCGTTTTCTGTATAATGTGTTGGTTGACACAAAGTGAGATAGCGATAGGGACTATTGGAGAGAAAAGGCAGTAGATCGTCAGCAGTGGCGATGCATCATAAAGGAGACTTATATTAAAGCGTTGTATGACCGTGATTGCCAGCACAGTGAGTCTTAAGTTGATAACTTCGTTTTTTCTTTGCCAGTGAAATACATAGACATTTTCAATGAATATTTATATGATAATCGAAATTTACTTTTTAGTCTGAGTATTATTTTTTTATTTAATGCTTGTGAAAGATTTAATAATTTAGTCTACAAAGGTTACTAAGTTTCTATTGATGAATATACACATATATTGTATGTTATAAGGGTCTTTATTTGTGTTTTTTTATTTTTAGTAGGTACAAATTTAACTTTTATTTTTAGTAGGTACAAACATGTTCATTTGTTTTTAATTAAATCTTATTATTCGTAGTAAAACATCACATCTTTTTATTTTATGAATGTCTTTTTTAAAATAGTGAATGCATGTGTTTTAAGAGGCAGGTAATTTGCTGAAACTGTTGCTATTTGCTTGTATTTTTGTGACAAAAATTTCCTCCAGTTTTCCAAAGTGTACAAAAAATGTATTATTCCGTATTAGATCCTTGTTATGCGTGACTGAAAGTAATTATTCCGTATTAGATCCTTGTTATGCGTGACTGAAAGTAATTATTCCGTATTAGATCCTTGTTATGCGTGACTGAAAGTAATTATTCCGTATTAGATCCTTGTTATGCGTGACTGAAAGTAATTATTCCGTATTAGATCCTTGTTATGCGTGACTGAAAGTAATTATTCCGTATTAGATCCTTGTTATGCGTGACTGAAAGTAATTATTCCGTATTAGATCCTTGTTATGCGTGACTGAAAGTAATTATTCCGTATTAGATCCTTGTTATGCGTGACTGAAAGTAATTATTCCGTATTAGATCCTTGTTATGCGTGACTGAAAGTAATTATTCCGTATTAGATCCTTGTTATGCGTGACTGAAAGTAATTATTCCGTATTAGATCCTTGTTATGCGTGACTGAAAGTAATTATTCCGTATTAGATCCTTGTTATGCGTGACTGAAAGTAATTATTCCGTATTAGATCCTTGTTATGCGTGACTGAAAGTAATTATTCCGTATTAGATCCTTGTTATGCGTGACTGAAAGTAATTATTCCGTATTAGATCCTTGTTATGCGTGACTGAAAGTAATTATTCCGTATTAGATCCTTGTTATGCGTGACTGAAAGTAATTATTCCGTATTAGATCCTTGTTATGCGTGACTGAAAGTAATTATTCCGTATTAGATCCTTGTTATGCGTGACTGAAAGTAATTATTCCGTATTAGATCCTTGTTATGCGTGACTGAAAGTAATTATTCCGTATTAGATCCTTGTTATGCGTGACTGAAAGTAATTATTCCGTATTAGATCCTTGTTATGCGTGACTGAAAGTAATTATTCCGTATTAGATCCTTGTTATGCGTGACTGAAAGTAATTATTCCGTATTAGATCCTTGTTATGCGTGACTGAAAGTAATTATTCCGTATTAGATCCTTGTTATGCGTGACTGAAAGTAATTATTCCGTATTAGATCCTTGTTATGCGTGACTGAAAGTAATTATTCCGTATTAGATCCTTGTTATGCGTGACTGAAAGTAATTATTCCGTATTAGATCCTTGTTATGCGTGACTGAAAGTAATTATTCCGTATTAGATCCTTGTTATGCGTGACTGAAAGTAATTATTCCGTATTAGATCCTTGTTATGCGTGACTGAAAGTAATTATTCCGTATTAGATCCTTGTTATGCGTGACTGAAAGTAATTATTCCGTATTAGATCCTTGTTATGCGTGACTGAAAGTAATTATTCCGTATTAGATCCTTGTTATGCGTGACTGAAAGTAATTATTCCGTATTAGATCCTTGTTATGCGTGACTGAAAGTAATTATTCCGTATTAGATCCTTGTTATGCGTGACTGAAAGTAATTATTCCGTATTAGATCCTTGTTATGCGTGACTGAAAGTAATTATTCCGTATTAGATCCTTGTTATGCGTGACTGAAAGTAATTATTCCGTATTAGATCCTTGTTATGCGTGACTGAAAGTAATTTTTAAATAAGTCTAATGCATTGATATGTCATATTATTCCACATAATAGATACTGATCAAATATGTTTATTTAATAAAAGTTTTTTTTTGTGGTGGTAAAATATGGGTCATGTAATTCTAAAGATTTAATTAAGGTAATAACGTGTTCTTTTCACGTTGAATTTAATTAAACTTTTGAATTAAAATGCCAAGTGTCGTTGATACAGTGTGCAATACTACAAGAGTCGTGTAGATCTCATGGTTCTACTTGATCAAATCAAAATGCTGCCTTTATCAAGTGTCAGTCGGTGAATCTTGACATTTGATTCAGGTTGAGAATGGCTCTTTTCGCAAGTTTCTTAAGTGATTGCAAATAAATACTTGAGAACATTATGCATGCATATTTTACTCAAGCGGTAATCGCAGAACTTATTCTAAGGTTAAGCAACCTATCATGACAATCTTCTGTCATTATAAAAGCTGGTGACATATTAGACTGAGTAAATTAACGTATTAACAAAAGTGGAATAAGCAGTGTTTCATAAAACAAATTACAATGCCTTTAAACCTCCACAATGTTAATAATGCCTTAACTATAAATAATATAAAATAAATTAACTTATTATGGGAACTTTGTATTTTCGCTTGTCAACTTGATAATAGATTTATTCATGATCATAATAACGTTTAATAAAAAATCTTTTATCATGTTAGTTATATCACTTTCCTAAATATTAATGTCTTCGACTCAACATGCATTGTTATTGACTGTATTTTTAGTCGAAAAGTTATTCTTATTTCCAATATTCATAGGCAAATAAATTATAAAAACTCGTATTGTGGTGTATTACACTATCGTTATGTACAGTATAACCTGGTGGGTTGATTGTCATGTGGAAATTTATTTGAACCAACAAGAAATATGTTAAAGATACCTTTAGTTAAAACTCAGAATGGAATACCTTTTTTAAAATCGGTTACCCAAAGCAATCGAAGATAGACCTACGAGTATCAACCAACTAGGCCACGGAGGTTGTCCTGATTTCTGATCCGTTTAAAAAATGGATATTTAAATGTTCTGTACAGTGTGAATGACATAAAATTGAGAAACTAAGTAAAAAAGATTCATGAAGGTAGAAGATAGGGTCAAATGAATAAAATTGACGCAGGACACAAATTGCAACCGCGAATCTATCTGCTATCAAACGAGCTTTACAGCTAAATGTGTTCTGATAGGATATAGTAAAAGCTATGTTTTACGATTTCAAGTGGTCTTGCGGCTCATTACTAGGTTTCAATGTTAAGTATTATAATGTATTAATCTTTCATTGAATACAATTCAACCTGGCGGGCTTATTGTAACGTGGCGATCTCTTCCAACCAATTAAAATATGTTAAAGAGGCTTGAGTATTAAGAGTAATTTGACCCGCATGCCTCAGGTCCCGCACGAAATACAGACTTTTTACCAACCAGGTAACGGAGGTCGTCGAGCATGATCATACACGTATTTACTAAATGTTTTCTTGAAAATAATGCGCTTTAACTAAAGCCTTTTTTTTAAAGATACATAAAATATTAAAAGAATATTTTCAATGTCACAAATGAGAATTAATGTGAGTTATTAAATAAAATTATTTAAAGAATAATATATCAAAAAAATTAATCTTTTTCCATAAATACCGAGATATTTCTAACAGAGTAAACAGTAGATATGCCAATTATTTATAATTTTCTACGCAATATTTGTTTCACGCGTAATGTAGGTCTGGTATATACTTGTAAGTCGCTGTTTATACCGTGAGAGCAGTTGAGTGTAAAAAAAAAGTATCTGAATGGCGTTATATAAATCGCAAAACATCATTATTGAACTCTTTTATATTTAAAGATGGTTGACTTTCACATAGTTATTCGTCCATTTTTATATTATAATATACAGTGAGTGTGTCCCACAAATGACAGTTGTAGGTCTCGCGAATCTTTGGTTACACATCGCTGCGCAATAGTAATGGGGAAGAGTTTTGGATGAAATTGAAACAATAAAATAAAACTCACAAGAGCGAGCAAAAAGTAGAGCAATTTGTTTTTCATCAGCTGATTTCATTGACGTTTCAACACCAGAACGTGTCACACTTGTGCATCTGTTATTACTGTCTGTAAGTTCGCTCCGTTTTGATTGCCCGATTGCTAAAGCATTCGATCTATTCTAGTCATTTTAGATTCGTGAATCCATATATTGTATATTTTTTTAATATAGCGAACATAAGATGCAGTGATTACTATTAATTTGGTTCTGGTAATCCAGATATAAAGTTTAATCTATTTTAATATAGCGAACATAAGATGCAGTGATTACTATTAATTTGGTTCTGGTAATCCAGATATAAAGTTTAACCTATTTTAATATAGCGAACATAAGATGCAATGATTACTATTAATTTGGTTCTGGTAATCCAGATATAAAGTTTAATCTATTTTTTTCCCTACTTCATATTATTAAAAATCTAACAAGTAAGCCACTCCTTGGGCTAGTTGATAAAACGCTGGTATCTACGTTGGATTTTCGGGTTCGATTTCTGATGGTATTTAAAAAAATAATAGTAATAAAAGGCTCTCAGTGATTAAAAAAATCTTCTGGTAACAATACTCGCTAGACATCTGGTAGTGTTGTTCTCATTCACGTACGATTGCGAACTGTGAGTTACTTACCATATCAGTGGTTCTAACAAGGGTCGACGACAAAATTGTCTCCCAACCATGTTCTTCAATATGTCCACATCATCAATTCTCATATGTTAAAAGATAACATACGAATGATGATGACGATGAGCTGTCATTAGCGGTAAAATGGTATGACTAAGATTTACTATATGTTAAATTCGTTCAGTATCGAAGGTAACTTCAGTGATACTTTGACTTTTCTTCGTTGTTATCATTCCGGTTTTTATACTAATTGCAGTGTATTGGTGCTTATGAGCTGCCTTCATCACTGCATGAAAACGAACCCTAACCGGATATTTTTTCTTTTCGAAATAGAACCAACAAAGATCAGGCCAAGTCAATAAGTATCCCACAGTTTGAGTAGTGTCACACTTGCACAAGTCATCTTCTTGATAGCCGCATTTATGCATATTGATATTGCAGTGATCCCCCCCGGCGTCAAAGTATATCAAGGGCCTTCCACGTGGGGCAATGTAGAAAGTTTCTTATGATGGTAATTCTGTGGAATAAGGTATTAATGGTTATTCTATAAATCCATTCATCTTCTTTATATCTCTTCAGGCTATAGGATTTTGAGGTGAGGTACGGTAACAACTTTTTGACACATTATTTTAGGACTTGGATGTTGGTTGTGTAATGTGTGACTTAAAGCAATTTATTTTATTTAGAGTATGGTTGGATCAAGTGAAACATTCTAAAATAAGGAAACGTAGAAAGTCAGATAAATCGTAGAAGTGGTATGAGAAGGTGTGTGGGTATAGAAGAGGCTAAGGATATGTTTCGAGATAGGGAAGTCTGGCTCTTTGTCCTCTATGCCTACCCTGACAGGAAAATGGCATGATAGTATGTATATCAACAAACATTACTTAATACTCGTATTAGGGACATTCGATAATGTTTTATGACATTGTTTTGATATTACTGATATCACCTTTATGGTGATGTTTTTGACATCGCTTTGAAGATGAAAGCTGCAATGCTTTTGAAACGTCGACCATCATTTGAGTCGTCGTTAATGTCGATGCATTTTCTTTCAGTTTCATTTTATGTTATTCATATTAAAGAATATTAAGTGCGTATCTAGTATGGTTTACAAGTAAATTGGTTGTATTACATCCTATTCCAAGTGATAATTGGACGTATATATGAAGAAAGGATCCAATCCATAGTTAACCCGTTAGGATATAACTAGCCCATGCAAACCATTCATATGGTTATAGTGAAACGATAACCATACGAATGGTTTGCATGGGCTCGTATGGAATAATTTTACTAAGACCTATAGTACGAGTAATTCAGTGACTTAATATTTTTGCGCATACTGGTTTGGTCTATGATTTTTCAGTTTGTGTCCATTTTGCATATGTACGTCCATTAAGGCTATTTTTTCTTTTGCGTTTCGGAATGTACATGGAATCTAACGGACAACTCGTTGTACCTTAATATGAGAAAACTAAATATTTTATTTTCGCTTTTTGTTTAAATCTAATAACTACTACTTTAATAATAAGAATGTATTATGCACGCATTTTTTTACGTCTAACCGTATTAAATTTTCCATAATATAAATATTTCTGTAAAAAGGCGAAAGAAAATCTAAACGGTATTTTTTATTTTCTTAACCGAATTTTATCTACACACCGTTACAAAAGCCATGCCAAAATTTCTATTAATCTCAATAATTCATTTTATTTATCCAAGTTTCGATACGGTACAAATTAAAAATAAATAAAAAACACAATCAAAAACAGCAGGGAAGATTCAAGGCAAAACAAAACCAGAGCGTTACGTTAGTTACCTCATTTATCACATTTCCCTTTGAAAGACATTTAAGGTTGGATACTGGTTACTGATCACACTGGCAGTTAACCTTTGATTGAAAATAAAGCTAACTTTAATCACGAAAGTTCCATTGATTTCGAACAACATTTCGAATGTATGTACCTTTGTACTCGAAGTGATCATCGTTAGTTCATCTCTTGTGGTATTTTTAATCAATGTCTATTGATTTCAGATAACACAGGTTCTTGAGAGGGAAACTTAATGTATGCAGTCCAGATTCCAAATGTCCCATTATGTGCATTTGAAATTATCCTATCGAAAAATATTTATGATGAATATTTTTTGCATTTAGGCGAGTTTGTTGATTGTATATTTGGTGGGCTGCGGCGCAGGGACAATAGAATTATTGTTTTTGACATTTCGACAGACTGGGTTCGATGTTAGTATTTTTGTGTTTCAATTAAATGGTGCCAATATATTTGTTTGCTGAGAGTCCTCAAATCTCTCAGCGGCTGCAGCTTGGACTTGTTGGATTGTTTGTGTAAATTTCGTGGGTGTAAATAAGCTGTCTCAGACCATACAATGAACCTTGTAAGACGACTGATATGGATCGTATATCTTGCATAGAATTTGTAAACGTTTTAATAAATATAATGTAAGTATCAAAAATAATCCAAAATAGTTTTTTTTATATTTGCGTTATTCAGAAAACAATATTTACAATTTACGAGTATATCGTTTTAATGGAATGCCGAACCGTAGAGAACAAGTGCATATCGTTGTTACTGGGACTCGAAATCGAGGATCCCCTCGCCAATTTATATCGTTTTAATGGAATGCCGAACCGTAGAGAACAAGTGCATATCGTTGTTACTGGGACTCGAAATCGAGGATTCCCTCGCATATTTATATCGTTTTAATGGAATGCCGAACCGTAGAGAACAAGTGCATATCGTTGTTACTGGGACTCGAAATCGAGGATCCCCTCGCCAATTTATATCGTTTTAATGGAATGCCGAACCGTAGAGAACAAGTGCATATCGTTGTTACTGGGACTCGAAATCGAGGATCCCCTCGCCAATTTATATCGTTTTAATGGAATGCCGAACCGAAGAGAACAAGTGCACATCGTTGTTACTGGGACTCGAAATCGAGGAATTGTAAGGTATATTTTTTTTTTCAAATAACGTTTGAGCATGGTCGGCTTGGCAGTTAGCTGTTAACTTAAGATTTCTTTAATATCTTTCTGGTTGGTTGCAAGAGAATGCTAAATTGTCTGCATATAACGAAATTGTTATACAGGATGGCCACTGGAGGGTTTGAAAAAGTCATGACTTGTTCATTTTTTTTTTTTTTTTCACCGGATATAGAATTTTACTATCCTAAGGTACTCAGCAGCGTCTGTAATTCGCCATTTGATTTCAACTCCTAGCCAAAGATAACAACAACTTTTTGAACAACTTGATAATGAGTGATGAGGCCCATTTTCATTTAAACGGGTACATCAACAAACAAAACTGCAGATTTAGGGTTACTGAGAATCCCAGGAAATAACATCAATTGCATCCCCAAAAATGCACTGTTTGATGCGGTGTTATGACTGAAAGAGTTATCGACTCATATTTCTTTGAAAATGAGGAAGGTCAGCCAGAAAGAATCAACGAGGCCCTGTATATAACAATGCTTGGAACTTTTTTACGCCCAGCGATCGAAGATAATCAGGAGATATGGTTCCAACAGGATAGAGCTACTGCGCACACTGCCAGGACGACGATGGCAGTGTGCGCAGTACAGCAATGTACATCCTTCAGCCTTTTATGGGCCATCCTGTACAATACATTTTCGTCAAGCAGAGGTTAATGTTTATTTTTCAACCTAATATAGTAGATTTTTTTTTTTGCAATTTTCAAATGAAATTGAAACTATATAACACATAATCTATGAGGAATATAGCTGATATTAGTATCATATCGACGAGAAATTTCAAAGACGAGGGCTTTAGGAGCTTTGCAATATGGTGCTAGCTGCTGTTCATTGGATCAAAAGTTAACTTATAAACATTTGGTGTAGTACCGTACACTAGAGAGAAAGAATTTCAACAAATCATAATTTATTTATGTTTTATGGAACTGAGAATCATTAATGACAGAACTATCCATGTTACTTCATCCCTATCAGTCATTGTCTATTTACTGCTTGATGAAGGCGTCATCATTCATGACAGAATTATCCATGTTACTTCATCCCTATCAGTCATTGTCTATTTACTGCTTGATGAAGGCGTCATCATTCATGACAGAATTATCCATGTTACTTCATCCCTATCAATCATTGTCTATTTACTGCTTGATGAAGGCGTCATCATTCATGACAGAATTATCCATGTTACTTCATCCCTATCAGTCATTGTCTATTTACTGCTTGATGAAGGCGTCATCATTTTTTGAATTTCGCTAATCCAATGGGTTTTGGGGCTTCTTCGTGGTATTCAGCTAACGCGAAGGTTATATATTGGATATTGTTTATACACTATTAATTCATTATATTTGAAATATTACTAACCAATTGTTTCTTCAGTATCTTTACTCGAATCAATATATCGGTGGCAATCATGAGACACTGAAGGTCATGTAATCAAGTGAAACCTATGTGTATGGATGTGAATTATTATCTCTGCTTACCTCAAACGGGCATGGCTAGATGGTATCTATAATACGAGTATATATGTAAAAGATCATCTTATAGTGAGAATCTATAATTATTTGTTATGGTTCTTTTATAGGATGTGCATAAAATCCCATGAAACTTGCTACGTGACACATGCTTGGTTGCAAAGGCCATTTGCCGTCCTTAATGTGCAGATGCCCCGCCCCGCCTAGCATGCTGCGCTCGATTGGTACCTATGTTAGCAATTGCTAAATAGTGTCTAGACTAGTTGAAAACACTTCGAGTGAAACTGTCTTCAAAAGATCTTGTAACAAATTCCTCGTACGTTATTCATGGATTTCGGGGGTGAAAAATAATTAGCTGCTATTGATACGTTATATATTGGTATTTTGATGCCAACTTTGTTGAATGGGAGTTGACTTGTAAAAACACTAAGAGAAGCCAAATAAATTATGTAGGAATACATTTATTCCATTATCCATTAATAAAATTTACGAGGTCAATTTTATCAAAATATCTGTGTTATGAGAAAGACTGTTTTTTTTTTCAAGAATAACGAGACCTTTGAACAAAATGTTTCGCATCTTAAATATTTCCGTAAGGTGCTATTTGACAAACAATTCCTTGTTGCGTAATAAATAGTAAGTCTTCCCGGACTGAAGAGTGTCGTCAGTTCGGAGTTCACCTACCAGAGTCATAGTTCTCGGTGTAAGTTACCATTGAAATTCATTTTGCAGGCCAGGTACGAGTATTGTATGACGTTAAATAAAAAAGATTTCAAATTTCCAATAAGCGAAATTAAATCATTGATTGCAATGATATAGTTAAACATACATTGTTATTATTGCCGTGAGTAGTTAATTGCTAATTAACTGTTTTGAATCAGTTCAAATGAATCCTGAAAAGATTTCAATTCACTTCAATGTGATTTATTGAGTTATATCACGTTTTCATCCAATCGTCATTCCCAAATTATTCCTTTGGTATTTATTAACTTTAAATGTCAATAAAAATCGGTAAAAATAGATACTTACGTAATATGGGACTACAAGAATAACATATTTTATGCAATGTTTACGGAAATCTTAACAAAACCGATGTGCAAAAATAAATATTGATCGTTAATTTTGATATAGAACGCATAATGAAATACCTGAAGAATCTTGAGAAAAATCGTGATTTTTAATTTGCAAAGGTTAATCTGAAATTTACGAGATATTTTGATAATCTTAAGAATTCAAATCGTGTTATTTAAAACATCTTATTAGTTACAAGTAGCGTTTCTATTTTGGTTTGGAAAGTCGATCGTTCACTTGAAAGTGAAAATTGACTGACGTGTTATTAAACAAATCTTTTGAGACTGAAAAAACTTTAGTGTTCTGTGATAGTTTCAAGAGCGAATTATAATTTGATGGACCACACTCCTTTATAACTAATAATAATTTTACTTCATTAGATATTTGACACACTTTGTTTCATTTGATATTTAATTATATATTGGCACATTAAAGCTCATCGCATTTTTTTGGGTAAAGAAATTTTGGAAATTTTCACTTCCATTGAGAAAAACAAAAAGTATTTTTAAAATATTAAAAATAAAAAGTTTCTCATCAAAAATGATTGATTTAAAGAATATAAACCTCATATTAAAAAAAATCCACCGATACATTAATGTGTGCCTATTAAGATAAAAAAGAAGACTTGGTATTATTAATTATGCTGTGTGAAAATATGTCAGCTTGAATGGTTGATACAATATCGAACTGTTAACTTCATTTAGTACATAAATAAAATCTTACTTAGTAAAATCTAAGGGTTTTATGAAAATTTATTTACATTTGGGAATTGTTTTAAATGTCAGAGTTATTAAATATCAGACTAAACCCCACTTCAAATACTCAAATCTCTCAATCTTGATATTCATCACTATCCATGAACATTGATCGATGTAAAGTCACACAATTATAAAAAATCGTAGTGACTATGGGAAGGAGAGTAGATATTACTGAGCACTATTTGTATACTTAGCATATGTTAATATAGCCAATTTTTACTACATACTATAATACTTATCGTCCAGGAAATATGTATGCATAAGTATTATATTATTAAATATGTTGATTTCAAGTACCATTGACTGTCTGCATTATTTCATTGAGCTGGATATCAATAAGGTTTGTGGGAGTACTTCTAAGCTAAATGGGGGCATAATGCTCTCTTACGGAGTACACTAAGACCATCACTTTGAAATCAATCTTCTTTGGTATGTGTCCGGCTCTGCCTCCTCCTAATCTGCGGCGCAAAGACGCCTTAATGAGGAATTACCAAAACGTGTGCCTAAATGAGACCCTTTTAATGCACGTGGGAGTTTCTTGTCCTCTTTCGACTCACATAAGATCCCGACGACCTTTCTACATTGAAGAACATCGTTTAGCTGAGAGGAATGCGAGCTCATTGGATAGCTGGTGACAGCAATGGAATTGGTCCTCGGTCAGAAATCTTCACCTTGTGAATGAACCTAACGTGTTTCCTGCCTGGAAGATTTTTGTATACCCTGGATCGTCTTAGACATGGCCATGATTACGGTGCACACATTTTGCATAGGTTGAATTTCATTGATCCCCCGTTGTGCTCTTATAGAATGGTCCCGACTGTTAGTCATGTCGTGGAAGAACGTCCAATATATTCATTCCTGGAAGGACTGGAGGATATCCATCAGGCTACTTCATTCATCAGACTGTAACATGAACAAGATACCAGAACATCGGACTGCGAGAGAGAATAAAAAATATACGTGTGATATTGTTGACAAAGCTATAAACGAGAGACCAAAACTTTCTATCGATCTCTAAAAAAAATATTGATTAAGTGTTGTCCACTTTCGTCTATTGACAACAGCGCATACCAAATTAGGAAGCATTCAAATGGAATTGACTGAATTTCATAACATATAATCCCATAATTAAATAAATTTAGGTGCATAAATATTCTCAACGTCAGTATTCCAATGCAATTTGTTAAAACAATGTGGGCGGATAGTATTATAAATAAATGATTAACGTTATTTCACAGCATGGAATATTAAATGTATAACAATCCTTACATTTCGACAAATAACAAATAGGAACCTACAAATATGGAAGGCATATTTGGAAATTTATTATTTAATGTTGATATATTACGATTTCATAACATCGAAACCATTTCAAGGGCGCAGATTTAAGTAATGATTGGACTATAAATTACTATTCTCTCAATAATTTTATATTATAATAAAAACTTTGCAAGCGTTTAACGATACCGAGATCGCAGTTTAATCATTCCATATAAGGAACAAATGGGCCAAACAAAAATATTGAGAAAGAGGTTAACCATTTCAACAGCAAACTATGATTTTTTGTAAATTTTAAGCAAGGTAGTTCGTAAAAAAGTGTTGAGTGTTTTCTATTTTGCGAGAATTTTTAAATTATATGAATTTTCTTTTTTCGTATATAGTACTTCTTTCACATACATACATCATCTCTTGCCTGATTTTCTGTCGACAAAAATGATCTTCATAGATTACATTTGATGAATACAGCTTACAGCTTACCTTCTATAGACCAGGTTTAAAACATAAATCTTAGTCTGAGTCAGCGGCAATTTGCCTTTTTTATCTCTGTTTTCAGATCCGACTAAAGGAATTTTGCCGCATATACGAGTGTTGACATATTTTTAACAATATTATACTCGTATGCGGCTACAGTTTTTTGTAACTCCTCTCAAATTTACCCGTTGAAATATGCTAGCTTTCACTAGATATTTGTCGATCTTCAAAAATACATAATAAAAAACAACCATTATAAAAATATCTTTTTTTTAATAGTATTGTATTGTACTTTCGTTACACACAGAACATCCTAGCGGGTTGTCGTGTGGTAATCTCTTCCAACTAACCATAACAGTTTTAAACAATCCTTAAGGGAAAACGAGACCAATAGGGACCAATAGGGACCAAACCCGTAACCTCTGGGCTGGAAGACAGGCATGTTATTAACTAAACCACAGAAATTGTCAGTACTGATATTATAATTTATATAAATACAAAAATTCAACTATTTAGCTTTCAATTAAACCTAATGATTTCAATTAAACTACAATAGCAAACAATATTGCTTTTGTTAAAACTGGTTCATTTGGAAGTTGAATTTTTTAGGATTTTATTACTATTTTCATTTTAAATTACAACATAAGTTTTAGTAAACCAAACAATGTATTTTGTGAAAAATTACACACATTTATTGTTCAATTATATTTCTTAGATTGACCGGAATTATAAAGAAATAAAAATTGTATTTTAATACAAAAAGGCTATTATTTTGTGTATGTTCAAACTCGCTGCTCGATTTAGTCGATTACGTGCAGCGCACGCATTGTTCGCAAAATCACGCTGTCCCTGTGTGTATTCATCCAAAGCGGATTTTCTATGATTACGTGATCTATCTTATTCCGGTTCTTTGGTTGAATCATGCTTTCTTTGCTGGTCATCCCGGGGAACGATAGGTCAGTCACGAGACTGGCTCAATCTATGGACATGACCGTCACTGATATAATCGTATGCGTTATCCATAGCGTTTGATTGCTTTTTCTAAATGACTCATCAAAAAATAAGTTATTTGAATTTTGTGACTTAAACCATTTGATAGACTTGATTGAATGGATTTCATTGTTGTTATTGTTTCTTTTAAAATGTGTCTGAGAATATTGCAAATATTGGTATTCCGAGAGAACAAAAGAGCCGAAAATAAATTATTATATTTACATTAGTTTTATCAAAATCTTTGGTAATAAAACTTATGATACGAACTTTACTTTACTTTAAACTAACAAGTCTTTCATTTATGAATATTAAATTATAAAGAAATACAATAATTTTAAATGTTGCTTTATAAAGCAATATTTAGTGAGTTTACTTCACCTCAAGGGTTCTTAATATACCATCATTTGTCGACGATTTGAGGTAATAAGAGGATATTTATATTTTTTTAAGCACTGTCTCTCAATCCAGTGATTGTGAGCTCGATTCCAGCTAATACCCAATTTTTTTTAATATAGTTTCAATCCGGTTTTCATTTAAAGCTTGTTTAATATCTTCTTAGTTGATTGGAAAAGATTATCATATATAATAAACCCACCAGATTTTACTGTATACAACGAAAGTGTAAAGCAATAAATACAGTTTTCTCGCGATTTGACTTCTGAATGCGCTGCACCTGCAGACAATGCTGTAAAGCGAAGCCTCTTATTGGTTTCGCCGATGCACATTTCATCTCTAAGGTCTGAGCCTTCACACAATATTGAGAATGTAGCGATAAACAGCAAAATGCGACCTTTACTTAGACTTGTGACCTATAGTGATGCAACGCAATCGGCGCAATGAGCCGGTGAGTTTTGCGTAATTTTATAGTTTTGATATCGCTTTAATTTGGGCCATGCATACTAAAGCCGGTTATTGCAAATTTCATCGACGCACTGTGCATAGCATTTGTGTCTGAGAAACTGGCTGAAATTACTTGCTACACAACGCAGGTGACTTCTACTAAACGGTTCATATGAGAAAATGAGAATAATGGAATATTTAAATACAATATGCCAGTTTTTATCCTAGCTGAGTTTCCATGCCTCGGGGAAGCGTTTCAAGCACCGGGTGTTGGCTGTCATATCTTTGTGTGTCTTTTTATTTGCTTTCATTTTAGTTATTTTATCACTTTAGCTAAACTAGTTTTGCACTGAACTTCTTTAAAACGATATATATTAGTTCGTAAACTATCTAAAACCTATAAAGCATAAATTTAAAGCATTTTAGTCTAAATTCTGATGGTGATAATTATGTTGTACCAGACAACCCTCTACTCAGTCAGGTTTCTTTCCCCAATTTAGAATTTATTTGCGATGTATACATTTTTATTTCCTTATCTTAAAATGCTCATTTAAAAATGTGTACCTACGTTGCTCATATACTATAAGGGATGTATGTAATCTTATACGACAAATTAGGAATTAAGTCATTAAAAATGTGTACCTACGTTGCTCATATACTATAAGGGATGTATGTAATCTTATACGACAAATTAGGAATTAAGTCATTAAAAATGTGTACCTACGTTGCTCATATACTATAAAGGATGTATGTAATCTTATACGACAAATTAGGAATTAAGTCATTAAAAATGTGTACCTACGTTGCTCATATACTATAAAGGATGTATGTAATCTTATACGACAAATTAGGAATTAAGTCATTAAAAATGTGTACCTACGTTGCTCATATACTATAAGGGATGTATGTAATCTTATACGACAAATTAGGAATTAAGTCATTAAAAATGTGTACCTACGTTGCTCATATACTATAAGGGATGTATGTAATCTTATACGACAAATTAGGAATTAAGTCATTAAAAATGTGTACCTACGTTGCTCATATACTATAAGGGATGTATGTAATCTTATACGACAAATTAGGAATTAAGTCATTAAAAATGTGTACCTACGTTGCTCATATACTATAAAGGATGTATGTAATCTTATACGACAAATTAGGAATTAAGTCATTAAAAATGTGTACCTACGTTGCTCATATACTATAAGGGATGTATGTAATCTTATACGACAAATTAGGAATTAAGTCATTAAAAATGTGTACCTACGTTGCTCATATACTATAAGGGATGTATGTAATCTTATACGACAAATTAGGAATTAAGTCATTAAAAATGTGTACCTACGTTGCTCATATACTATAAAGGATGTATGTAATCTTATACGACAAATTAGGAATTAAGTCATTAAAAATGTGTACCTACGTTGCTCATATACTATAAAGGATGTATGTAATCTTATACGACAAATTAGGAATTAAGTCATTAAAAATGTGTACCTACGTTGCTCATATACTATAAGGGATGTATGTAATCTTATACGACAAATTAGGAATTAAGTCATTAAAAATGTGTACCTACGTTGCTCATATACTATAAGGGATGTATGTAATCTTATACGACAAATTAGGAATTAAGTCATTAAAAATGTGTACCTACGTTGCTCATATACTATAAGGGATGTATGTAATCTTATACGACAAATTAGGAATTAAGTCATTAAAAATGTGTACCTACGTTGCTCATATACTATAAAGGATGTATGTAATCTTATACGACAAATTAGGAATTAAGTCATTAAAAATGTGTACCTACGTTGCTCATATACTATAAGGGATGTATGTAATCTTATACGACAAATTAGGAATTAAGTCATTAAAAATGTGTACCTACGTTGCTCATATACTATAAGGGATGTATGTAATCTTATACGACAAATTAGGAATTAAGTCATTAAAAATGTGTACCTACGTTGCTCATATACTATAAGGGATGTATGTAATCTTATACGACAAATTAGGAATTAAGTAATTAAAAATGTGTACCTACGTTGCTCATATACTATAAAGGATGTATGTAATCTTATACGACAAATTAGGAATTAAGTCATTAAAAATGTGTACCAACGTTGCTCATATACTATAAAGGATGTATGTAATCTTATACGACAAATTAGGAATTAAGTCATTAAAAATGTGTACCTACGTTGCTCATATACTATAAAGGATGTATGTAATCTTATACGACAAATTAGGAATTAAGTCATTAAAAATGTGTACCTACGTTGCTCATATACTATAAGGGATGTATGTAATCTTATACGACAAATTAGGAATTAAGTCATTAAAAATGTGTACCTACGTTGCTCATATACTATAAAGGATGTATGTAATCTTATACGACAAATTAGGAATTAAGTCATTAAAAATGTGTACCTACGTTGCTCATATACTATAAGGGATGTATGTAATCTTATACGACAAATTAGGAATTAAGTCATTAAAAATGTGTACCTACGTTGCTCATATACTATAAAGGATGTATGTAATCTTATACGACAAATTAGGAATTAAGTCATTAAAAATGTGTACCTACGTTGCTCATATACTATAAGGGATGTATGTAATCTTATACGACAAATTAGGAATTAAGTCATTAAAAATGTGTACCTACGTTGCTCATATACTATAAGGGATGTATGTAATCTTATACGACAAATTAGGAATTAAGTCATTAAAAATGTGTACCTACGTTGCTCATATACTATAAAGGATGTATGTAATCTTATACGACAAATTAGGAATTAAGTCATTAAAAATGTGTACCTACGTTGCTCATATACTATAAAGGATGTATGTAATCTTATACGACAAATTAGGAATTAAGTCATTAAAAATGTGTACCTACGTTGCTCATATACTATAAGGGATGTATGTAATCTTATACGACAAATTAGGAATTAAGTCATTAAAAAATGTTTGAATATATACTCGTAGTACTATTACTGAATACTTGTCGCTTATTAATATTATGCACGTGAATATTATTATAATTTATTATACTTCTCATATTACTCAAATTTCTAGATGTGAGTCATGTAAAAATGCTTAAATATATAATTTTATCACTGAATACTTGTCGCGTATTAATATTATGCTCGTGAATATTGTTATAATTTATTATGAGTCTCACTCAGTATTACTCGAATTTATAGATGTGACGCATATAAAAAAGAATCCGTCCAGATCTCTGCCCTGCCGCTTGAGGCAAGTCGGAATGTGAAATCAATAATCCAGTCTTCAAAACTTTCGTTGTTGCTACAAATTTATCGTCAATCTAGATGTGTCGGGTTGGCAGATTGAAATGATACAAGGATGAAGGCTGTCACCACGATGTTTCATTATACCTTGTTAAAAAGCGATACTTCGATATCTTGACAATGAAAAATGATGCTGATGATGTTTATTTTTTATCTCATTAAAAATAAATATTTGCATTTCGCAAGAGATGTGTTGTTTTAACGTTCTTCAAACTTTTGTACTTGACATTTATTGGGTTAATATTATTACTATCGGATATTTCAAATTTGGACATATGATAGGTACTTGAGATTGACTGACGGTTATTGATTTAATTGAGTTCGTTAGATTCATTTCATTGTTGAAAAAATATTTTCTTCTGTTTGTTTATGTATACAGATAGTACAGTTCTCTATTTCGAACATATTTCGTACTTGTACATTTACTAGTAATTAATAGAGTTCTGTATATTTAACTATCTTACTCAGCACAATTCAAATTCCCATTTTAATTAATTAATTAAACATGAATTTCAACGACGAAGATCTCGATGTGTTAATTGAAGATCACGCAGAACTCAGAATGGTTTGTCGAACTAAGACCTAATTGACCTACAAGAAGTAAATAGGATACAAACTAAAACATAAGAAGCCGATAATGAAGAATCCATTGTCAAGACTTTGACAGTCAAGAGTATAAATGAAGCCTTTATTTATATCATTGTTTAAATTGCTCGTGAAAGAATATGACCCCAATAGAGAATTTATATCACAAGTACGTATGGTAATTCATACGAGTAGAAACGCAGCATGCTGTAGAATTATCTATCAAGAAAAGAAAAAGAAGGGTAGCATTCAGTTATCTCTTGATAAGTTTACTATAAAGAAAACACTCAATAGTAATACACATCTTTAACTTTATTAATAATACGTCTAAATAACTTATAATAACGAACTATAGTTTTGTGTTCATATTTTGAATTTATGAATATTATTCTTGTTTCCATTGTAAAATAAATATTTTAAAACATTGTTTTTTTTTGTATAGATACATTCAATTTTCGTACACATTCTCAAGAACAAATTATGTATAAAAGTCGAGGACTACCTGGACACAGGAGTTCCGAAAAAAAAAAAAACGGTTTGATATGGAGCTACTAAACTAAAATTTCACTTAAGTTCATCCTTTTTTGTAACTTTACAGTCTTGGGTGCTAGTAAACTTTATAGCACATTATTGCTTTACAGTCGTACATTTGGACGTATGTACGCAAAAGGGATCCAACCATACTGTGCTTGTTCTGAGATAACTCAGGAAACATCCAGTCACTTTGATTGGGCTTGTATGGAATATTTTTAAGATGGAATTTAAGCATAAAAATCCGTGTCGTTGGCTTGATACTTTTGCAGATAATGGATTCCAGGTTCTTCGATTTCAAATAAATTAAGACATGTACTATGTGAGTTGGATCTATTTTTTTGTTGAGTATAATTGTTATTTATATTCATGTTTTATTTAAGAAAATGACGACCTCCGTTGCTCAATTAGTAAAACGCTTGTCTTTCACCCGGAAGTTTCGGATTCTATTCCCAATAGTCAGCCATAAAAATGTCTGGTTACAATACTTTAATGCTAGAGGTAGGCGAGATATGTTACGTTACGTGTGATAATAGTATTGCTAATACTTGCGATGACGAACAGCGAGATAAGTGCCTATTCCAGTGGTTTTAAGTCTGAGGGTTCGATTAACAGGGCTCAAGATAATGTCTGAAATAAAGTTAACTGATATTAAAACATGTATAAAATATGTACGAGTACATTAAAAACGCCAGTACAAGTAGATATTATAATATAAGAATGACGCAAAGAAATTAAAGTTTTTCCAAATAGTGTAAAACAAATAATAATTTATTGTCAAAGTCAACAAAGCTGACCAAATCCTGTTTTTAATTCAGATTATTACGATAAAGGATTAAGTTTCATGGCCATCATTAATTTAATTGACATATTTTAGGTTTGCCAAACTTGTACTATGCATAATTAATTATAAATTAACGATTTATTTTATTCATCCGATAGCTTAACAAAATTTTGCAAGTATTTCAAACAAAAAATTAAATCAAGTTTATTTTTTCATACCATTTTAAATTAACTTAAATAGTTATGATGATTTTTTCGTGCAAAAGGGTTTTTTTTTTAAGATTTACTGTCTTAAAAAATTGCAATTTTTTATTGTTTTTCTTGAATTCAATATTTCATTCACACCTTAGTGGCCTTAGGAAAAATCGGAAAGGAATCCTTTTTAAAAAATCTGAAATCCAACGGGAATCAAACCCGCAACATCCAGGCTGGGAGACAAGCGTCTTACCAACTAGGCCACGGAGATCTTCGTCGTGTAACTACATTAAAAAACGTTTATTGTAATTTGTTTAGTGACACGCTGTTTATTCCACTATATAACGGTGTAACCCTACCAGTTTCAAGGTTTTCCCCTCATCATCAGGGGAGTCAAAACAAGACTTTTGTCTCCTGATGATGAGGTGAAAACCTTGAAACTGGTAGAGTTATACCGTTATATGAAGTGAAATAAATAGTTTTTGATTAAACAAATAACAATGTCTTTAAACCTCCACAGTGTTAATGCCTTAACTATAGATAACATAAAAAAATATTTAGTTTTTATAGAAAAAAAATTTAAATCTTACAATAATATTTCTTAATCACAGATTGTATTATTTAATATTCACTAATAATCTTCATATCCATAGGTCGTGGGTTCGATTTCCATTGATACCGATATTCTTTTTAAAACATATTTTAGTCTGGATTTCACTTAAAATTTACTCAACACCTTTCTGGCTGCCAGGTTGTACTATATACAACGAAAATGAAATAAAATACAATAATTATAAATCTCATTTGTTCATATTCATTAATTTTATGATACGACTTGTCAAAAATATAACGTGGCAACGCATTATCTATCCTGAAAATATTATTTTGTTTAAAAAATAAAACAATGTTAATGCGAGTTTCAATTAACTTAGTAAGAAAACAGAGGATATACTCCACATTTACTTAACGTTCATTGTTTGGCAAAGCCTAAAAAGTCCGCATTCGCCTCTGGTCCAGGGAAGTGTACCGTAATGTGGTTTATCCGCCCCATGCAGCTGATGCAGTCGGCCCGTGTGGGGATGGGATGGCGCCTCCACCCGCCTCGGCCCTGGCTGTTTGCCAAACTTCGCAAAATCGATAGGAACGACTCGACTCAAAGGACGGTAACAAAATAATAAAGACAGATTCTATTCAGCAACATTGCCCGGTCGCCAGACTTGGGATTTCGATTAATAGAAAGTGAAAGCTCGAAACCCAAATACTATAACATATATTATTGTCTTCCTAAAAATATTGAAAGTAATTTTGTAATATACTGTATAGAATTGGGGCTTAGAAAATTTATTTTAATTTGAATTATTAACTCATACTATGACAAATTAACTCATACTATGACAAAATAAAAACCTGAATATTTATTTATTTAGACAGTATTTATTGCACAGTTTACAAATTGCGAGTTTATTGCCCTTCGGCTCTCCTTCTCCTTGCAACTAACAAGACCAGAGTTACGCAGACTTGTGCACATTTCTGGATGAAAGGTTACGTTATTTTTAAAAGTAAAATAACTTAAAGCTTTAATAAAAAGAACAAATTAAACAAAAAACTGTAAAATAAAATATTTCCTTATGTCACCAAAGTTGTTCCATCTGGAAAATCAGATGGAACATCAAAAAGGACAAGGAAATAGAATCTATGATGAATCACATTTCGTCATTAAAGATAATTGTTATATTTTTTACGTCACTGTTTGAAACAACGAGGGTGCCAATCTTACAGCAGCCAGTACCTCGATGTTACTTTATCTTCATAATATACGAGTATATAAAAAAAATATCTACATCATAAATGTTAATCCTCCATCAAGCTGGAAGAGGTTGCCAGTTGCCAATAAACCCACCATATTGTACATGTGTATAGTTACAATAAGGTGTTATATAAATAAATGGAAGAAAATATATTTACACAAAAAAAACGAAAAAAAAAATTCTGGGGATGATATTCTATTACGAAAGAGTGTTACAATAATATTTGACTTATTTTTTACCGGCTGTATGATACTTGTGGTTATACTTTTGATGATTTACCTTCAAATATACGATATGATGGGCTATCCCTCGTGATAGAAGACGCTTTTGCGTGTGTTGGTTTATTGTGTGCAAGATGTACTTCAGCAAGAACACAGTTTTGACAGATCAAACCCAAAATTCCAATGTCAAGGGGATTACAATTTCACGATAATCGGCAATTTCACGATAATCCTGTTGCCTTATGTTAGAATAAGTTTTATATAGCGCTATTTTAGTATTGATATCTAGCACATAAAGTATAGGAAAACATGAACTCAAATGTAAAACGGTCTAATAGTTAAAACCAGGGCTGTGGAGTCGCTTAAAAAAAAACACGACTCCGACTCCGACTCCGATTCCTATATTTACCAACAATACGACTCCGACTCCACAACTCCGACTCCACGACTCCGACTCCACAACTCCGACTCTACAACTCCGACTCAAAAAAGCTCAATTTTAGCAGGTTGTTTCCTACCTTTGCATATAGCCATTTTTTTCATGTTATAGGGATAAAAATAAAACAAGATCAAACTTTAATAATTATTTATTAGAATGTATTCTTAAAAACAACATTGCTTCTATTAAATCTGTATTCGTAGAGGCTCTCAAATCAGAATTGAGAATTTTAAGAGCGGAAAATAACCGCTCTACGGATACTTGGGTTGGGGGTTATGCTGTAACGATCAATGCTGAATCTTTTACGATTTCTAGATACCGCTGTATTGCCATTTCAACATTTAACTTATAAGTTCGGTCAATTTTTTCCATTATTTTCAATGCATCATAAAATTCAATTTTAAATTTTGAAATAGAGTCTCCTTCATCTATATTGGGACTGTGATTCAAACGAGGACGTTTTAGTTTATCTTATTCATTGAGATATTTTTCAAAATTGTCTTCAGATTCAGCGGTGTCGGATGAAGATGATGATACTTCGTGTACGTTGCCTGCTGTCGTCTCTTTTTCTAGTCGAAGGCCTTTCATACGAACGGTTAATTCAAACAGAGCGTTTTTCGCTCTATTTATTTGTTCTTCCGTCAATGTGGATCGAACCATGGGGTTAACATAGATCCCAGCCAACAGAATTTTCTTTCGACGTGAGAAAGGAGACAAACACATTTTCGTAGACTTTATGCATTAAATGGATCTCGGTGATTCACCATATCGGCGCGACTTGCGCCTGCAAGTTTAATATTCGTGCACAATACACATTCATTATAATATAATAATTAAAAAAAAATGTATTTTAAATTTTAACGAAAAATTAGTCGGAGTCGCTCGTTTTTTACGACTCCTACTCCGACTCCGACTCCGACTCCGGCCCAAACACCGCGACTCCGCGACTCCGACTCCAACTCCGACTCCGACTCCACAGCCCTGGTTAAAACTCTAATAGCAATCCGCCAAGAATCGAACCAGGGGCGCTCACTTGCTAAGCATGACTGCTAACTATTAGACATCTGTCGCCTTAAAATATTGAATGGTTTTTCGAAAAACCTCAAAAAGAAAGGTTTTATAACGGTGCGTAAACTAAAATGCTAGAGAAAAAATACTACAAAATTTTACTCGAGTGACATTTTCTTTCATGATTTGACAATTTTATGTCAGTCCATTTCTCCATTAAATCAAACATACAATTTACTACTTTTTATTTCTTCTATTATTTTTTCTGGTCAAATAATAAACTTGAAATGTATTTACCACCCGGTGATTGTCAATACAATATATTTTTTGCGAATAGAATTTATTACAGATACAGTTTTTAATATCATTTGGATACATACTACTTGGCAATAAATTATTCTTGACGGAAAGCGATAATTTTTCACCCATAATTAATTCAGAATATTTTATGTAACGATTATCTCATTCATGTCACTACCAAAGATCGTAAAGAAGTTAGAATGGCAAATATGAGGAAAAACAATATAAATAATTATGTATATTGTAATGATTTAGCCTTAAAATTATGGTTGTTTATATGTGATCTTTCATTAATATACTATTAGAAAAAGGCGTAACGTTTGTTACTACATGCCATTTCCGTATTGTAATTTGATTACATGCATACATACCATCACGCCATGCACACAGCTCACGCATTGTCCATATCCCCATATATTATCTTCTGTTTTTCATATTTTTTATCTTTCCCTCAAAAAGAATTCTCCAACTATCCCCTTCTACTCTTTCCTCACTCTCCCTCTATCTCACTTTTAACATATTTCAAAGATATAGCATATATTTAATTTCAAGTACAATTTTTTTATAGCGCCGTTTAGTGAGCAAACTCTCCTCAAGAGCGCTCTAACTCGCGACTCAAATCCACTATCATTAAACTAATCACGTCTGGCAGCTATAACAGTGCCCGAGCGACTAATGTATTACTTTCACTGTATACAATACAATCTTGTGACATTATTGGCATGTGGCAATCTCTTCAAACCAACAAGAAAGCTGTTTATAAAGCCTTATGTGAAACCAGATTGTAAAACATTTTTTAATTTTTGGATCTCAAAGGGAATCGAGCCCGCAACATCCTTTATAGAAGACATGCGTCTTACCAACTACGCTATGGAGGTTGTTTTGTTAAGTATATCACAACTCATTCTCGCAATGTAGTCAAACCATTTCAGGATGTGTTCCTTATTTCTACTTATACTTAGGTACTTATCTTAACATTCGTCTCCAACAAACAGTTATCTATATTCGATAATTATTTTCTTAACTTATTTTGAGTACTGACTCCCATTATTGTAATGCCAGATTTTCTGGGTAAGAAAGTACAATATTTATTTTAAGACACGTGTAATGTTTTTTTTTTTATTTCCTGCTGTGTAGAAGACGAAACCTTGATTTCGATTTAATTATAAATTGTACTTTTAAAACAAATTAGGGCTCGAATGATGGACTTGAAAACAAATACGAAAGAACTGATTTCCTTGTTTTTCACGAGGTATATACGGTTATGAACAGCGGTTTCTTTATTTTGGCAATTTTTTATTAATTTTGAAGTCACTGAAATTTTTAATTTCTCCAAGCCTTTACACAAGCGGGTCTATAGGTAGAGCTTTGCGTTATGATTTATTATTACTCATAATAAAGTTATTATAAAATAAATTTTTAAAGAAAGATAAAATGAGCGAGAGCAAGTAAAATAATCATATTATTTTGTTTACATCAACCTGAATTATCCCTCAAGGAAAAATTTCCCTAACTGGAAGAAAACCACTTGAGTACTTGAAACAAAAGTGTCGGTAAGTACTTGTATACAAATTTAAACAAACTTAGGACTATAAATTCTAAGTGAAAGTAATCTCAGGAAAACCAAAGCTTTTAAAGACATGAAGGAGTTGTAAGAACAAGATGAGCATTAAAGTGCAACTCTTTTTTCATATTTGTCTAAAATTTAAAAAGTCGCAATTATGTATAGATTATGTTACTTCGCCATACAAGTGGTTTTATAAAAAAAGAAACAGCGTCTGTCATAATTGAGGAGAATACGGTTGAGAAAGTTCAGCCTTACGTAGATCTTGGGCATACAGTCACGCTTGGGAAGAAGAACCAAGATGCCGGAATTGAGAGAAGACGCGGTCAAGCCTGGGCTGCATTTGGTAAGCTATCCTTAATTCTAAAGTCTCCAAAGTGTCAAAGCTAACTAAATAAAAGCCCATTCGATTCATATAATCTTTCAGTACTCGGGCTTAAAAAGGCAACGTTCATAAAACAAACAACGCATATGCTTAAGGTGATATAGATGAATATGGAGAGAAAAATGCGAGATATCTTATTATGAGACCATAAGACGAATGTATGAATGAAACAGCAAACCAAAATCGTAGACGTCGCTGAGAGAGGCGTCATCCAGAGATGGAACTAAGCAGGGCACATTGCTAGATGTAACGATGACAGGTGGACTCAGAAAATGCTAAAACGGCGACCGAGGACAGGAAAAACCCTAGTTAAAATCAACTGGCAAAAGAATGGGCAAACTACTAGTAAAAGCAAAGTGGCCATGATAGGAACGAGTTTATATCATTTGAGTCAACTAGGCTGACGATGATGACATGTGCTCACAATTTGAGTCAACTGGGCTGACGATGATGACATGTGCTCACAATTTGAGTCAACTGGGCTGACGATGATGACATGTGCTCACAATTTTCAAAAATATACTCGTACCAGTTTTCTTCTCAAACTCTTATGAGTAACAAAATACATGAAACTAAAGCTATGCATACTATGAGTTGAGATTTCACTGGACCAGAAAGGCATGGATGACTGTGATAAGGCCGGCATTGGGTCTTCAGGGTCTCTAAACCATAGAAATATATGACTTGCAAATTGATTGAAAAAAAATCAGGGCCTTATCCATACAATTTAAGCAGCTTCATTTAAATATAACGGGTTCTGTTGTGGAAAAATATTGTCGATTCACTGGTAGAAATTAAAGATTTTATCAATGCTCAAGGCGATCACAATGTATTTAATTTTTATACATTTGACATTGAACCATGATCTACCCAATTAGATATTATTATCAAGTATTAATTTTCGGTACAGTAATGTAACTTAAAAGAAGGCATTGAACCATTAATTAATTATTTTTGCAAAGGTATTAACTCCGATTCTTTGTAAGTAATATGTTGTACAGAAAGCAGTTTCGTATTTCTTGGATAGATTTCGTTAAGACAAAATTTTCGTTGCTTACTTCATTTCAAAGATGCTGAATGTATTGAAGATAGTGTCCACTCTGAAGATTGTTTACCACTGGTGACGATCAAGACAAATCAAGGCATGGATCGAGAATAACCAGCATTCTACACGAGAGATTGCTGAGATACTGAAAATATCGAAAATCACCATCCACGAGCATTTGATACAATTGGGCTTGAATTTGACCTAAAAAATACGAAAGTACTTTTCTGAAAACCAATATAAAATACAAGTAATGAGCTAAATTATACATGTCACCAAAAAGTAGTTTAATCTATGGTATGAGTTACGAAATAAAATTAAAATATTTTCAATTTCGATGTTATTATTAATTTAAAACAACCTACGGTTTAACTGTGAAGTAAGGAAGACAAACTTGAACTTTGCAGAAGAAGGATAAAATTAAGAGTAATGCTGTAAGATTGCGTGCATTAAGGAAAATTTGTGGAGTGTTAATGTATGAAAGAAAGCGGAATGAAGACATAAGAAGTGAATGCATGGGTAAAATGGATGTTTTAATTAAATTTAATTAAAATATAATTAATTAGCTGAAATTTCCTGATCTTAAACATAAAAGTTTGTTTTTCATTCATAGATTTTGTGTTCAGTTCAGATACTTGCCAAACTTGATGACTTCCATGGTCTCGTTGATAAGATGTATTTCTTCCGATTCGGGGATTGAGAGTTCGATTCCCGTTGAAAGCCAGATTATTTGAAAATGGTTCTAGTTTAGTTTTCACTTAAGATTTGTTAAATGGAAAAGATTACCACATGACAATAAACCTGCCAAGTTGTTACGTATACAACGAAAATGTAACACAATGTAATAAAAAAATCTTAATAAATATATTTTGCTTTACATCAAGACATTTTACTTACCTTTTGGTTGGCTGGTGAAGTTACCAAAAGAAAAGTCCACTTAATTGTATTTAAGAACACTGATATGTAAACTCGAATTTAAATCTCATCATCAATCAAACAGTATAAAATCGTTTGAACTTACGTCCGTAGGTAACACTAAGGTGTTGATAGTTAGAATATTTTTATTTTTCAAATATTAATTTACAGATGTCACTTCATAATATGGTTTTAAGACATAAAATGTTAAAAGTAAATAATGTATTTACTAAAAAGAGATGATTTGACAGAAATATAATATTTGGTTGAACAGAAAAATGTAACATTAAAACAAGAAAGCAGTTAATAATGAGTAAGTATGCTTGATTTTTCTAACATTTATAATATTATCACTCAATTATCAGATTCACATATCACTCTCACTCACTTTATATGCCGATATGTAAATACATTAATTTGGTTATTAATAGTTTATATAAAGTTTTTATCAATAAGATACTCGTATATGCTGTTCTGATGTTTCAATCAAATTCTACATTATTAAAATAGTCCAGTTTTATTTCGTCAATGATTTAACTCGTCATTTTGTTTGAAATATTCTTAAAATGTAAGTTTTTTATTGTTTCTGCAAGACAAAATTATATTTGAAGATGTTACAGGCTTACTATTATGGATCAATATGATAAGATGGCTGCAAAAAGAGCTGCAAATGCTAAAAGGAAAAAACGATTGCGTAAATCACAACAAATAAACAAGACTCGAGAGACGTAGCAACACTACGACAGCATTAAGCTGTACAAAGACAAACATTATTGACGGAGTGGGGTATTCCTAGTAACATAAGATATAAAATTGTATCTTCTCAACGTCTTGAAGAACTTTATAAATATTAACTACATCTTTGATGTTATTTATGAAGCAATTGGATAAAAAAGTTGATTGGAATTCGACACGTATATGAATTATAAAATTATTATTATATTTTTTAAATTTTAATAACTGTAAAACACATTGATGGTTCCAAGAAGAGGTTTTTCAAAACAGGTTTCTATGTAATTTAAAAAGTTAGACGATCGAAATTGATCATTTGAATTTAATAACCATAAACGAAGCATGCAAATTTAATAAAATACTTTTTTCTCTCAGTCGAGTCGCTCAGTCCAGCCACTTAGTAATCATTCGAAGATAGTAATCAGTCGAAGAGCATAAACAAGACATTATGCAAATCCATAGTTTTTTTTAACCCTGGTTGAAGAATGCAATTATCATATTATTACCAGTTATACGGATTATAGTTGAAAGAAAAAAACATTTAAGGCACTATTTTCATATTGACTTCCTCAATATTGATAAATTGACACTTGTGTTCAAGAATTTTGACGTTATATTGGTAAAAACATTTTATTTATCATTAATTTAGTTGAACGTAACACCTTATTTAATCCTTTTTTAAATTAATGTTACTTTTAAATTAACCATGTTTTAGTAAGAAAAAATAAAGTTTTCCAACTAATGAAATTACCCCACTGAGAATCCGCCTAGGAAGCACAAGCATAGAGCACGCAATGAATTATTTCTGGACAAAACGTGTTAGGTGGCAAATTGCGCCGTGGGTTTATTTTTTAGCTTAAAAAATCATATTCATACTAAATTTAATATTATACAGTAAAAATATGTTATATCTACCTACTTAATTTTATGCTTAAGTTACAGCGGTTCTATATTTTTTTAATATCTTCCACTGCAAATGATATATCGCTACTCAGATTAAGTGTTCTGTTGCTTTATTCAGATATTCATTTGAATTATACTTAACGCAAGTTTGTTGATGATGTAAAAGTATATTAAATAAATATTTTTTATCAAAAACCTTTACTATTTTGCTTTAACTGAAGGCGTCATTCAAATTGTTCTGTTATTGGTGTTTGTCATTAAGTACGAGTATAAATGCAATTGATTATATCTCCCCGTTTAATGAGATTCCTCAAACGACCCTGAGTTGCATATGTATGTATAATCTTTATCTTAATAAAACTAACTATATCTTTATCGTTTATTATAAATTTTCTATAAATCAGTGTATCATTTAGTGATTTTAACCTGGAAACTTTAGAACAGAACAGAACCAACACAGTTTTTGGTCACCCTTCAAGATTTTTATGTCCCGAAAGAAGAAAGACAAATTAAATATTACAATGTTTTTTTATGACACAGCGGAAGAAACTTGGTATAACATAAAGAGTAGAAGACAGAATCTAAAGATTAAAATTAACAGACATATCAGTTTCCTGATAAGATAAATACATTGTATTCATTCATTTGTATGTTAACCCTCAACATGTCCAAATTGATGATGCGGATGTGCTGGAGAGCGGGGGCGATAGACAGTATTTTTTTAATATTCAGTAATCGAGCCATGCGTTAAGAACCACTATAAGATGCAAGTAACTCGTAGTTGACTGTCGTACGTATTTGAAATACTACCGCGCGTAGATAGGCAACAATACCAGCACACGTGTAGCGCGTGCGAGTATGATACCAGACGAACTCTTTAAAAAGACTAGGATCCTATTTTTATTCTCTTTTTTGAGTACCATCGGAAATCGAACATGAAACTTCCGGGTGGAACACTACCATCTTATCAAAAAGGCCTCGGAGGTCGTCAAACCTCGGTTAGACAACTACTGACTATATATAATAATTGATATTATATTTTTTACTAAAAAACTTCTAAAATGCATGGAAAATTTTAAATAGCTGGATATGGATCTATGAAATAAACTGGAGTAGACATCGTCATTATCAAGTTGATTCATATTTCTATCTTGGTCAGTGTTTCAGAATAGTGAACCCAGTAAATTTGAAAAAAAAATCTATTAGAATTCCAGGGAATATGAGACCTGACGATTTCATAAAACGGCATAGAAATTGAACAAGCCTTAGAGCGACTTCGGTTATTAGAATACTGACTGGCATTAAAATGTTCATATCCGATCGACTGTACTGATGTCAATAAAAAAAAATACAAGCAAGTGTGTGTAGATAATTCTCGTTAGACAATCCTTTTTTGCAATTCAAAACAAAAAAATAATTTTCTTTTCAAAATATGACGAAATGATATTTAATATTGTTGGTTTTCTTAACCACACTATGTCACACAAAGCTTTTTGCTAAATAATATGGGTCATGAATATGTCAAGTGTTATGCAAATGCAAATATAGTATTACGTATCTTTATCACCTGACAGTTATTGCATCGCGTTGTAAATTAAAATGACAGTTTTAACACATTTGGGATACTTAATAATATTACAGTAAATATAAATACGAATAAAAATATTAATTTTATTTTATTCCCAATATAAACAGGTATCAAATTAAGTTTTTGTATCTCAACCTTCAAACTTGAAAGTAATTAAAAAAAATAATTATATATTCACTTAATAATTTAATAAACTGACGCCAGATTCATTTCAATATTTTGAAGATAGAAAAAAATTGATTTATTAAAAAAAACAGGAATATTGTATCGGAAGCAATGGGTTTTAGCTAACAAGAATGCCTGTATAAACCTTAATTCATCCAGAATTTCAGTATTATCGCATCTCTGGTATGGTAGCCCGGTGATATTGAAAATCTTGGGGTTGTATTAATGTAGGTCAGCACTGCTGACCTAAATTAATGCAACAATTTATTCCATAAAGTTAATTTGACGTACTAATAGCACAGATTCTAAACCTAATCCTTTTCAAAAAATTTACCACTCAAGAACCCATTAAGGGATACAAAAGACTTCCGATAAAATAAACCTTTTTAGAACATATTCTTAGCTAGTAAATATTAAAATACAAACAGATACCTTGTCTTGTATGTATATACTGGACCATTATATATTCAGACGATATTTTATCAATATTTTTAATGTTTTTTTTACTTTGTTTTTATAAGTTATTATTAGATCGGTATTTGTTTTTTTCTATGATGATTATTTAAAAAAAAATCGGCAGCGTTTTTGTGATAAAGTCACCCCAAAGGTGTCCCATTAACATGAAACATTGAAAGAGAAGCTAAAAAATCGACCAATTGAATGAGCCCAGACATCTTTTGCATACCACCTGCCCCTTAGTTGAAATCGAAGCACAGCTTCATTAGGGCAACTAAGCCTTGGAGATCCCGGAAATCTCTTGACAGGTTCCGCACAGGAATCGAGAGAACCAAAGATAACATAAAAATGGAGAACGTGGCGTGATGGATCAACTCTGTATCTGCGGTGAACAGCAGTTCATATGACACTTCTTGCAGCGCCCGATTAGCCCGGTGTCGTGTATCGAAGAGGACTTGATTCGTGCCAGAATTCTGGGCGGAAGAAGTATAGTGCCATTGCCACGATAAGAAGAACATGAAGATATCTCTCAAATACACTCTATCTATGAAACATATTATCTTTTATATGTAGGAGCATAAATTGGCCTTGTTTCTGTTTCACAGCTTGTGTATATCATAATCATAAACGTAATATATAATAAACATAATACTCGTATTTAGGTATTGAACATACTCGTACATCCCTAACATGCTTTTGAAATAAGTTATTTTTCTTTTTCTACCTGCAATCCATCAGAAACAGATGATGTCATAATCGTAAGCCATTGAATCAACACAGATTATTTTAATAATAACCAATAGTCGCTCTAAATATTTTGACTGCTCAAACATGCAAAAATACTACTCATCTGGACTTTTAAAAAGGACCGAAGCTTATTTTAAGCACTTTATTACAGGGCTATGTTTTCTTGGAATACAATTTTATAACGCATACATTGTTATGCTTGTTGGGTTAATAAAACTCACTTTAAATAATTTTTATTACACTTTTTGTAATGCACATGAATAATATATTCGACATTGTCGTTGTAAAATACAGATATTATAAGTTGATTTTGAATGCAGACATTATTCGAAGTTTATTTAAGCGAGATAATATGAAGATATTTATCTCGCTTATTTATAATAATGAATGGATATTTCGTAATACACTATCATTTTAAGAGAGCTTTGCACGAGAATTAGAATTTCTAAGAGATGACTTTTCCATTGATTTATCTTAAGTTTTTTATGCTTTTTCACAAAAACGCTGATTATATTTACATCTACGCATTTTTCTCTATAAGTGTATTATTAAAACACCTAAAGAATACACCTTTGGAGCGAGAATTTGTCAAGCAATTACAAAATTCCCAACAGGTGACTTCAATGTTTACTTATTTTTTTGTTTGAAACGTTTTGATGACGATAGACGTTACTTAATAGCTTGAATCAACATGTAATGTCCTTGTGTATTATACATCGGAAATCAAGCAGTTTGAAGACAACTATGACCTATTCGACAAAAAATCGTTCTATTCATCTTAGACGTAAAAAGATCATTAAGTGTGTTAGTGTTTGCCCAGGCACTCGGATCTGAATGAGCAGATACGCTCATATTTAATTATTTACTCAACCTACGAGTTCTAACAGTTGCAGTGGCGGAGTTAACTAATGCACGGCAGACTTATTCATTTGACACATCTTATGTTAAGTGAACTAAGAATTCACGAAGAATACGGAATGCAGCATTCTGTTATGTTCTTGTTAACTCAATACTAGTGTAATTATTCCCGAGCAGTCTCACTCGAACAAATCTCATTTTCAAGAACCTTGAAACCGTTTTGTATTTCATAAAAGAAAATGTATCTCGAACAATATGTATTCGATTTGATTTTATGCTGATTTGAACAAAAGCACTTATACGCTTTTTTAATCCAATTACAAAACATATCAATATTAAAAGAAAGACCGGGGCAATTTTCATTTATAATATAAGTATACGGTTTTCAAAAGCAAAAAAAAGAAAAAAACATTTTCATTAAAAAGGCATACTTAATAATACATTATACACGAGATTGTCATAAAACGTATGTTCAATATTTTTTTAATTCAATTCTAAATCTGGTTGATATTTGGACAAACATATGTGTATGCAAAAAATATATAACCCATATCGTTTTTTTTTTGTTAATTAGAAATATCAAATATCCACACCTCAATTCTTCATGTACAAAACTTTGAAGCCAGTATTAAATTGCATCCAAAAATCATTTCATGCAGGCTCATATAAAGCGACGATTTGTTTTCTCATAACAGGATGGATTTTTTGTGCATGTATTATATACGAGTATACGTGCATGGTCTACCACTCCAATGCCCACCACTAATCTAATACAGTCGTGTTATATTTCAGAACACATATTTTACAATAGAATCGAAATAATAAAAAAAGATATTATTTTCTAGAAGAAATCACTTTTTCTCCGCAGTTTAATAAGGTATATCAACTAATTATCAAATTTTAAGTTTAGGGAATATTTGGCATTGTATAGTAGTTCGTTGTTTCCCCTCAAACAGGTTTGTTGGCTAATAGAGTTAGGACATGTTTACTCCCTAGGGAATAGTTACGTCTTTTTCTTGGCAGTTTTAATTGAACTTAGGAGTTATGTAAGGGAATATCTTTACAGAACTCGGGTTTAGAAAATATTTGGTGAGCTAGATATACTTCGTAGGTTGGGTTTTCTATTCCGTGTCCAAATTAGAGCAACGAAAATGTTAGTGTTTTCATAAATAAAAAACTCACATTCATACGTTTTGTTACTATTGGAAATGAAAATTCGAAAGCTTTTATAACCTAACATTAATTTCTTAATTTCAGCTTAGTGGCCGAAATCAGATCAAGCACTCATATGCATAACTTGAAAAAGTTTCAACAAAGTCTTCAATTTCGTCAGCGGTCAGATATTCAAGAAATAGGGAGTGGAAATTTTTTATTGGTATATTTGTACTCTTTTATATACGAGTTGTTTGTATGAATTTTTAAAGAAAGATTTTGAGCATGAAATACACACTGGTTGAATATTTTATATAATTGAGGTAGATACGTACACTAATTTAAATAAACAAATATGTATAGTGAATATTTTTTTTGTAAATATACGTCATATTATAAAACAAATGTAATAATAAAATCAAATCTTAAAAGTATATTTCACGAGCAGACGTTAGTGTTTAATTAGGCAAAGTGCCAGTAAGACTAATTGATAGACTAAAAGTCAAGATAAGAAAGTGTTCATGTTCTGAAATTAGATAAACAATGGATACAGACAAGCTTTTTCACTCCAATGTTCATTAATAAATAATTTTTAAACTGCGAGTTTCAACTTTCTTCAGCGTGATCTGAACTAGTCCTTTCTAATGAACGTGAGAACGAGATTCTCGCTAGTGCCAGCTGTTCTTGACATATTGTTTTTGCTATAAGTAGATTTGATTTTTTACATTTTCCCTTTTTTATAATAACGTAATTAAAATTAATTACTTGAATTCAAAAACGAGAAACTCTCGCACGGTTAAAATGTGTCCCGACAACATTTCAATATTTATCTTGAGAATTAGTAAAGATATGCTGGCGGTATTTTCTTTAAAGATTTCATTGAAATTTGACAACGTTTGTTAAAAATAAATATTTAATATTGTTTTTTCTAGTCGCTAAAATTTCCATAAGTTTGTCGTCCTGTAAGTCATTGCACATAAAATAATATGGTACGTATTCGTACATACTTAATATGGTACGTATTCGTACATACTTAATATTTCTGCATTAATTGTATTTTATGTTATATCTTATTGATTATAAGTTTATGAGAATATATGTTGTTGTATCCATTATGTTTTATATTAAACTTGTCACTTTGTTTTAGAAAAAATGTATAGCTTCACATTTTAAACATTTACTGAAAATCAATTAGGTTTTCTTTTGAGGTGTCTTAAAACATTTTTTTAATACAAAAATATTACATGAAAAAAAATATGGAGTAACGATTTCATAAGAATATTCTTGAACAATAATTTCTTACCACTGAGCGCTTTTACACGAGAATAAAACTGATATAGAACTCATTTCAATATTATTGTTATACTACAATATATTTAAACATTTATTGAAAATAGCATAACCTAACAATGTGACAATTACCACCAATCAGAAAATGGGCCTTTCCATGGGATGCTTTATCTCTGACCGAAAATTCATAATAACATAAGATACCAATGTCTCTTTTTACTTTTTGTAATTTTTATCCTTTAAAAATCATGCTCAAAACTCTATAATTTTAAATTCTCTCATTCTACAGTCAGCATAACTGTTCCCTTTTTCCAACTATGTTTCATTATGATGATTTTATGAACAAAATACACGGGTTTCATTTTGTATCGTTCTTTTTAACGTACGTTTAGTGATGTAATTGAAAAGAAAAAAACTTGCTTTAAATACTGTGTTACGAAAGCGGTTCTCTAAAAATAATGCACACATTAAAAATAAATAATAGACTTGACTAAAGTAGGAATAATTCAAGTGAAAATAACTTTCAGGTGAAAATAGATCTTATATTATAAATTTTACATTAGATATTTGTGGACTTAAAAAGTCGTAAATCAACTAAAAAATAATATTCTATGACTCTTATTCTAACTATTTATAAAAACGTCACTTTAAAACACAGTACTTCATATAACATATACTAATTGTTGGGCTTTCATCGGGTGCCAGATTCACTTAGATCACGTTGTAGATTGTAGATTGGCTCCGTTAGAATTGCACCCATTTTAAAAACCTTTTTTTTTTTCAACATTTAAAAAATATAATTATATTTTGGTTCACAGTGAACAAACTTTCTTCTGCGTATAATAAAATAATGAAACTTGTTAGAAATTAACTCATTGATTAACGAATAAAAGTGTAAAGGGTTACATTATGAGTTACACGATAATCAAAAACACACAATTATAAAACTGAAAACATATAAAAATATTAAATGACATCAATGACTGAGAATGGAAAGTACAGAAAAGGGAACAAAATGAGAATTGGAAAAAGATATAAATTTTAGACTCACTTTTTACATTTTATTAAAAATAATTAATTCAAACCAGAATATGTTGTAAAGCTACATCTTAAAAAAGGAACTAGTGTACTATATATTACATATTTTGTTATTTGTTGAATATGTTATTTTATTGTTAATTTAAAATTAATTTAATCAATCCTCCTTCACCAATTCAAAAACTTTCAAAATTATTCTTACTTTGTTAGTTTTTATAATATGTGTGTGGTATAATTATGCGCATACATTTTTCATTCATGTGATGATTTTCTCATTTCAATTAAAAAAAACAACAATGCTAAGAGAAGTATGTAAATGTTTCAAGGGCGCATTTTTTAAAAATTCACTTAATGAACTTGACTTAGCTATAAAATGTAAAATAAAATAATTTACATCATAATTATCTGAAGAAAATTACTTCCCAATAATCATATCGTAAATATATAGTATAATTAATATGTACAAAAAATAAAAATTGAATGTAAATTTAAAAAAAACTTTGTATTTGAAATTTTATATTTGATTTATAAATTTCATTAATGGCCGTCTTTCTTCGATTCTAAGACACACTTTTTTCTTCATATAAATGTCTCGTAAAACGGGGCGCATCTTATAATCCGATGCGTGTATTGCAATCGTAGTTTTTTTTTTAATGAATTTAGAGATTACTTGAGATAGCAATACAAATACTAGCTGTTGACTGACAAGAAAACTCAGTTAAGAAAGCGCTGGCATCAAAATTGGCAGAATAGGTATCAATAGCTAATCCTAGAAAGAATAGTACATCACTCATTAAAGAAATGTTGCATCACCAACACCCTCGATGGGTCAGAAAACGATATACTATTGGGGAAAACTATTAATTTAAAAAAATTGTGTTTTTTTCTGTTATGGAATTGAAATTAAGGTGCGTCTAACAATCGATAACATCTTACAATGGAAGAAATGCAATTTTACGACTTTTTCGTATCATTTTATGTTATTCACGTATTTTCTGAGTTTTTATCACTAGACTCAAAGTTACTTCTCTGAAAACTTAAGTTTATTTACTGATCATTGCATGATACATTAATTGTATTTTAAAACCATTACGCCATATTCATATCAATTTATATTATTAAATTATTTTCTAAGGTTCTTCGAGTTTGATACAGGTGGACAAATCTAAGAACTTAAGTACATTTATTAATAACTGGTAAGGAGATATCAGCGTTCGTATGAGAGAATGAATATTTTCTGAAGAAAACAGCTGAAATTCAGCAAAGAATCGTGAAATACTGTGTCAAAAAATGTCTCTTAATTTACCAATAATTCATCTCAAAATCTATAACCAGTTTTATGAGACACGAGTGTAAATAAATAGTCTCCACTCAAGATACCATAACGTGCAGTCAATTCATATGTTCTCGAGTGTTGTTAATTCATAATCATCTCCAAGTACTTAAATGTATTTAGGGACGCTTGACACGTACGAGTACTTTGATGTATGGATCGATCCCAAAGAGCATAAATAGTGACAAAGCAAGGCCGTATTTGCGACAATTAGCATAAACATACCTTGCGAAAATATTCGCGTGGGCGGTATCATAGGGATCAGGTAAAACAGCTACATAATGTGTGGGATACGAGCAGAGTCGCTTTAGAGTCAATATCGCCTTGATGTGAAAATGGACATCTGAGCTTTAGTGTTAACCATCTATGTACTTGAAGTAGAATGGATGCACATATCTGGATTCCTTGATGGATATGGACGTGTTGCGTTCTTCTTGCAGGGTTGGTGTTTACGGCATATTCTAATCTATTTCACCCTTCTTGCAAACTAAAAAACTTTTCTTATCAACGACACAATACCCTGAACGACTGTGACGCAGTTGGTGAGGAAACACTTGCCTGTCAATACGGGGGCAGGAGGTCGATTCCCGTTAGTACCCATTTTTAATGGGCTCCGCTCTGGTATTCACTTAATACATCTTTAAAATATTTCTAATTGGTCGCAAGAGATTTTCACATGTGAATAAATTCACTAGATCGTACTGTATACAACAAAAGTGTAATGTTATTACAATTATAAGATAATGTTTAATTTTATGTTTACGCAGAGCAAAAATATATTATTTTAATTAAAATATTTTAAAGCTGTCATATATGACCGCGGGCCGCACATAAGGGCGCCGCGGGCCGTGGGTTGGCCAGTCTTGACTTCGAACATAGTTTAAGTTTATTATCATGTCATATTGAATATAATTTTTTTGAAAAATTTACTTTTTAATATTTAAAACTATTAAGTGCACCAAAAAAATAATATCTTCGAAAGTAACGGTAATGTCTAAAGACACCCCATTTTTAAGAAGATAATGCGAAAGATAAACTATAAAATAAAAAAAATATTATACGATAATTTTAAATTATAAAGATATGCTTAGCGGTCCCCCCTTAGATTGGCCGCCTGTGTGCACAGGACTCATTACACGCAAGTAAGGAGAGAGCCTGATACAAGGATTGCGAAAGGCACCACTTTATGTTGATGGTTTAATTATATTATATAAAGATTTGCATACGCTGTGAATGATGCGCTGGCATTATGCCTATTTACTTTTGTGTTCCGTAAAGTGTAATCTGTTGCCTTGCGCATAATTTTAAGGTCGTATTTTCTATGACAAATGACGATTAATTTAATTGATATATTAAGGCTCTAACTTATTACTTCAATAAACAAGCTTCTGGTGAGCCTCGGTTGTGTATGTATTGTATACGTATGATGTTCGTATTCTAAGAATATATTTTAAAATATTAAATTAATATTTGTATGTACAGAAATAACATGAAATTATTTTCGATAGTAAAAATATTATAAATATTATTCTTGTAACGTAATTTCTATCTACCGAACGACGCCCATAACTTGTTAGCTGAGTTCTGGAAAACCTGCAAAATTGTAATTGAAAAAAACTGGCGAGAATCATTTGGACTTACTTCAATAAAAACTGTTATAATTTGAATGTGATTTTATTTCAATCTGCGAGTGTGTGTATGTCAGTGAGGATGTATGAATGTAACAAGAAAATTAAATGAACGATAACACTTAAACAAATCAATGAATCATAATTAAACAAGGCAAAATGTTAAAATTTACTAATTTGTATTGTCTTAACTTCTGGTCAAGATCTTTTGATTTCTCAATCTTTTATGAGCATTACCTCCTAAACTTTTATGAGCATTACCTCCTAAACTTTTATGAGCATTACCTCCTAAACTTTTATGAGCATTACCTCCTAAACTTTTATGAGTATTACCTCCTAAACTTTTATGAGCATTACCTCCTAAACTAATGAACTGATAAATATCAAAATCAGCTGACGAATTTAAAGTGTCTTCATCTGCTTCTTGAATGTGCTATTTTAATTTATGATTATTTTTCCTTCAGGTATGGGTACCTCGATGAGATTGTAGCACACCGCACGATGAGCAGTCGCAGCCCGGGCCCCCGGCCGGGCTCCGCTCTCGGGCCGAGGCCAACCTCCGCCCTGGGCACCCGCGTCGCCCCCGCGCCACAGCGCTGCCAGCTAATCCTGCAGCGTTGCGTGGCCATCCAGCTCGCCAAGCCTGGCAATGCTCCTGATGACTTCTGGATGTACGACTCTGGATACCTCCTCTTCCAGGTAACAACGTAAATTCTACGAATATATGCAAAAAAAATAAAAAAGATCTAACTATTTTCAGAAATCAGGAAAAACTTAACACCGCTTTGTATGGGATAAAATTATTTCAAGGTGGAATTTGAACAAGTGGTTAAATTGACATGAGTTTGAAATTTCATATTTTTTCCAAAACGCTTAAATATCAACAATATTTGGAAACAGTGTATAATCCAAAAATGTTCATTTTTTTTTTCATTCATGCGTATGATTACCCTCTACATATCTGGATTCATGATGCTGCCATGTTGAAGAGTTTGACCGGGACACATTAATATATTGTCGTTGGCCCCAGTAACCAAGTTATTCAGAGTTCACCATCACACATGTTAGAAACTCGTATAATACTCGTACAACATATGGATACACAACATCACTAGCACACGTCTTGCGCATGCGATTATTGTTACCAGACGGCCTCTTTAATCAGATTGGTACCCTTTTTATATTATTTTTTGGCTACCATTGAGAATCGAACCCAAAACCCTCGGATGAAAGACTAGTACTTCTCAACTAGACGCTTTGCGATACTTATTCCATTTACAGAGAGATGGTATATTCTAGTATTCTGACTCATACTTTTGCTCAATGATTTGTAATTATTCGATGCCGATGTTATAGGTACTTGAACTAATCATTTATTCTTTTCTCGTCTCCTAATATTTATATATGTGCACCCTGAAGGTGTAAATTGATGCATTTAGTACTCCAGACACAGTAGTATTTCAACGCTGTTGTGGCTAATAGTTGACACGAAGAGAAGCCAATACTCAAAATTACACAAATGATCGAGCCTTAAGTTCCAGCACTGTGTACGCTAGGGTAAGAACTGTAAAGTGGAAATCATTTAAGGGGAACCCTCACTCAGCAGTGAGTAGTACTCGTAACAGACAAGAAGTGTTTTTTTTTACATTTAAAACACTTATATCTGGCGGATTTATAGATCAAAGTCATTTATTTCGATCAATCTGCTTTCGTTTCATATTTATTATGATATTAATTACCGTGTCTTAAACTTAGTATATACATATGGTATAGTATATATCACCACGCCGTGTTCCTTACAGGATAGGCATAGAAAACAGATATTTTAACTTTTCTATCAAATCACACAAATTTCGCCTCCTCTACGTTTATACATCTCGTCATGCATACTCGTCTATTATTCATACTCTCACTTAACCTTTATTCAAAATCTGATCCATTTACATTTCTTTCTCTTGCACTTTTGACTTATGTCTCTTGTATAGTGACTATAAACTTAGTATATGACAAAATCTGATCCATTTACATTTCCATCTCTTGCACTTATGACTTATGTCTCTTGTATAGTTACTATAAACTTAGTATATGACAAAATCTGATCCATTTACATTTCTTTCTCTTGCACTTTTGACTTATGTATCTTGTATAGTGACTATAAACTTAGTATATGACAAAATCTGATCCATTTACATTTCCATCTCTTGCACTTTTGACTTATGTCTCTTGTATAGTTACTATAAACTTAGTATATGACAAAAATATTTGGTAAAAAGTAACAAAAATGAATCTACAAAATAAATCTTGCGTAAATACGAAATAGGGTATGATTTAAGGACGAGGAATATTTTGAGATAAACAATACTATACTTCTTTAGAATTTTCATAAATATTGATAAGGATGAAACACATCTGATTGAGTCCTCAAGATCATAACAAAATCTAGTTGAGTGAACTGCAATAGATGATGTGTGATGTGTTGGTATACAAAGGATTCAAATTATTGGTAATATTTCAAAATTTTCTACTTTGTCAATCTTAATTATTAACTTATCAAAAATGAATCACGAATAAGATCATAGAGGTGTAAGTGAAACAACACAATGTCACGTACGCTATATCTGTAACATGGCACACCGGAAGCCACTTGATGGGAAGCTTGACTTTGAATTCAATTATCTTCAGTTCTGTTTTTTTTTCTCAGCAGTTCTGACTCATTGCAAAACCTTCAATGAATACAGAGAACATTCTTATTAGCAATATAAATAATACTAAATGTGCAATCAAGAGGCAACTGAATACCATATAGAATCAATTATATTGAATTTATTTCTATTTATGTAAAATCGTGTTCACTATAATGTCAGTTTTTTTTTTAAATAAGTGAATATATTAAACCGTTGTCAGTTTTATCATTTTTAAATAGCTGCTATTCACAACGGCGCCATAGTTTGTGAGAAATATTGAGTAAGCATAATATTAAATTATCTCAATACTCAAAAGAGAAAATAATATGGTTAAATGGTCTATTTTACGGTCGCACCCATCATATTTAGTTGAGTAAAATGAGAGCTAGGACACCAGGCAAGAATGCAGAATGAAAGAAGATGCAGTTTTAAGATAAAGAAAGGAGCATATAGATGATTATGTCAAGTAGAAAGAAGGAATGGTGAAACACTTACAAAAATATTCTATATAAATGGAATAGAATGTGTGAGAAGTTTGGAAAAACCTTGGAAAATGTGGAACGACCAAATTAATGAAATTTTGAAAGAGGGAAAAATTAAAATCCTTTATAATAGGAGAGTATGCATAACGAGGTGTATGGGTGTGGTAGAAGAGAAAGATGTATGCGAGGACAGAATGAAGTAGATATCTGATTTCTATGCTTTCATCAATAAGGACAAGGCTTGGTGGTGATTATGATATAGTTCTAAGAGACGTTGAAACATCCCGATCTCGGATAGCTTTTTTATATAAATGGCAATTTTTATATTTATAGAGTTAATTTAATGTCGGCGCGGTGACTTTGTGATTAGCATGACTGCTCGGTACACAGACGTCTCCAGTCCAAGCTTTAGCAGAATCACGCCCGGGATTAATTAGCGAAAATCGATCGACTGAGGTCTAGATGAAATGAAGAAAACCAGAACACCAATATAAGATTATTCTTCTTTTAACTGACAATTAGATATGTTCGAGTAGATTCAAAGTATTAATTAAGTCTATGACACTGGAATAGAAATCCTCAACACCACTTTAACAACCGCTGTCTCCATTTAGTTATGAAATTATCCATTGAAATTTTAATGAAAACACGCTAGTTTTATTTTTAAATTTATTTTTCGAAGTGACTAAATTATAATCCAATTGACAGAACAGAGGTTGACATTAAAATTCACATCATATTTTAATACTTAGAGCAATTGCAAATTATTGTTATCTCCTCGGAATCTCATTCTGTTTCTTGTGGAATTTTCAAGATATAACTAATTAATTAGAACTTCCCGTCATCGTTGTAACTGTCACTGTTGTTTTGTCAAATATACTCGTACATGTTTTGTCAGTCAGATATTCCATATCTTGTCGTCTCTCAAGTTTTTTTAGAAAAAAATATTATATAGTAGGTACAGTAGAAACTGGTAAAGTACAGGTGTGAACAAGTGCACTCCACTAAAGGAATCATATTGTATAAATGGGAATATCTAACGATTTCTACGACAGCTTCTTTTTATAACCTTTCATATTAAAATTATAAACTTGCAGAGAGAAAGTCATATATTTATACTAAGGTTTCGATGCTGATCTTTGATTTATTCTTTGATGCCATTTAATGACGATGAACAACCCCAAGGGCGTTTTAATGACTTCTCGAGTAAAGGAATGTTTTTAACATTCCTCTGAAAACTTTCAGATTATCGTCGGAAGACTTAAAATATATTTGGACTGAATTAAATTTACAACGAAATTTAAGTCAATTCAATCTAAAACTACATAATTAGGTTTTGTATAGCGTTAAAAATTAATATTCCACATTTTTTTTCGTCTAACAGTCGATAATATCAGTCGTTTGTCATCTTTCTTAATCATGGAATATTTATTTAAATGATATTTTAATGTCTTACGGCATATAAAGATGCAATACTACGTATTCATTTACATTCAACACTATATTCAATTAATATTTTCCATAGCTTATCACATTATCACACGCTTTTTCCAAGGCCACAAAAGCACAATGTACCTTTTTATATTTTGTCGTACATTTTTCCACCAGCAAGCGCAAAACAACTTATTCACACATCTTCTTTCACTTAAAAACCGCCCTGAGAATTCCATACTTTCTTTTCAATCGTTCTTCTCACTCTTTCTTTCAGAATTTTTCCGTATAATTTACTTACTATTCTCAGTGACTCTGTAACTTCCACCCTCCATCCTTCCACTTCCACCCTCCATCCTTACATTTATATAACGGAACTATCAATGCACTTCTCCAATATTTTGGTGTCTAATCAGATTCCTAACATGGTTGAAAATTTGTCTCAGCCCCTTAATAATTCACTCACCCCCACGCACTAAAAGTTCTATACTCAATTCATCACAACCTCACGTTTTTTTATTTTTTTTAATGTGTTTTACAATCATTCGTTTTTCGTCTTTAGACTAATCTCATTCACATTTTCCAAAGTCTCGTCATTCTCAACTGACCCAGACTCGCCGTTATTTCTACTATTATCACCACTGTCGTGCAGTTCTTAAATATATTTCTTCCATCTTGAGCAAACTATTCCTTCTTCTAAGAAAACCCTTGCATTCTTATCTTTGATTCCGCTCATACCATTTGTATCACTATTTTACTTACTTCCTTAAAAAAATCATATTTCCCACCACATTTATACTCAATTTTTTGCCTTCTTCATCTCTAAGTTTCTTTTTCTTTTTTGCTAATTTTATTAATTTGTTGAAACAATCAAAATACCTGGTATGATCCTATATTGCTCAACAGAAATCATCATTTTTATTTCATTTATTATAGTGACAATTCAGCGTGCCAGTAATCTAACATTATAAATATATAGTTGCTGTATTCTGGAATATAAAACACAAAAACCTCTCAAACTTCATATGGTATATAATACTATTAGAATCTGGGTTCATCTTTATTAAAATGTGTCAAGTTCAATCTTAAAAAAATACACTTAATTTAATCTTACTAAACCTGTATAATATAATGAATTGCTTCTAAGTAAATCGAAGTATTTATGCTGTCTTCAATCTATTAATTGCTATGTAGGGCACCTCTTGCCTCCAGCTGTTGCATAGAAAATACTAATTGTTTCCTTTCCTGAACACAACTAATAACCCTAGTTCAGTCAACACATTAATTCTAACCAAAAACGAAACAATTTTTCAATCAACAACAAAATCATTAAATCGTTATCAAGAGACCGATAAAAATATAATTTTTTTATAAATATAAATATTGAATTTAGTGGGCATTTCAAAACTTTTGGTCATTATTAAATTAAATTTAAACATGGAACAAAGTTTCGATAAATATTAATACATATAGATTTATTATGAAATTTCAGCTATTATAACGGTTCAATTTAATCGTTAATGAAAATAACACGTCCCATTTAGAAGAACGCGATAAATTTAATTCAAGAGTTAGAATCCATCTTGAGAAAATTATAAACCGTATTTGAATTGAAATAGGTATCCATGATCATTTTTGTATTCGTTATAGAGTAGATGATAATCTGACCATGCCTATATGGACGTATATATGGAAATAAAACCTGACCCATATTTTACCTGTTACGAGATAATTTAGGAAACACCGAGACCTTTGTGTGAGCTTGTAGGGAACTATTTTTAAAGAAAGAATTGGACCATGAAATCCCCATTAAAATGGTTAATTTTTTTACACTTGCAGGATTTCTATTCATGGTTTTTCGATATTGCATTTACATTAATTGTCGTGGCCTAGTTGGTAAGACGCCTGTTTTGATTTACAGGTACTACGGGTTCAATTCCTGCTGGAACCCAATTAATTTAAAAAATGGTTCAAGTCTTTAGGCCTCTTGAAGATATTTCTGGTTGGCTGGAAGAAATTACTACATGGTGCCAATCCACTATATTGTACTGTAAACAACAAAATTGGGATATAATAACACAATTAATATACGAAAACCATCGAAAATTGAATGCTACAGGGCTAATCAAAATGACAGTGAAAGACAATGAAAACGTAATCCCAATATATGAACGAACATTTCTTTTAAATAAAAAACGTACTCGTCGATGTGTTTTCCAAAAAAATTCGTCCATCAATATGCGTTTCCCAAACTTAATGTTATCATTTTCATATTATTTTAGAGCAACCATTTGTAGTATTGTTCAACGATTCTTGAATTTGTTTATTAATACTTGTTCGGATCCCACGTCTGGTAGATGTTTTGTATATATTACGTAGGACAAGTTATTATGACTTTCATATTGTTAAACCTAAGACTTTAATATTATTCTGGGTAAATAAATAACCGTCAAAAAGGAATGATCGTGTTCCATGACTTTCCTACTCAAAACCGTTTTCAACAATAGAAAAGATAATGTATTAGAAAAATAAAGGTTAAGATTTTTCTTTTCGGTGTAACCCTGTAATATTTCAGCACAATGTTGGACAATATGATGTCCTTAAAAAAGGAGTTAAATAAAATGTATGCAGACTTAAAGTACAATATAATACAAGAGTCGAACAAGCCGAAACGGTCTAACGTAAATTCGTTCGGTCTCGAAGAATCAACATTTTAATTTGTTTTGCATTACTCATTTAAAAAACACCACATAATAATAAAAATGGAGTAATATCATCTAAGCAGGTTGAATACAGTTTGAGAGAGTTGCGTAATAGTTATAACTTGAAACAGAAATAAATAATGAATCAGAAGGTTAACGTTTGATCATATCGTCGGGTTTCTGGCACAAATCGGTAACTTACTTTTCACATACTGTGTCTAAGATATTTAAAATTCAATGTTGAAACTACTTACAATATAACTATATATGATATGCTGCTGGACACTTTCAAATTTATCGATTGTGTGATAATAATATTTCTACTTAAAATATCATTTCCAAAAGATAATTGTCAAAAAATATAATTTTACGAAATTATCTACTTGCCAATTTGTGCCAGAAACCCGACTATATACGAGTCTACAGTCAATTGAACAAAAACACATAGGGCAGGTTATCAAAGTGTTAGGTTACCCTAGATTTGGGTTATTTGGAACCAGTTGGTATTGAAATGAGTCAGTTTATGTTTAAGGCATTATGCCCATTGAATTCTAATCCGGATGTATACCGTTGCGTGCAAGGCATTCATCAAATCAATCGATCATAGGTCGTCTCAATATGGTCAGGAATTGGTACAGAGTCTCAGTGTTGTTAATTGAAACAGGGCCAGTGATAGTAAAATCTCTGAGATTTTTTATGTGATAATTGTTTGATTTAAAAAAAAATTGTTTATAGCAACGTGTGCTGTTTAGCTCAATTATATTGATTGGCTGTTTTTATTTTAAAAAACGAAATCCTATGGTAAATCTGTTAATTTAGCTTTCAGTGGAAATACGATTTTTTATTCGTATAGTACCCCTTCAACCAATCTAAATTGTTGATTCGGATATATTGAAGAGTGTGACCGTGATACAGCATTATCTTCACATTCATTCATGACATCGGGTTCAAAACCACTGGAGTAGATACGGAACTCGTTATTCGTAATCACACGTGTTAGCAACTCTACTACACGTGAAGATGCATCAACACTCGCACACGTCTAACGGATGTAAGTATTGTTACTTGACGAACTTTTACCAGGCTGGGATCCCTTTTTTGGGGTTCATCGGCAATTTAGCTACACGAAACTATGCTTGGAAGTCAAACAAGCATCCTACCAACCAGACTACGGAGGTTGTCACACGAGCTAAACTATGCTTGGAAGTCAAACAAGCATCCTACCAACCAGACTACGGAGGTTGTCACACGAGCTAAACTATGCTTGGAAGTCAAACAAGCATCCTACCAACCAGACTACGGAGGTTGTCACACGAGCTAAACTATGCTTGGAAGTCAAACAAGCATCCTACCAACCAGACTACGGAGGTTGTCACACGAGCTAAACTACACTTGGAAGTCAAACAAGCATCCTACCAACCAGACTATGGAGGTTGTCACACGAGCTAAACTACACTTGGAAGTCAAACATGCATCCTACCAACCAGACTGTGGAGGTTGTCACACGAGCTAAAAAATTGCGTTCATCTGCTAACATGATTTTATTCTTGTCATCTTCAAAGCTTACTTATTCATTGAGTTAGTTCAAAAGCTTAGTAAACGATTGAATTTTTATTAAATTTGTAATTTCTTATATACTCGTACATAAGGACAGTATCAAATATTTCACTCCTGTGAAATATTCAATTCATCTACATTTGTTTTAAAAATACACGATTGCACTAAATCTGTCCCTGTGTGTAACATGTAACATGTTCCTACGCATATCTTCTTTGCTTTGTGCGCAGTGAGGCTTGGCCTCTAAATACTAAGTGCATTGATTTATTCCTTTCCAATTTGCAAAAGTATCATATATAAATATCAACGTTTATTATTTGTAAATCGAAATTCATTCAAAGTTCACTCGATAATATGTCAAGTGTATGTATCGGTTTGGATGCCTCTTGTAAAGACGAACTCCGTGGCCTACTTGGTATGACGCCTGTCTCCCAACCGGGTTCAAATCCCGCTGAAACCCAGTTTTTTTTAAATATTCCAATCTGGTTTTCAATTAATGCCTCTTTTATATTGTTATGATTGGAAGTGATTGCCACATGGCAATACACCCGCCAGGTTGTACTGTATACAACGAAAGTAAAATACAATACAATACCATAATGTGTTAACCCTCTTTTGTTCTCTAAGATAACATATTTTTGGTATTTAGACCCTAATATAAGATTTTTTTCCTCAAATAACATTTAGTTTACCAAACTCTACAATGCTTTTAGAAAAATTCCGATTGTTTTCAGAATCTTGTCTTGTTCATATATAATTAACAAAATACTGAATTAAAAAACGTACTTTAAGTTTTAAATTATCTTAATAAGAATTTCGATACATGGGTTTTTCAATACAATTAAATTGAATTTTTATGCAATTAACTTCGGTACAGAAGATTTTAGATACAATAATCTTTAATATAAGGAATTTTCGATACAATTACCTTTGATACTGTAAATATTTGGATCATTCTAGCATAGCATTAAATATCAATGAATGTATCCTAGCGTTAATTGGTTTAATCACAAGCATCTCGATGATTGTCTTCGTCCAGGAAATACGAAAACTTAAGTTTTGTTTCCTGTTTTTATAAAATTAAACATATTATTAAAATAACAAATCATATAAATACATGTATAATATTTAGCACTTAATGAAGTTTTTATGAAAACTTCTATAACAATTCGTTTATTTTATTTTTGTTGTATAACCATTGTTGTTTAATAATTATCAAAGAGCAAATCAGGTAACGTAAAATAAATATACTCAGAGGTTAACCGAATATTATTAAATTATTAATATAGCATTGCACCTGAATACATCTCTCTACACATTAATATAGCATTGCACCTGAATACATCTCTCTACACATATACTAAAAGACCAGGAATTTGCTTAATTCTTTATTCATTTCGGTGATTCGGTTTATTCTAAATTTGTTTACTTCTCATAAATTTTCATGTTTATTAAATTTTTCATATATTTAAAGATGTGCATTGACTTGGTTCAAGTATCACTGAACTTCTTATATGTATATTATATGTCATGTATGTTGACACCAGCGCCCCATGTTCTTATTAGGGTAGGCAGAAAGAACAGGTCTCCCCTTCATTCTATTGCTTCTACCACGTTCATAGATCTCGTCATTCGTACTCTCCTTTTATAAAGACTTTTCACTTATCCGTCTTTTAGAATATGATTAATTTGGCCGTGCCACGTTTTTAGAGGTATTTTCAAACTTCTCGCACCTTCTCTTATACCTCTCTCTCCCTGGCTCCATCCCAACTCATTGTCTGCGAAGACTGTTGGGGTCAGCTCTCCTCGTCCTCAGGTTGTATGCTCTTCTGTCCCGGACTACGTCCCCCAGGCCGTGCCTCTGCATCAGGTTATCTTTTTGCGCCACCCATGAATTCTTTGGTCTTCCTCTGGTTGTTATTCGAGGAAGATCCATGGAGATTGCCTGGTTCACAATGTGATCGGGTGCTCTGCGTCCAACGTGCCCATACTATCTCAATCGCCTCTCCTCTATCTTGCTGTTGATGTCTGTAACACCCAGGCCTCCACGAATGCGTGAACTTCTTATTTTGTCTCTTATGGACACACCTGCTGACCATCTTAGCATGCGCATTTCAGCAGTTTCTAGTTGCCTAAAGTGAGAGGTATACATCGTCCAGCATTCGGAGCCATAGAGGAGTGCGGGTCTGACAATCGTTTGGTATACTTTTCCTTTTAACTTTACTGGCATTTTCGGATCACCTTCTCTTATACCTATATTTTGTAAATCTTTCATAATTCATCCTTTTTACGTAATCGAATCATCTCAATATTCCTGTCTTCACCTTAAACACTGCGTCTTGTTTCGATCCGCATTCTTTCCTAAAGACATTATACCTTATTCTGTCATGTATGGTATGTCTTTCCACATATGTTATGTATTGGTATATGGATTATATATTTCAGTACTATACTTACATTATTAAATCTGATATAAATGTATTATTATTTTAATATTAATATTAATATTATTATAGGAGAACAGTAAACTTGAAACGAAGCTATCAAATAGTAAATAAATTTAAATAACCTTAACTTTAAACATGAGTTACTTCTATGTACCAAATAATTTAATAAATAGATCAACAATAATATTTTTTTCAAATACAAAATTGACTATAGTTTTTTCGATGGAAATAACTATTACTGTAACGAGATCTCAAGTGGACAATGGCCTTCTCTAGAAATGCAATCAAACTTAAAATCTTTGATGTTGATTTGCCGAAACTTTTGTGATTAAATGGCATGAAGTGACATTTTTTATTCGTCATTTTGGTGTATTATTCACTTACTGTGGATCTAAAAACCGTGAACTCTTTTTTATTTTTATGAAACTCATTTCAGTTATATTATCAATGAACTCTTCGAAGGAAAAGGGGACGTCACTCAAAAAATCGATATTACTTTTTAAAAAAAATGCTATAAATATATTGTATGTACGTACGATGGTCTGATAAACGTCTGATAAAAACATGATAAGTTTAATCTTTTATATTGTATCTACAACTATCATTTCGGGATCCATTTCAAATGCCAAAAGGTCATGTACAATACTTAAAGACATCAGCTTTCTTAAAGATAGAAAGTTCAAAGTATTGTATAATAAATACGTTTATTTTCTACTGATGAATAAGTTCAGCTATTTTTAAATATACCACTCAACCGATTCGAATATGAACTCACAGTTCGTGAACACTCGTATTAACAATACTACCTTACGTGAAGAGGTAACAACGCTCGCAAACGTCTAGTTTGAGCGATAAATATTACTTAACGATTTCGAAGAAAGATCAAAAGTATTTTTAAACAAACTGATTACGTCTCGAAGCAAAAAATAAAATTGCCAACTCTCAGATTTCTTTTACAGTGAACAAATATAAGAACAATATAAGGCCAATAAATCTTACTGCTCCATCAAAACCTTCGACTTATCCATCGAAAGTTATTTGAAAGTGGAAGTGCATAGAAAAGGAGGAAAACCATGAAGACATCCTTCAGATATATTCTGAAAGATTTTATAATTATTATTTGATTGATAAAATTCACCTTGGTGAAAGTGCTTTGCGATCTAGAAAGTTGATTGCATTTCCATACAATAATTAAAAACTGTTTCTATTAATCATATTTTCTTATGAGAATTTATTTCGTATACTATATTTATCAATTTATTAACAAAACTTGACTCCCGCAAGATGTTTTACTTGAAATATATTAAATAACGTTTCTTGATGCTATAATTCATATAAGTTACATTTTTACGGTTTCAATTTCATTGGTATATTGCGTAACATTTTATGTTTATTTTGAAATTTTGCATCGTCTGTAACTGCCATAAAAATAAGTTGAATATCAATCTATTGCCGTATGTCTAACATGATTGAATTGGATTTGGATCGTATGCAGCAACCATAAAAATAATAATTGTATAATATATTTTATTCAAAATTTTTAAAATAAAGTGTATACATACTCGTACATATATATGAAATGTCTAACGAACAAAAAAAAATCATTAATAAGCTGAATATTTATGCCAACATGCTTTTTTGGTAGTCTGGAACTGGCATAAAAATAAGCTGAATATTAGTCTATTAACGAATCTCCAAAATATTTATTTTGTGTTTGTAGCTGTTATAAAAATAAGCTGAATATAAATCTAAAAACGCGTCTCCAGCATGATTTTTGGATCGTTAGTAGCTGTTATAAAAATAAGCTGAATATAAATCTAAAAACGCGTCTCCAGCATGATTTTTGGATCGTTAGTAGCTGTTATAAAAATAAGCTGAATATTAATCTACAAACGCTTCTCCAGCATGATTTTTGGATGTTTGTAGCTGTTTTAAAAAAACTGAATATTAATTAATTTACAGACGCTTCTCCGGCATGATTTTTGAATCGTTTGTAGCTGTCATAGAAATAAGCTGAATAGAAATCTACAATCGCGTCTTCAACATGATTTTCGGATAGTTTGTAGCTGTTATAAAATAAGTTGAATATTAATTTACAAATGAATCTTCAACATGGTTTTTGGATCTTTTGTAGCTGTTTTTAAAAATAAGCTCAATATGGATCTACAAACGAATATTAATCTACAAACGTATCTCCAATATGATTTTGGGTCGTTTATAGCTGTCATAAAAATAAGCTGAATATATCACTTCATCTCCAACACTAGTTTCTTTTCGTAACTCGGATATGGTATAATGTGGTTTTATTTTTCATTTTCTTTTAAAAGAATCAACAGGAAAGTCATTACTTTTGCAATTCTTCTTAACGGTAGAAAGATTTTGGAACTGTTTCTCATGTTACATCGTGAATTGAATTTGCTTTGTCAAAAAACTAGTTTATCTAGTCGCAACATCCTTGAGAGCGGGAGGCAGCCAGTGCCCAGTGCGCGGTGCGCGGTGCGCGGTTTCGTGCTCCACGCTCCACGCTCCACGCTCGGCAGCACGCGACCTTTGGCCCGCTGGTCCATGTGCACTGTGCGACTTCTCTTGCATAACTCGGTAAAGTAACGGTTGAGATTTGCACCTGTTTTGCAAAAATAAGAAAGAAAAGTTCCCAGCTTCACAGGATGGACAAATAAATTACAAAAAAGTATAGTCTATAACAGGGGTTCTCAACTTGTATTCCGTGATACCCTAGGGTTCCGTAGATATTGTAAAATTTGAGATTCATTAATAAAATTAGTTTTTGAGCTTTTATTAATAGTTTGAAATATCTATGCAAAATTTATTTAACCTTCGCGTTACCTTAGAGAAAAAAGCGCGAATTCTCATATATTCCATACGAAAACAAAATATAGAAATGAATTGGATGACATTCCAGATATTCGAATTCAGCTTTCTACAATACAATTATTATATTAACGGTTTCGGCTTTAACTTTATGGAACTCCATATTAGAATACATAATAATAATTTTCTTTGTTATTCCACTAACTTGTCATTATATTTTTATAAAATTTTGACGCCTTGAGTCTTTTCTCTTTTTTTTTTTCTTTTTTTTTCGTTCTTGTTTACAGTTAACCTGAGGTGGTACAGTTGGGTTTACTTTTTATTTTGTTTTCTGCCATATACTTTTTGTTCTTTTTTTTAGTCTACTCGTATATGAACAAGGGTGGGGGCTGAAAGCCCCCCCGATGTCCTTGCGCTCGGGCTCGCCCTACACTAGTCGGGTGTATCTCGGCCGGGGGAATGCTGTGGGATGAGCCCGGACCTTTTAATTTCTTCTCCCTTAAATATATTTTCTGCAGTTTATTTTGAGATATCATATACGAGTATGTGTGATTTCGGAATGAATTTATTATATCATATACTATATATGTACACATTGTGTTGCTGTCAAGGAACCTTTATGTATTTGTTTGAATTAATCTGAGATGGTATTTGTGGATTTGCTTTTTTCTGCCATATATTTATTTTCTGTTTTTTCTTCTTATTATTATACATGTGCAAGGGTGTGGGCTGAAAAACATCTGGTGTCCTCGCGGACGGGCTCACCCTATATTGGTGGGGTGTATCTTGGCCAGGGGGGAGGTGTTATTAGATGAGCCCCGACCTTTTGATAGCTTTTCTCTTAAATGTATTTTCTGCCATCTATGTGTTTTTGAAGTGTATTTAAATATATTATGAACATACTATGTCGCTATCAAAAAACCTATATTTATTTAATTATATTAATCACCGCTACACGTGTTTCTACCTTCTATTCCGAAGAGTATTTCGATCATTCTACCTGAAGAGCCTCGGGATAGGAATTAGAAACACGTGTCTCGGAAATTAATATAATTAGTGGAAAAAATAATTTTTTGTTACATATTCTATAAATATTTGCTTTTATATTATAAATATATTTTTTTTATATTTAAAAAATATATTTTACTTGTTTTATTTACAATCAATAAAACTTGGTTGGACCAAGTCAATGAAATTTTGAAAGAAGGAAAAAAGGTAAGGAGTAGAAGAAATAGAAAGAACAGTATGACAGATGTACTGAATGGAAGAGGCGAAGGATGTACGAGTATATCGTGATAGGAAAGTTTGGCGCTCTGTCATTTTTGCCTGCTCCATCAGGGAAATAGGTTGGTGGTATGTATGTATGTATCTACATAGTAAACATTATCAGGGTTCCAAAATTTGTTATTAAGGTGAAAAGGGTTCAACTATCAAAATAGGTTGGGAACCACATGTCTATATGAAATACGGAGTAAGTGCTGTAATTGTGACTGCGCCTCTTTTTTCATAATTATATAATACAATATTAAAGGTTCCCAGACTAACAGGATAGACTTAATTAATTTTATTAAAAATACTTTATAAGAAATAGGCGTCTACTGGAATTTCCATGACTTTTTTGCAGATATTTATACTTTTTATATTCATTGTTAAATTATTATGGGATTATGCTATAAGCCGTACTTACGTCTTTTGGTATCCGTGGCGTAATTAACGAAAACCCGGATCTTAATATTCCAAGTTATTTAAGATTCAATTCTCAGGATTGAGAAGAACTTTGAGACTCTCCATAATTATTTTTTAGTAAAATAAATAATGTATTGTATTTTATTAATTTTTTTTATAAATATTCACAACCTCCGTGGCCTAGTTGGCAAGACGTCTGTCTTCCAGCCCGGAGGTTGTGGGTTTAAATCCCGCTGGAACTAAGGTTTAAAAAAAGGATTCCAGTCTGGTTTTCACTTTAACAAACTCGCATCTTTAACACATTTATGGTTGGTTGGAAGATATTGCAGTATAGCAATACGTCTACCAGGTGGTATTGTATACAACGAAAGTGTAATACAATACATGTTAAATTTGAATAAATTTCTTAAATACTTGAACACGTTCATATCCTTTTTCGACGATCTGCGAGGCCAAGTTGGTAAGACGTCATGGCATATTGAAGCCTGCTGGTTGCGGCATCCTTTTTCGACGATCTGCGAGGCCAAGTTGGTAAGACGCCATGGCATATTGAAGCCTGGGGGGGTTGCGGGATCGATTTTCGTTGGAACCCATTTTTTTAAAAAAGGAATCCAATCTGATTTTCAATTGAGTTGGAAGAAATTACCACGTGGCAATAAACCCGCCATGTTGTACTGAAAACAACGAAAATGTAATACAGTACAATACGTGTATATATATACTCGTACCTAAAAATTCAGACATTCAGAAAATAGAAGCCACGTTTTTATATTGAGTACGAAATTTGCTACCACAATGTTAAACATTAAATCAGATTTAGACACATCTTTAGAATCTCAAAAAAATTATGGCCTTATTGATTCGTATTTAAAGCATATGAGGCTCCGGAAACTGACGTCGATGGAAAATCAATCAAGTTAACAATCTCAATAGAGTTAGGAAGTTGATCAACAGCGAACAGGAAATCCAAAATATATATTCTACTTCCAAACATATGTCATCATGAAAAGAGAAAAATATTAGGTTTATGGTATCTATTCTGGGAAAAGTGAAACATGACAAATAAAAAGGGAGCGTTTTCATTGGTGAATAATAAATTCACAGAAATACATTGTGATACACTCATCTTTGAAAGATATCGATTAAAATGTTCATCTTTGAAAGATATCGATTAAAATGCTCATCTTTGAAAGATATCGAAGAAAATTATCATCTTTGAATGATATCTATTAAAATGCTCATCTTTGAAAGATATCGATTAAAATGCTCATCTTTGAAAGATATCTATTAAAATCCTCATCTTTAAAGATATCGATTAAAATGATCACCTTTGAAAGATATCTATTAAAATGCTCATCTTTGAAAGATATCGATTAAAATGCCAATTGATAATTTGATGGTACTGATTATTTTTTTCATGTCTGACGAAACTCCAAAGATACACTTTCACCTTTTAAGAATATTTATTTAAAAACTTTTTCTGTTTTTTTTTAATACATTTGTAGGAATACCTACCTAAATAAATAAATAATTGTCAAAATGAATAAGTGAATTGTTAAACACAATTAAATTAAATTAATTATTGTCAGATAGTAAACATACAGGGGCAATGACCGATGAAGAATTCAATGATTGTCACACACTATGAACAACAACAATATTTACTATTTACAACGTCTGCAAATTGGCTAGCCATCTCCAAATATAAATAACTAACCTACCGCCAATTCATTCGCTAGAGCAAGGCAGATATGTATCGCGAATGTATTCACTCATTGGTATAAATTACTCGGACGCCGAGAAATAAACATATTATTATTGTCATTCATTCAACTGTCAAGACTTGTTATTTATTTTACCCGCTGTCCACTTATCGTTTTATATCCGCATTTCTGAGTCTATATTCATTGAATACAAATCAAGATCAACATGACTTATAGAGATAAGCAATCCGCTATATTGATGACTCTGAACGAGAAGTAACGCAGATCGACTAAAACGAAGATAGCGATGTCGATATCAAAATCATCAGCACGTTCTAATAGGACACACGCTACATTGATAACGACCATCGTTACATTGGTGACCCCGAACGAAAACCGAACACGTACATCGACGAACTACACCATCGTTACATTGGTGACCCCGAACGAAAACCGAACACGTATTTCGACAACGACGTACCATCGCCACCATCGCTACATTGGTGACCCCGCACGAAAACTGAATACATACCTCGACTATATCGAATACCGCCGACTCGATAGCAATGTCAAAACAAGTGCAACTCGACACCGGCATCAGCAGCAACGCAATGAGCATCATGAACAGTTTCGTCAACGAGATTTTCGAGCGCAACGCCGCCAACGCCAACCGCCTCGCCCACTACAACTTGATCTACATCATCACCACCATCATCAAGCCACCGCAGATCAACCTTCCACATCGGAAGCCATCTGCAACTTGATCTACATCATCACCACCATCATCAAGCCACCGCAGATCAACCTTCCACATCGGAAGCCATCTGCAACTTGATCTACATCATCACCACCATCATCAAGCCACCGCAGATCAACCTTCCACATCGGAAGCCATCTGCAACTTGATCTACATCATCACCACCATCATCAAGCAACCGCAGATTAACCTTCCACATCGGACGCCATCTGCAACTTGATCCACACAACCAATCATCGACGATCAACGCAACGACCAACCAAGCACCACAGACAATTCAAATTTAGTGAGAGACGACCAAACCTACCCCCCGTTCCCGCATCACCCATCTGAACGACAGACCTGGGAAAAAACGCCACGCGCTGCTGTTATCCACGTACCTACTTCACAACGGGAAACGGATAACCAGTCCAGGCGTCAGATGCACTGGAAACCTAACGTTCACGCAGGACACGCGCTCTCTGCGTTCACTAGGAAGGGAGCTATGTAGGAATACCTACCTAAATAAATAAATAAATAAATAATTGTCAAAATGAATAAGTGAATTGTTAAACACAATTAAATTAAATTAATTATTGTCAGATAGTAAACATACAGGGGCAATGACCGATGAAGAATTCAATGATTGTCACACACTATGAACAACAACAATATTTACTATTTACAACGTCTGCGAATTGGCTAGCCATCTCCAAATATAAATAATTAACCTACCGCCAATTCATTCGCTAGATCTAGGCAGATATGTATCGCGAATGTATTCACTCATTGGTATAAATTACTCGGACGCCGAGAAATAAACATATTATTATTGTCATTCATTCAACTGTCAAGACTTGTTATTTATTTTACCCGCTGTCCACTTATCGTTTTATATCCGCATTCCTGAGTCTATATTCATTGAATACAAATCAAGATCATCATGACTTATAGAGATAAGCAATCCGCTATATTGATGACTCTGAACGAGATCGACTAAAACGAAGATAGCGATGTCGATATCAAAATCATCAGCACGTTCTAATAGGACACACGCTACATTGATAACGACCATCGTTACACATTCATTTGTATGGTACCCCTCTACATATCCAAATTGTTGAATCAGACATGTTGAAGAGCAATGTTGAGTAAAGCAATATGTATTGTTTTTTGGTTCCAGTAATCGAGCCTTCGGGTTAATATCCACCGCACTATGCACGTAACTCGCAGTTCACCACAACCAGGTTTTAGAAATATTGAAAAAACACTCGAATTGTTACCAGGCGATTTCTTTAACCGGACTAGTCACCTTTTTTAATTACTTTTTTGGGGTACTCTGCATCTTCAGGGCTAGAAGATTATCATATTTGCAACTAGGCCACGAACATTGTTTTGTTGAAGAATATAAAGTAACAATTGAAATATTTTTATGCTTCAATAACCCTTGTGTAGATTTTTTAATTTGTAAAATATTTTCTCTAAAAAGTTTTATTTTTAATAATAAAAATCAAATGAAAATTTATAACGCGTCGTTTCGAAAGCTGACTCCCCTCAAAGTCACTCTAGCTCGAGAATCAAACCCAGTATTATTGAAAAATTAAAACTATTACAAAAAATAAGTCAAGTTGGGTTTGGGAATATGAAGGTGGTGGCTGAAGCCGTTAGATTGGTGATTTCCCTTAGATTTAATATATAATAATAAAAATGTATTATTTAGATTTAAAAAAAAATTTAAACAATGACGATCTCCGTAGTTTAGTTGGTTGATAAGACATCTAGCTTCCAGCTTGGGGTTTGTGAATTCAACTCTCCGCTGTTACCAAATTTTAAAAAAAAGTTTCATTTTGATTTTCACTTTAGAAACACACTTTTAAAATATTTCTGGTAGGCTAGAAGCGATTGCCACATGGCTATAAACTCACCAAATTGTGATGTATACAATAAAAGTGTAATACAATATAAAGTTTAAATATGTATTTGTGTTTCTGTGTATTTTTGGTTTTAATTTTAATTTTTATTCTTATGATTGTGTGCGGCATATTGTGGGATGAATATTTTTGGTCTTTCTGGAGTGATGATGTATGAGGAGTTGAATTTCGCAAGATGTTTCCAGTTGTAGTTGAGTGTCACTGTTTGTCAGGTTGATGAGAGCGTGCAACGGGGTTTTGTTTTTGTGTAATCAAAAATCGGAAAGAAGTATCGATTTATTTTTTCATGCTAAATACCCTCAGTGATATACAGGCAAAAACCTAGTTTACTGGGGATACGACAAATGAAAGGCAACAAACCCAGATCCATTAAAATTGTATGTCCAAATCAAATTACCTGATGTTTTTTCGCAAATTGTGTATATTTCTTGTCATGTGTAATAATAAATAAATAAATAAATAATAAATAAAAAATAAATTACAAAAAATAAAATAAGTTGAGTGTTAGGGTAAAAAGGTGACGGCTGTGGCCATTAGATTTAGTACTTTGTTTATTTAGATTGGGGTTTATTTTGAAATTAAGTATGTACCTATTACCTTTAATATTAGATTTGAATCACATCTAAACCTAAAATCAAAATCTTGAAGATCAAAGTCAATAAATCACATTTTTTTCTTAGCGTTCTTTCACGTCCGTTTATCGATGTACGGTTTGTCTTAAATTTTCTGTATAGTTGTCTTTAAACGATGGCATTTACCGATTCCCAAGACATATTCAGCAATGCGACCTCCATGTTACATCAAACCGATTAGTTGCGTCTTTGTTTATTCAAGCGACGGCGATCTTCAAAGATTGGTTCCAGTCATCAATTAATGGTGATGTACTCGTATGTATCTCTTCAATGGGAATTGCTGCAACGCATTGTGTATTCATGATATCCCCTTGAACGCCAAAAAAGTTAAGTCTTACTATGTTAGGTTTGTTCTATTTGAAGCGAAAACGTATAATGAATTAAACATATTGATTACCTATTCTTGAACTTATTATCTTAAAATGCACGCAGCCCCCTTTGATTACTGAGATAGATAGGAATTCAACAGGATATGCTTGTTGATGTTAATATTTGACGATCAAATCATATAAGTCATTCATTCATAGACAGGAAATCAGGTTTAATTGACGACCTTCATGGCCTATTTCGTAAGACACTTGACATTTATCCCGATTCCCAATTGTACTAAATAGTTTAATAAAATAGATACAAAAGAGTTCATATCTTGACTCTTGAAAAATACGTATGTTTCACATTGTGGTGTTATGTTTATTCTTTTTTAATAAAATAAATAAAACACATTTTTTCTATTGTACTCGCCACTGTTTTCATACGTGACTATTAAAATCAATAAAAGAGTTCGTCTGGTAACAATACTTGATACGCGTGCGAGTGTTGTTGCCTTTTCGTGTGTGTTTGTGTTGCCAGTAGCGAGTTCAATTCCCCTTGGTACCCAGTTTTCTTTAAAAGGGTTCCAGTGGTGGGGTGGTATCACTTAATATTTAAGTATATTTAACATCTTTCTGGTTGGTTGGAAGAAATTGTTACATGAAAATAAACCTGATAGGCTATAATGTATACAACAAAAGCGTAATACATTACAACATATGTCGGAGTGTTGTTGCCTGTCCACAGGAGGTAGTAGGGAACCTGTCCACGTACGATGGCGAATTGTTACTTGCTTACTCAAGTGGTTCTAATCCTGAGGACTCGATTGCTGGGACCAAAAATAATATTGTCTCCCGGCCATACTCTTCAATATGTCCGAATCACCTATTCAGATGTATTGAAATATACCATGCAAATGAAAAGGTTCAATTGATTGCTGTCTTCTTTTATAATTATGTATCTTTTAAGAGAAAATGGACGAGTAGAAATGGAGGATTAATACTTGTGTGTGTAACATATTGTATTGTATTGTATAACGCTTTCTCTGTATACAGTACAACCTCCGTGGCCTAGTTGGTAAGACTTCTGTGTTTCAGCCCTGTTGTTGCAGGTTAAGATCGCGATTTTTTAAAGTATGTTTCCTGTCTGGTTTTCATTTCAGACTCCCTTAACATCTTCTTGGTTAGTTGGAAGACATGGTGGCAATAAAACCACCAGATTGAACTATGTACAGCGAAATGGTTTTATAATCTTGCTGGTTTATTGCCAGCTCTTACCACCAACTAGAAAGATCTTAAAGAGGCCTGAAGCGAAAACCAGAAAAAAAATTCAAATGTGTACCAACCAGAATTGTATCCATAGTCTCCGATTCAGGAATGAATTCAGGATTATTCGATTGATCTAATTGGAAATCATTGAAGGCGAAATATGAATTAATGGTAGAGGGATATTCTGCGTAGGACCAGACCGAATGCCGAGGAGTTACTTCATGGATCTGACAAAGATTCTGGAATATAATCGACATAGTGATCGTCTTGCCTAAATGGGGTATGACATGAATAAGGTTATTCCAAAATTAAAACCTGTTTATCAATGGGAGATATTTTTGGTATGTAAAATGTTGAACCTCAATATAAAGTAACTCGTTCAGTACATTTATTTATAGGTTCTCCATTCCTCGTGATCGAGTATGATTGTTAGCTATCCTGTGAATGGGAGACGCCTGTGCGTGTATTAATGTGTTGTGTGCAAGCTGTATCACTTCAGCAAGCACATAAACTTGACAGATTAAACTAAAAGCTCCGATGATAAGAAGATTAAACTTCCAAGACGATCGGCATGTATGTTATAATACGCTGCAGCTTTTCGTTAAACTGAGTTTTACATATCGCTACTTTAATGTTCCCTTAATAATCGACATAAAAACAGCTTTAAATAAATTAGCAGCATTTAGCAGTTTGATATCACCACCTTGTTTTTCATTTGCATCATATTTTGTTTTTGGGGGCAAAATAAGTCTCCATCCAGCACTATCTACGCTAGAAGAACAAAATAAGTCTCCATCCAGCACTATTTACGCTAGAAGAACAAAATCATCTTTATTTTTTATGAGCTCAACATTTCTTAGTATCGAAGAAAGAACTACCCAAAGGGGGTGTTCCTTCATCGACGCACACTTCAGGATGAAAACTTCAAGACGACACACTTTACAAGATAAGGAAGCAGCTTGCGGCATTGAATTCAAACAGTCCAGCAATTTATCAATACTTTCGCAGAAAACTTTGAATGCAGCAAAACTACTCTTTGACGCCACAAGATTGGAGTAGCTAATTGGTCCAAAGCTGTATCGATCTAATGCTGAATGAAGCAGTTTTAAGCTAAAAAAATATAAATTCAGATGTAAAATTGTCTAAGAGTAAAACCAGTCCGGGTGTGAATACGCCAGGAATCAAACCTAAGGTGCCCGATTGTTGAGCGTGGATATTTACCGTTAGATCACGACCGTCGATTATGTTTACGATGTATAGTAATCGTTTCTTAAGCTATACGAGTTACTACTACATTTAATTCGCATATCAATGATTGTAAGTAATTCAAGACACGTCCAACTAAAAGCCATAGGAAATCCCGATAAGGTTAATCAACACGATATATTCAATGGAGGCACGAGCCTCGGGTCCCGGCTCCGGCTCCGGCTCCGGCTCCTGGCTAAAGTCAAGCACAGTCGGGAGCCACGCCACATACAGACATAGAAAGAGATACTCCACTCCACTCCACTCCACTCCACTCCACTCCACTCCACTCCACTCCACTCCACTCCACTCCACTCCACTCCACTCCACTCCGGTGCGGTGCGGTGATTACTCAGCGCTCGCAACAAGGACGTCTATCACAATGTCGCGTTGCGTCGGGTTAAATAACAGGAAACACCAGATAGCATCGTTATTTATATTTACCTTTCTAATTGTTTACTTTTGATATAATCATTGTTCTTTATAAAAATACAACAATAATAAAAGAGTGGATTTTAATTGTCACCTTTTTAAACTCTGACTTGTTGAATCTCTCGAAGACTTCAATTTAAAGAAAGCAAATTCGATATACATGACTAAACGTAATGTATTAAACACAAGTGGCCTAGTTAGTAAGACGACCTCCGTGGTCTAGTTGATAAGACACAAATCTAATGTATTAAAAGTAATGTATTAAACACAAGTGGCCTAGTTAGTAAGACGACCTCCGTGGTCTAGTTGATAAGACACAAATCTAATGTATTAAAAGTAATGTATTAAACACAAGTGGCCTAGTTAGTAAGACGACCTCCGTGGTCTAGTTGATAAGACACAAATCTAATGTATTAAAAGTAATGTATTAAACACAAGTGGCCTAGTTAGTAAGACGACCTCCGTGGTCTAGTTGATAAGACACAAATCTAATGTATTAAAAGTAATGTATTAAACACAAGTGGCCTAGTTAGTAAGACGACCTCCGTGGTCTAGTTGATAAGACACAAATCTAATGTATTAAAAGTAATGTATTAAACACAAGTGGCCTAGTTAGTAAGACGACCTCCGTGGTCTAGTTGATAAGACACAAATCTAATGTATTAAAAGTAATGTATTAAACACAAGTGGCCTAGTTAGTAAGACGACCTCCGTGGTCTAGTTGATAAGACACAAATCTAATGTATTAAAAGTAATGTATTAAACACAAGTGGCCTAGTTAGTAAGACGACCTCCGTGGTCTAGTTGATAAGACACAAATCTAATGTATTAAAAGTAATGTATTAAACACAAGTGGCCTAGTTAGTAAGACGACCTCCGTGGTCTAGTTGATAAGACACAAATCTAATGTATTAAAAGTAATGTATTAAACACAAGTGGCCTAGTTAGTAAGACGACCTCCGTGGTCTAGTTGATAAGACACAAATCTAATGTATTAAAAGTAATGTATTAAACACAAGTGGCCTAGTTAGTAAGACGACCTCCGTGGTCTAGTTGATAAGACACAAATCTAATGTATTAAAAGTAATGTATTAAACACAAGTGGCCTAGTTAGTAAGACGACCTCCGTGGTCTAGTTGATAAGACACAAATCTAATGTATTAAAAGTAATGTATTAAACACAAGTGGCCTAGTTAGTAAGACGACCTCCGTGGTCTAGTTGATAAGACACAAATCTAATGTATTAAAAGTAATGTATTAAACACAAGTGGCCTAGTTAGTAAGACGACCTCCGTGGTCTAGTTGATAAGACACAAATCTAATGTATTAAAAGTAATGTATTAAACACAAGTGGCCTAGTTAGTAAGACGACCTCCGTGGTCTTGTTGATAAGACACAAATCTAATGTATTAAAAGTAATGTATTAAACACAAGTGGCCTAGTTAGTAAGACGACCTCCGTGGTCTAGTTGATAAGACACAAATCTAATGTATTAAAAGTAATGTATTAAACACAAGTGGCCTAGTTAGTAAGACGACCTCCGTGGTCTAGTTGATAAGACACAAATCTAATGTATTAAAAGTAATGTATTAAACACAAGTGGCCTAGTTAGTAAGACGACCTCCGTGGTCTAGTTGATAAGACACAAATCTAATGTATTAAAAGTAATGTATTAAACACAAGTGGCCTAGTTAGTAAGACGACCTCCGTGGTCTTGTTGATAAGACACAAATCTAATGTATTAAAAGTAATGTATTAAACACAAGTGGCCTAGTTAGTAAGACGACCTCCGTGGTCTAGTTGATAAGACACAAATCTAATGTATTAAAAGTAATGTATTAAACACAAGTGGCCTAGTTAGTAAGACGACCTCCGTGGTCTTGTTGATAAGACACAAATTTTCCAGACCGGAGATTCGATTCCCGTTGGCATCCAGGTTTTATTTATCATAAAAGCGTTTAAGGCAGGAATGGCCAACCTTCTGGGTCATATGCTGAAATCAGTGCATGGTAAAGGCTTACCGTCCACACGTGTATTTTTAATCCATAAGCTTGTCAAAATTTAATTGTCTGAAAACGAGGGAACGTTCTTCAAATGGTGCTCCAAAGTTCAACTATTTACTACCAACGCTACTCATAGTTTGTGTGCAAAACGACTTAATCTCTGAACCGTGAGGAACAACTAAGCTTTACATTTAATTTATTTTATTAAATATAATTCATATTATATGAGCATCATATTACATAAATTCCTAAATAAATCAATATAAGAATTATTTTGGATATTTATTACAAAAAAATGTTACTGTGTAGTATTCTCTTTTAAATCTTTGTTTGTACATATTACATTACTATTATTTTGGGTCCCATTTAAATAATATGTTTATACATTGTTATAAATCTTTTCTTTCTTATCGGAAATCAAGAGTGTGTGGATATTATTAAACAGCTATGTTATGTTTTTAATAATAGCGACACACTCAAGTATTTATTTAAAAAACGGCCGCACAATACACCCCGGCGGGCCGCGGGTTGCTTATGCCTTATTTAAGGCATCTGTAACATCTTTCTAGTTAAGAAAGGGAAATGTTGCAATTCTTAACTTTTTTAAAGAGAGATATGATACTATAAGATTTTATCAACATTTATAACTAATGTGTGATCAATAATTATTGTTAGTAAAGTTTTAATAAATTTAAACATTAAATTCTTCACTCGATAACATATTATATTAAGACATAGGACCACTGTAAAGAACTTTTCAATAAACGTGTCAGTCATTATTATTTTCAAAATGTAATGACTGATTTTCCCTACAACTTTAATAATTTTTAAAGGGATAAATCATGATGATATTTCAATTTTTTACTGAAAATTTCTCTCATTATTCATTAAAACGATACTTCTAAAACATTATATTTATAGGCACAGTAATTGAATGTTGTTTACTTTGTGAAAATTGTATAGAAACGAAACCTTCCTGTGTATGTCGGCTTAAGATTCTTTTGTATGACCTTTATCGTCAATCATTATAATACGAGTATGTAGTAAAGTGTGAGAAAATGGACTCCCGGAGTGAGCGCTACTTACTTTTCCATCGGCTAATTTGGTAATTGGTGGCTCTTAATTGAAAGTGCTGTATACTTTGCAGATAAAAGAGAGAGTGAGAAAAAGGCCGTTGCTACCATATGTGCAGTGTGGTGCACACAGACCAAGGTGCCAATCGAAAGGGCGACCATGAACCAGTACCCGGATATTTATTTATAATTTTTGCATATACATTTGCATATGTATTATTTAACACTATTTGAAAAGAATAACATTATTTATAAAATACATAAATAATGTTTTTATATTTTAAATTGTCTTATAGAAAACTAACACTGGAATTTCCGTAGTGTTTTACACGTAAAAATGTAGTGTATACACATATACATATATAACAGGATATCATGGTTGTAAAATTTGCAAACAATACCTATTTACTTATCGTTTTATTAGTTCGTTCTTGTTATAAATATATTAATTATGTACATTAATAGAAATGAATACATCAGTCATAAGTTAATATACAAATCCAAAAGCAATCTAACGTATATTTTATCTATTTTGAGATATGTATCTCCTGAAAAATGTATTACACTTTCTTTATTTTTCATTACCACTTGGAAATGTTTTCAAACTATCAAAAAATGTGTTTAAAAAGTCCTTAGGGAAAACCAGGCTGGAAACCTTTTTAAAAAATCTTGGTACCTACGGGAATTGAACCTACAAATCCTGGGGTGAAAGACAGGCGTCTTACTTGAACATATTTAAGAATATTTTTTTAAGATGAAATTTTGTTTTTAAATATAACACTTCATTAGCTTACAATATTCAATATCAATAAACATCGCCAATGAATAATTCATCATCATTTCAAATTATGTGTTTGGAAGATCTGATCTTTTTTTACATACATTCGTTCAAATATTAATTATGGAAATCCACAATACGATATAATAATAATTTGGATGACAATAAGTAAAATACTCGTATACAAATTATTATCAAATATTTTATAACCAAGATGTTTTTGATTTTCGCACAAAAGAGGCTCTGCTTTTAGTGACGGCCTTTGGGGGAAAAAATTATAGCGTTTAGTTGTTAAATTTGATGTCGGCAATAAAAAAACAACATTGTCCACTTTTTGCCGAGCTACAAAATAAAATCTTTATCAGCGAAAGGTGTTTTCGCGGCTAGCGATGGGTTTTTGGACATTTTGGAGATGTCTCGCCGCATTGCAGAGTTCCTCTCCTCCGACCTACCGGGATACGATCTGCGCCTGAGGGGACCTCCGTAATGCGTTTAATCGTTTTGACGCAATGCAGTTGGCCAGCATGCTATCTTTATTGTGTCCAATCAGAATACTGGACTGCGGAATCGAAAATAAAAAGTATATTCATAAATAAAATTAATTTAAAACAGGGGTTAAAATAATATGTTATATGAAAACTTTTCATTGAGAATTATTTAGAGGTAAAACTTATATGTTCATGAAATTATATACGGAAGTTGGCCAACTTAACCATATGAAAATAGGAATACCATGTTTTTTCTCGTGTTCAATTACTTGTAAATAAAATTGTTTTGATAGGTTCAATGTTCAAACTATATAACAAGAATTTAAAATAAATAATCACAGCTATACCTAATAGACTTGGATCATCCTTTGCACTCACCCTAGCTCCTCATTCGTGTGTTTCTGTGAACCGAGTAATTTGGTCAGAGTAAATAAAAAACATTTTAAACTAGTCAAAGAACTCCTTACCACACGACAACTTAACGAAATGGAATATTCTTGCCAAGATTAGACCTAATTACTTTTGAGTAAAAGTTTCAGCACAAGACCACATATCATATTGTATGTTCGGTATTACTGATTTAAGTATTATACTTTTCCAGTTTCAGCACAAGACCACATATCATATGTTCGGTATTACTGATTTAAGTATTATACTTTTCCAGTTTCAGCACAAGACCACATATCATAATGTATGTTCGGTATTACTGATTTAAGTATGATATTGTATTTTTCCAGTTAACCGCTCATCATTGTTCACGTCGTCCTTTACTGTCCTATATAAGACTCGGTCTTTCGTTGACATGTTTCAAACAGCGACTCAAAAAGCATTATATTTCCCTAGTCATGAAGCATGTATCATCGTTCCCCCATCACTACTCCTCTCAATCTTTCCTCCTATATGTTAGCCGCAGATGAAATTGTTATATTTAAATCTTTGAATGATTCCTGTCGTCGTTTTATCTTACAATTCTGTATTTTATCTACACATTTTCTTTGTATAAAGCTCTTATGTAAATATTTTACCCATGACCTAAAGCAAAATTGTCAAACTTTGTTTCTGATTGGTCAGAAAAGACTGCCCTTTGCCAACAAACCCGCAAAATAGTACAATTGTTTAAATATGTGTAAATTAATAAGTACATTGCACAATTTTTTTTAAATCGTAAATAAATCTAAGGTTATGTGAGCCAAAGATTAAATTTAACTGGATAATTGTGTTATAGGTGTAAGGCTTCCTGTCGGAGACTATAAAACGCGGTTGATACTTTTACTTGATGATTATCTTTCAAGGTTTTCTTTAGGAAACATAACATGTTTGAAACAGGTTTCACCAACATGAACCATATTGTTCCAGGGATTCCTGTCAGCGAATTCACAATGCTGGTGGGTGTCCTCGCTGGGCGCCGCGTGCCGAGCCCTGCGCTACGCGGGCTACGTGGCTCCTGGCCTGCTACTGGTCTCGGGAGATCCCTGCGCGCTAGAGGTGGTGCGCAGTGCCTACTCGCGCAGCGTGCTAAAGCCCCCGCCGAGCTACCTCATATGTGGACTGGGTGAGTACTCATCCTCTGTACTACGGTAGATTGATATGTCCTGCTGCTGGTCACTGGGGCTCATACAGCTGATGCTGCAGCAGCGCCTACTCTCGCATCGTTATGGTGAAAGTCTGAGTAGTAAAAAGACAATTATGTCTTTAGAATTAATTGCCAATATTCATTGCCCAGTAATAATTAGTATTATTACTGTCCATGTGGTATTTATACACCATGTGTGTTATTGTATTTTTACTTGCGGTAGGTTAAGATTTCTAGCGAAAGCACTTTCGGCACAAACACTTAAACGATAATAGACATTTCGCTTTGATTGCCTGTTTTAATTGCCAAACATCATATTATCTAGTCATCACAAATTGTTATAATGCATCGTTTTTTTCCTTGTAAAAACACTTCCGATATAGAGGTCTTCGTCTAAAAAAGCAATGGTTTCTTTGACTTGATTGCTATGTTTGATTGCATTACAAAAGAATGATTGTGTGTACTTTCTGCTTTAGTTTTATACTGGTTAATTACTGTTTTTGTTGTAAAAAGACAATACTTTCTTATAGCTCGTGTGTGGTCTAGATTACACTTCTAGAGGAGATCAAGATTACATCGAGAACAGTCTACTCTACAGTATAGTCTGCTCTTTGCATTTTGCATTTTCCAGCTTATCAAAAATTATTCGGTAGATCATTTGTAAATAATATTTAAAGATTAAAAACGGTGTGTTTTTGACTACCTAATTAATTTTATTAATATTCTCATAGTCATATTATCAAAACCTGTATTAGTATTTCAGAGTATTCATTAATAAATAATTAATAATAAGTAAACATCATATTATTCCTTTTTAAAATTTAAAATGATCTTTGGATGCGCTCAGTTATGAAACATACTACAATGATTACTTACATAGTTAAAAAGTATCCTTTAAAAAATCATTATCAGTACTAGTTACCTACATTGCTTTAAATTTCAAGTAATTTTTACTGCAGTTTCCATGTCCGAAGTGCGAGTAAAAACGAAACTGGAGAAAAAAAATCTGATACCGACAGAGCGTGACAAAATTAAGGAAAATGTTTTAAAACGTACTTTTGGTTCCTAAGTTTGTCCCCCCTCCCCCCCCCCCACCTTCGAATGAAGTATACTCAATTCGATATTTTAAATAATTTAAAATATGAATAATATTTTTTGAAACGAATGCATATTTAAAACAGTATAAATAAATTATTTACATCCTTTTAAAACGATATAAATAATTAGTTCCAAAACAAAACAAAATAATGTTCATATATTCCTGTTGAATGATGATTTATTTATTTAGTTTCTCATTATTTCATATTGTATTTAATTTTCAAAATTGTATGTCAAAATAAACATTTATCATTTCTGCCATTTGACACCTTAAGTGAATACATATGAAATTTGTTCAATTAACTGTTAATTTTAATGAATGATTAATTTTGATTCAAATATTAAGGAGTATGTCAATTTAATACAGTAAATAGTAATTTGTGTTCAAAGCTAATTATACTTGAAGTGTAGTTCGGCATAATTAAAAATATCAATACTGTAATAACTTCCGAAGTCAACTACGCATTTTTTATAAAATTTTACGTCAACTGTATACTCGTATTTTCTTTAAATTTAAATTTGTTTTATCCGATAAAATGAGATTTTTTATTGAATAATTTATTCGCACTTCTGGAAACATATATTTTTTATTTAATTAAAAGTTTAATGACATAATAAAATATTTAATTAACGAGGTACTGATTTTTTTAAATAGCCTGATAAATTCATGTTTGCAAATTAGATACGCGGAGAAATTTAATTATTTTCATAAAAGTTATGACCAAAACAACATTTATTCCCAAAATATCATTTATAATTGAATAAGAAACATTAATTTATTAAAAACCACTTAATACTTAAAATATTGCCTTTCGAATTGAATCGCCTGTTAATAGTAATTTGTATCTAGTTGTGGGCTATTTAAAGTGGTCATAAACTTAACTATGAACTAAGTACTCGTATGTACGAGTATATTAAAAAACTCGTAAGTTCAAAGCTATCTGTAGACTGTTAATTGTGTGCATTCGTATATACATACTACTGTAATAGGTTAAGAAAATCAAATTAATTTAATACATATATAAAATGTGAATGAATATTTTTGTTTTAACTTTTCTACGAATAATTAACTCTATTTTTTTTTGTTTTTCATCAAGGCAACAATTTTTAACAAAATCCAATTTGTTTTTCATGACTTGAATTTTTTAACGAGTACATACACGTATTCCAGGAACTAAGAAAATATTTTAATGATATCCTCTATTCGTATAATTTAAAATCAGATTACAGTGCAAGAATGAGTGACTCGATTCTCTTAAATCAAAATATATTATTCCTTTCTTATTTAAAGTTAAATCGGGAAGTAAACTGTGAAATCAAATTTTGAAATGATTTAAATAATTTAACTTTTGAAGTTATTTAAATTTTCATCGTATGAAGTCTCATAATCGTGTAACATATTAAAACAACAACCACTATGTTTTACTTAAATGGTTATTAATTGATCTGTAAAAATACACGTATATGTTTATTCATTTAAAGTTATATGTAATATGAAGAAAGGCGTACACATCGCCTTCCTTGCCCTAGAAAATACCTTTGATAGAATTCCGAGAGGTATAATGTTACAGGGAATAAAATAACAAAATGTGTTAAAATATAGTATCCTTAAGGCAAGCTCCTACTCTATGCATGGTTTTTTTTTGTAAACTTTCGTTCGAGTCAGCATCCAGATAAAATTGACGCAATTGAGAACTTCGAGGATCCGTGGATAACTTATGGAATCCATGAAGAACTTGAATTCCAAGTATTATATTTTGTTTTACTCTGAGGTATTACGCCATGTTTCTTGATCTTGCAGTTTTACTCTGAGGTATTACGCCATGTTTCTTGATCTTGCAGTTTTTCAATTACGAGTATCAATACAACACTGTCAAGCTCGTATATTCCATGCGCTGACCTTCGAATATTGGTAGTCAGAAACGAAATAGTTAAGTGGAGTAGAAATAGGCTTATCGCCGATCCCTGATAAATTCCTACTTTAATCGAAATGAGAAACTTTTCGTACATGTTTGTTTACCGTTATATTTATACATCATGTGTGAAATGGCAAATACTTTTAGGAGATTCGTGCAAATAGATTGTATTGAATATAAACCCTATATTGATAAAGATTCTTTACAATAGAAAACCTTAACTTTTATTGTATACAGTGCTACTTGACGACTTATTGCCATGTTGCAATATCTTCCAATCAAATAGAAAGAAATGAAAGTGACCTCAAATGAAAACCAGATTAAAACATTATTAGCACCAACTGGAATCAAATCCGCAACCCCCAGGTTGGGAAACAGGCGTCTTACTAACTAGGCCACGGAGGTGGACATGGTTTGTTCGAAAAATACAGTAACGAAACCATTATTTTTTAAATTTTAAACAATGTCGTCTTCAGCTCACATCCTAATTTTATTGTCAAAGCTCACGCACGAATCCGGACCTCGGTCATTAGCTGCCAGATGCCAAGCATTGTGATCAAATAGGATCTCATAAGAGGCTTGCACGATATATTTAATGATAATTGGTTACGTGTCTAATGACAGACGATCATTGCGACCTTTTTAATCGCAGGTGACATTGAGGACTGCATCGTTACTCCGGCGTACCAAGGGCAGTTCACGCCTCTACCAGAAGCCTTATGCGATGTTATAATGGACATCACATCTCAGGTATGTCATCTTTTGCTTTAAACTTTACTGCACTAATACTTTCAGGTTCGTGTTTATCGTACGTTACTATAAAAACATCTCAAGAATGCTTTAACCTCTCGTATGGTTTTGACTCACACGCAATGGCTTATACTAATACAACTTTGAAATAAAATGAAAATGATTTATCAATGTGCAAATAGGTTTTAATTATTTAGAGTTATTTTTTCATTAGTGGAGATGCAATTTCGGATGAATAATATTATTTTTTCAATCTTTTTTTGTATTATCTTGTATTTTGTGTATTATACGCATTCTGAATATAATTATGTTTTTTTTTTGTAAAAACAGTCGTAATCGATCGTAAATAATTCATTATTGAACCTCACATACATACAATTAATTCGTTTTTATGACGCCGTTTAGTGACCTAAGTGAGTATTTGATACGTTGCAGTATCTACCATAAAGGTTTCGATTTTTTCAACCCTCCGATATATCAAAGAGGAAAACTTTTCCGCGGGTAAGCTACTACGCTTCTCAAAATAGTAATTTTATCTTAAATAACTGTAACGAAAAGAGCAAGAACGGGATAATAGTCAACTTTTCCTTAAAACTATTCCTCTCTCTTCTTATTTATATCTGAAAAAAAAAATTGTATTACACTTTCGCTGTATACAGTGCAACCTGGTGGGCTGATTGGCATATGACAATCTCTTCCAACCAACCAGAAAGTTGTTAAAACGGCCTTTCGATTCTCGTTGATACCCAACTATATTTTAAAAGGTTCTAGTCTGACTTTACCTTAAGTTCTCTTAAACATCTTTCTTTTTGGTTGAAATATATTGAAACATGGCAATATATTTATCAAGTTCTAACGTATACAACGAAATAAAGTCTAATAAAAAAGATTTAAAAAAAAATTGGGCATCAACGAGTATTGAATCCGAAACCTCCGGGCTGTAAGATATGCTTTTTACCAACTACGAGTAGGTCACGGTGATCGATTAATTATTGATTGGAATGACACATAAATCGGCTGAAATCAAACTTTCTGATTCTAATGTTATTACCGATATTGTAAAAATAATACATCCCTTTATGGATTTTTTCAAATATTTTGCTTACCCATTACTGACTTTTCAGAGATGTAATTTTTATACAAGATAATAATTCTCAACTCTACTTAAAAGGAACAGATATATTCTTTTTAGATATAAGATTTTTCATACGCTTCATTTCGGGGCTCTATTACAATATATGTTTGATGGCGATGATGTAGCAAGCAAGCAAAAACATGGAAATGTTGAAAATAAATCAATTTATTTGACCTTCCATACTTCCGAAGGTATAATTACATTATGAAGGTAATTGTTAAATTAACTACTCGAAAAAGTAAACGAAGAGATTTATTGAATTGTGCATATGTACATTTAAACATAAAATTTACAATGCAAACATAAATGGTAGTCATGCTAGAGGACGACCGAGAAAAATATGGTGGGACCAAGTTAATGAAATGTTGAAAGAAGGAAAGGAAACGTGTAAGGGAATTAAACAAAGCAGTATAGATGTGAAGTAAGCGACATAAGCATGTCACTCTATCCCTCTACCTACTCCAACAAGGATCATGGTATATATGGTACATAAATGTGTATATGCTTTATAATATTATACATTCGCCGACATCAGTCATAGAGAATCCCGGCTGCGAGTGTAGTCTGGATGATGAAACTATAGACCATGTATTTTTCGGTTGTCCTTTGTGATAAAGATTTGATTGACTAAAAACCATATCATTACCGTGTCCAATGAAAGTTGCGTTTCTTCTTGGAACTTTTCCACTTATAGATCGATCGTTAAATTTTTGAAGCCTAATCAGTTGATGCTTGAAATTATCAAGATGTTACTTATTTTAATTAGTTTTATTATATTGACTCACATAATTGCATAATGACTTTAATTTGGTGGCACAAATCATATCATCATGGTTTGGGTGGATTGCCTATTATTAAAACAAATACCAAATGATGCCTATCATTTTCAAGTGTTTTACAACAAAATGCTAAATTCCAACAGAGTAACGCTAACAACTCGATTCTCCGCTGACACTCGATGGTTTCTTTCAAACATAGGAAGTGCACAGTTATTATTGGAGACAGAAATACGAGGAGTACCTAAGACCATGTGTGTGCGTATGCTATCTTGTTTATATTGTGTTCTTCTATTTGTAGTTAGCGGTAAAAAGGTACAAGGCACTCATCATTACGAGTATATGATCAACCGATTGCAGGGCCGTGTTGACCTTTTTTACCGCTGAATCATTATTGTCAACAAACTTTGAAAAAAAAAGACAACACTGCTATTTTGCTATTTTGGCTGAAAAAATTTTTTGCATTTTAATTTTTTTTATTTATATATTTATTAACGCATTATATTAATATACAATTCAAATACGAGTGAAGGGCGTGGTAGAGGAAGACGGAGGAAAGTATGGTTGGATCAAGTGTACAATATTTTGAAAGAAGGAAATTTAAAAAGTCAGAGAAATCTTAGGAACTCTATGAGACGGTTAATGGGTGTTAAAGAGGCGAAAGATGTATGTCGCAATAGGAAAAACTGGAGCTCTCTCCTTTCTGCCTACCCCGATAGGGAGATGGCGTGATGGTATGTATGTATATTAATATTCTACATAAATATCACTGTATGCTATTTGGGATATTTGTATTGTATTACACTACACCAAGATGGTCAATATGACGAGATATTGTATGCAGTACAACCTAGAGGGCTTTTTGACATGTGATAATCTCTTCCAACTTATCTGAAAGATGTTGAAGAGGCCTTAAGTGAATACCAGACTAGAAACCTTTTATAAAAATAAATCTGAGTTCCAAATGGAATCGAACCTGGAATTCCCGGGATGGAAGATAGTCGTTTTACCAACTAAGCCACATATCGTATTATTAAAAGTTTTTTTATAAAATTTAAAGATGTTTTTTTCGTAACCAGCGATCAGAAATATAATTTGCCTTTTGAAATTAACCTTCAAATTAACTAAATGCATTATTTTTTGTAGATGAATCCTTGAATATGGAATATCTATTTTTATTTCATGGACTTTCCCATAAACTTCTTATGCTCAAATGAATTTAGTTATCATGAATTAGCTATGGTTATTTGAAATTATCTTTACTTGCTTTCATAAATTATTGTTGAGGAAAATAAAATTAAGTCATTATTTAAGACAGCGATGAAAATTTTAATTGATTCTTCAACGTATTTTTCAACAATTTTATTTTAATTTCTTTATTATTAACATACTAAAATATTTTTTGTTATACACAATACAATTAAATTTTGTTTTCGATAAATTACAATAATAAACCCGCCATTTTGTGTATAGGTATGTAGATAACCCCTTTACTGGGAAAGACTTGTGATGAAGTGATGTCATTGCTTAAACAAATAAATCGCTGAAATATTCATACTCTGCATTCACACCCTTACACTGTTTTAACACTTTCGTTGTATATAGTAATCTGATGGATTTATTTCCATGTGACAATCTCTTCCAGCCAACCAGAAAAATATTAAAGAATTCTTATTTGAAAACCAAACTGGAACATTTTTAAAAATAATATTGGGTACCAACGGGAATCGAATCCGTAACCTCCGTGTGGGAAGAAAGGCGTCATACATACCACAGCGTTCGTGATAATTATGAACTCCGCATTTTCGTGAAATAACTGTATAATGAAATAACTAAAATAATCTTAAAAATTATGTACGTTAAAATTTTAAAGTATATTTCATTCCAATTTTATTAGGAATATTAACGGAAAAATATGAATATAATAAATACGCTTATGTATTGTATATAACGCCAGCTTTTTATCCTGTGAGTTATCGATTCTTATACGAGTACCAAAAGTAAATGTTTATAAATAATACAATAATTTCATTTCATTTTTTATTTCGGTTTCCTACTTGTATTCTATATCAGTAAATATTGTATATACGAGTATGTTAAAATTTTAATTATCACTTTTCATATCATTTTCTCGTATTAATATTTAAACTAACAAGAAGTAATCCGAATATTGAATTCAAATTTTAGGTCCATTAATCATTCTAATAAAATTAACAAAAGCTTTTTAAGACAAATGAATGTGCCTCTGGAGATTATCCAAATAATAGTGGAGAGTTCAGAATGAGTGTATTTTGAATCCAAACTACATAAAAAATACTATTATTCTTGCATTAGGACGATCCCCTACTCAGGAACTTTAATGCATTTCAACATTGGGAACTTTATAGCCCCTTTCTGTATTTTAACGATATGTTAGAGATACCATGTTATTTTAAGAATAAGAGATAACACTGCTAAACAATGAAATTTTACAGAAACAAAAGTAGCGATTGTTTACAGAATTTTGGATGGTGAATTCGAAAAGGATGTTACTTTTTGTTGATTGGTTCTTGTTTTTTTAATATTATATAAGGAAACATATCTCAAATCATTCGTAAAAGTTATACGTACCTATATCTTATACGTAACTATACACGAATCAGTAAATTTTATGCCGTTTTTACAAAAATACAAAACGTATTATAAGTAGCATAAACTAGGGAAACATGACTGATGGAATTGTGGTGATTGAAAGTCATCGCTATACTAGTTAATCTGCTGTCTGCAAGGCGGATACACCAAATACTGTTGCTGCGATGAGCGTCCACTATAAGAAAAATAAATGGTCTCACCGAAAAACTATTGTGCCTGACACAAAAAATGTCGTATGTGAACCGCCAGTGAATTCCATTCAAGTTTTGCTGTCACCATTACACGTGAAACGGGAACTCATGAAAGTATTTGTAAAAGCAATGAACAAGGATGGACTTGTATCTCAATACAGAAATGTTCGATTTATCTTGTTGACTATTTTGTTTTCGTATTCAGCGTCTTAACATCTATAAAGTAAATATTTTTACATACATTGTAAAAAAAAGTTAAATTTGCAGAGCAAAGTAATTTGGAAAAAGACACGTTAAACATCTGCATAGGTACTTAGTTTTCAGTCAATATTGTAACAAATCCAATATTTCACAAGCATTGCAACACAATACATATGTTTTATATATAATTTTAGGCACATGGAACCCATTATCTCCAAAAATTGGTCAAAATATAAAAAAACAAATACCATTTTATTTTTTCTTCTTATTCTTGATGTAAATGTCTTGTATCTGTTTTGTTGAGAAAATCGTTTCTGGAGGTAGAGCACCAGTCTCTCCGCCTTTCAGATGGTCTTCCTGGCGTGCAATATTCTGAGGGGATCTCGTGCACCGCGATTTATGGAATTCTGTCATTGTCCATCCTATCGACATGGAAACGCCAGCTCCGTCTTCTCTTCCTCCTCCATCTCACTATATCATGCGTTGCAGATCTGTCGGATGGGAGAGTTTTTGACGCTATCTCTAAGAGATATTTTTATTAGAATTAAATTAATTTAAATAAACAAAACGTATACAAAATCTGCCCATGCTTCATTTTCTTCGAGTTCTTTTTCTTATGATACAAAAATCAATTTTAATGAATACATATTTGTAGAATCAAATATATAACTAAGATAATTGTATGTATTATATTATATACTTTACATAATTCGCTTCAATAATCAAGTGGACGATATAATACTGTGTAAAATAATATTTTTAAGAACCCACTAAAAATATAACCAAAGTAATAATTTGCTTTTTACCACCCATAAATTCATGTGGAAAATTGTTATTTTTGTCTGAAGAGAGTAGCTTAGTATGGGCATTGAACCGGCGACGATTCACGTAGAAATCAAGGACGTTAACAAGACCAAGTACCTCACCATTATACGATATTTATTAGTAGTTGCAGATTTTTCGAAGGACTTCCCCGAGTGCGACATAGGAAAAAGGTAGAAGAAAAGAAAAAAATCCACATACGGCTAACTATGAATTATCTCATTAGACATAAAGCAGTCGCTAATTATTACGAAAAATGTATCTTTCGAAATCTACGAAGGCGTAAATCTGTATTTTTATTTAAATCATTGATTAACAAGTAATTTGGCCATAAATTATCATATTTCTGTTTTGACTACACTTTAGTGAAAAAATTCCACACGAAGTAGTGATTACCAAGCACGACCTCTTAAATCAATATTGACACTTGTTCCAAAGCATAGATTTCATATTTGACCTCGGTAAATTTTCTTCTTGCGAAATGAGGCACAATACGTTTAATTAACAGTTATGAATGGGTTCTAAATACCAGTAACCACAGGCGCGAATCTTGACCCTTGATCTGGGTGTGTAATATGCAAAAATAATAAAAGCTTTTTCACGAAATAATCACAATATAAAATATAGATAATGTGGAAATTTTGGTACGTTTTATCTTATTTTCAGACTCTTGGCACAATACAACAGTTATCTATTTTTTGTATAAACTCGACTGTGCAAGTGAGACATTTTTAAGGTTTGTTTTAAGAAATATATGCAGTAATCCCTCCATTTCGCTGGTAATTGATTTTAGGTAAACAGTGCGTATATGAAAACCGAGTCAACGGATCCCGTCTTCCACTATGCCACTGTTCATAACATGAACTTTTAGTTTAATTATTATCTTTTGTTTGTATTATTATTTCAGTATAAGCTCTACATATTCAAGTAACTTTTTGGTTGTATGATGTAGTTGGGTTGGTTGTATGATGTAGCCTGCATGATGTAGCCTGCATCAACATATTGTAATAATGAAATAAAATAAATATTTAAGAGATCCCAGGTTCACTTTGATATAATTTAATTTTCATTATCTAATCTAAGGTTGACTTCTTGTAATCTTAAGTTAACTTTGATCATACACAATTAATCTCGCCGAAAATATTCAGCGCCTCTCCGATCATAAACTTGCATTACGCTCAAGCAGAGATTGCCTTTTGGCATTTCCAATTCATTGCTCCTCCTATACGTTTTCCTTTACTATCCATACCGTCAGATTCTGGAACCAGTTACTTGTTGTCTTAAGATTCTTATCCTCATTGGCTTGGTTTAGAATGTGACTTATGAAAATATTACATATCGCTTTAACTATGAAATAAGTTCATCTATAACTCATATTTTCATGCCCTTTCACATCTCTCTTCTTCCCAGTCTTTGGTGACATTTGCGAATATTTTGTTTGATTGCTTTTTTTTATCATTTGTATTTCAATGCTTTAAGTATGTTTTTCAAACCTTTGTGTATTTTTTTTTGGTTAGTTGAAAAAGATTGCCATATGCAACAAATTTGTCATCTAAATACTTAATAATAAAGCGTAAAAATAATAATTTTGATTGCTTTCAACATAGAAGAAAACATACAAATTGTAAGATATTAAAAGCCTGATTTTTGGAATTTTAGTCATTCAATGAAGTAAGGATATATTTTCATTGTCGGTATATTAACTTGAATAAAGCGTCAATTTATTCTGAAACAGTAAATGTGATGGTCTTTATCGATTAAAAGCGTTATGAATTCTACGAAAAAAGCACAGAATCAAATATTAAGAGTTTATTACTTACGGAAAACTGTGTAGACATCCTTTAAAAAGCCTATTGCCAGAAACAAAAGTTTTAGATGTTCGACAGACGTATGTACTGGCGCTACCACCGGTTCTGAGAAGGTCATCAGCATATTCCACATGCATATACTCCTATAACTTAAGTCATAGCGGGTTTTGGTCTTATGGAATTCTGAGTCAACAAAACCTTTATTCAAAGATTCCATGATTACTTGGCGTCAGTTGACAATTCATTGTAACGAAAGATTCGCTGGCAAGATGACAAGATGGCATATGGTTGAAAGATGTTGTAATAAATGGAATCGGTGATACGAGTATGTGGGAATAGCTAATAATGACTGATTGAAAATCAAGGTAATCGCTGAATTGTTTGTGTTATTTGGTCATTCTGTCTCAGTATTATGGATTGTTTTTCTTTTGGTGGTGTTTTGGAATGTGCAGTGTTACTTATTTACCTAAGTCATAATTAAGCTCACGTTAACAATTGCAATGAAGGAAAAACAATTTAACAATCTAATGAGATAAATTATATCCTGTGCCGCTGCGATACGCAAGGAATACGCTATAGTTCGGAAATTCTAGGATGAATCCTGTGACAGCTCACAAATTTGCCCCGATACAACCTTATGTAATCTATTTACCTAAATAACTTGCTATTTATTAGAATTGAGGCTTATATTAAAGTTGATAAAATAATTAAAATTACTGAACATCGTTACAAGGTTGTATTGGGGCAAATTTGTGAGCTGTCAAGGACTCATCCTAGAATTTCAGAACTATAGTGCAGTTGTCAGGGCAGCTATTTGATGATGATTATTGATGTTTTTATTCAGATTTTTTTACGTATTTTTATTATTTAACGCTTTTAATTTTAATATTCACGTTATGTATCACAATTTATTGTATTTTTTGTACCTCTGAGAGATACTCGTAGATCATCATTAGAAATATTTTACATTTGTTTTCTTTTCCAGTGATACATTTATTATTTGAATTATTATTGATTGATAACGTGTATTTGTATGGAAACAGGGCCAGGCCGCTACAACCGAGACCATCAGACACAGGCTGACGACCAAGTTCCCCAGCATGCAAAGCCCCTCCGCAGAGGTTGTGTACGACACGTTGGCTCAACTCTCGCAACAGGGACACGTCTACCAGACGGCAAGGGGATATTTTATCGTAACTCCGGAGTAAGTGTTTATATCAGATGAACTGTAATTTGTGATACCTGGGTACGATGCATTTTGGAATATCGAAAAATAGCTCGAAACAGGGCGTCGACAATATTATTAAATATTGTATGATTATGGGAAAGGGAAAAGCATGACGAGGCAAACAACGATAATTGCAGCTGCTTTCCTATATGTGATACATCCTGGAATTTCTATATCAAGAATGTCTATTACAGAAGGAAAATTTGGGGTTGATAGTAACCTCAGCTCCTTAATACATAATATGAATGATGAACTACCTCCGTGGTCTATTGTTAAGGCGCTTGACTTTCACCAGTGTTTTGGGTTCGATTTTCAATGATACCCGAAAAAAATAGCCCAATCTGGTAAAAAAAACTTTGTCTGATAACAATGCGCACACGTGAAAGACGTTTGCTCGTGTTGCATCTTTACATGCGGTAGTATTGCTAATACGCGCGATTGAGATAATTAATGGGGCCGAAGACAATATTGTCTCCCAGCTACGCTCTTCTGTACGTCTGAGACCGATTCGGATAAGACGAAGGATACAATACGATAGAAATACGTTGCTCTAAGTTTAATAACTCATAGCGTATCATTTATACCGAGTTTTAACTTTAAACAATCAATTTACTATTGGTTGCAAGATTTACTATTAAATTTTGCTGTGGATGCACTTCAACACAAATATATGCATTAATTTCTTCAAAGACAACGTGTGTTAAAATAATTTGTCAAATATTATATTCAAGTTATATGACATTTCACGGTCGGGCCGTTTATCATCATTAACTACTTTCCTAATTTTGACTGAACCGCGCAGCAAACCAATTACGAGACATTGATGGACCTTTTTACGTACCTACGACTAAAAGTTGCTAATACGAACATAGAAAAATCAATAATACTTTGATCCTTCGGGGAAATAATGCTCACTGATTTTTTTTTCGTAAAAAGTATTTTTAAATATTGACAGATTTGAGGTTCTCATAGATGTTATTCGACATAAATATAAAATGTTTGTTTTCTTCGGAATCCTAATCACTGTGTATTTTTAGAGTTGATGGACAACATCTATCAGCCAAACTAATTACTCCTGAAGACTGACTGTAGGATCAGTCTGAAACTTAAGGCAATCACTGACCTCTGGCCTCCGTGACCTAGTTGATATGACACTTGCCGGGGGTTCTAGGCTATACTCCTATTGGTACCCATTTTCTTAATAGTTTCCAGTCTGGTTTTCACTTAAGACCTCTTTAAAAAGGTTCTCGTTCTCGTTGGTTGGAAGATATTGCTATATGGCAGTAAAATTTTCCAGGTTGTATTGTAGACAACGAAAATAAATACAATATTATCAAGTGATCGTGCACAATTCTCTTAAACGTCTCCCAATGATTTAAAAAAATCATCTTTTACTTTACAAAAGACGTTAGAATTACTGATCGTTTGGTAAAACGACTTTACAAAAGACATTAGAGATACTGATCGTTTGGTAAAATCATTATTAATTTGTATTGAGTTTTGCGCTATATTTTTATTTGAATGGGATGTGCCTTGTTCCAAATCCGGTTTGATAACCATTTAATAAGAAAGACATCACGCAGACAAAAAAAAATAATCTCCGGTTATACAATATTTGTATGGACATAAAAGAGGTAGATAAATAAATATAAAGAACGTTTACGAATCAATAGGAGTGGGTTGAATGGAAAAGGTGGTCTGGTCTTATACCTAATTATCCAAGTTGTACTTATAAAAACCTTCTTGTTACAAGTCCGGTAATCTTTTATTGAAGATACCAACCAGTTAGTATAGAAACTATTTTTATGTTATTTTAATAAATCATAACTTTTGTATAACAACTCGAGTTATCAGAGTATTGACGAGGCGGATAATTGGCATCCGGAAATAAATATACTAAAACTCCGCATTCTCATTCCGACACATTACGATGTTTTTTTTCTGTGAATGTTTCTATTTTTTTATCCGTAAAAGAAAGAAAATAAATATCAGTAACTCTTATTTTGATAACAGTACGTAATTTTTATTATTTCTATGTTATGCAGTTTTTTTTATGAAAAAAAAATACTGAAAAAAGCCGAATAAATGCCGTAGAAATACGTGCACTTAGAAGAATATATGAGGTGACAATGTATGAAGAATACATGAGGTGACAATGTATGAAGAATACATGAGGTGAAAATGTGTGAAGAATATATGAGGTGACAATGTGTGAAGAATACATGAGGTGACAATGTACGAAGAATACATGAGATGAATGTGAACTTAAGGCTGATGTGTTGAGTAAGCCGAAATAAAGCAAATTGAGATGATTTGAGCACGTGGAACGAATGAATGACGAAATACTAACAAAACAAATATATAGTGCAAATGTGAATGGAAAGCGTGGTAGATGAAGACTAAGGAAAGTATAGTTGGACCAAGTGAATAATATATTTTTTAAATAAAATGTTATGAGTAGAAGCTGTATGAGAAGGTGTATGGATGTGGAAGAGGTGAAATACGTGTGTCGATATTGGAAAATCTGAGACTCTTGTCTTCTCTGTCTACCCTAGCAGGAAAACGGCGTGAAGACGTATGTTTATATTTTTTGTAAAATAATTTCTGTGGCGTTATGGCAGAAGTTAATATGTCCGTTTTACCTTAGTTTACAGGAGAAGCAATATTAACTTTGATAAGCTGTCAAAATCAGTACAAATAAGCCTTTTTTAAGTTTTTCCAAACAATATATCTTTTGTTTGGATAATGACTGGCACACCAAGTTTTGCCACAACGTGCTGAAAAATATTTTTTATAAATTGGGAGAATAAACACAAAATGCCAAAAAACGGACATATCAACTGCTGCCATAACGCCACAGATTTCATATTTGGTGTATTTCCCTGGACATTTTGAACCCCATCATGGTGTATATTGTATAGCACTTTCGTTGTATACAGTGGGTTTATTGTCATTTGGCAATATTTGCCAACCAACCAGTAATATGTTATATGTATACTGAACCAGTAATATGTATAACTGAAAACCAGACTGGAATTCTTTTTTAAATAAATAGGGTTTCAATGGAAATCGAGCCAGTAACCCCCAGGCTGGAAGAGAGGTGTTTTGCCTAATACTTATCATGTGTGTACTTGTGTACCACTAATGTTATTATGTTGTGTATTTTTTTTACAAAATTTTAATATCGACCGTATTCAGTGGAAAATTTATGTCGGGAAATGATTTGAAAATTGACTGTTCATTTATATTGAATACATCACATGCAGTCATTTTCTCGTTGTTATGAATAAATGACGAATACTCTTTCTTTAATAAAAGCTCTTTTGATCAAGTAATTAGTTAAAATGCACATCGATGTTGTTCATGCAAAGCAAACAGACGTCCCGGGCTTTATTTCCAAATGATTGTATTAGTTTTAATCGGCTCGAAAACATTTTCCGACCTTAACATTTAATACTAAATCTTAACCGTCTTATTTACTGAAGAAATTAGTATTTAAAATTACATTTCGTACAAATTATCACAACCTCCTTAAATAATGGAGTTACGTAGATTAATTGCCTCATTTTAAAGTTTGGAGCCTCTGAATTTCAATCTTGAATACAAAATCATGATTTTTTTTAAGATAAAATTAAATATTTAGGCCAGACTATGAACAGTATTCCTATGAACGTAATTAAACCTTAAACAGTAAACAATTAAACCTTAAACAATTAAACCTTAAACAGTATTCCTATGAACGTAATAAAACTAGAGCAATTATTACTTTTTACCTAGAATACTTAAGTAGGATGCTACTTGAAATTAAAAAGTAGTTACAGTGGTACTTTTTCTAAGAAGTTTTAATAAGACTGCTCTATTTTATTTCAATTTCTATTTTTGTCAAACATTCACAAGATGGAGTGATAATCTTTATTCTGGGGATATAACATTACATATAAGTCTAGATTATGCAATACAAGTCAGAAGTGCAAAGTGTGTGTGGAAGAGGTAGAACGAGATGAAAGAAAGTGGATCAGATTTCAAAAGAAGGAAAGTGAGAATTGTGAACAATGGAAGATTGTGCACGAGATTGATGTATAAATATGGAAGAGGCGAACGTTGTGTGATTGGATAGGAAAGTTTGGAGATCTGCTATCTCTGCATATACCGCAATGGACACGACGTAATAATATGTGTGTATGTATTGTAGTATCTTGTCTTAAACGGCCCATGCAGCATACTTTTCATACCCTGAAAATTAAAACAGGTTACCAATTAATCACATTAGAATCTTGTTTATTTGCAATATGTAATTTAAGTGGAAAAATGTTTACATTCGTAAAGATTTCGGGTTGAACTCTGTGGAACTCCATATTAAAATGCAATATTTAACAAGACATCAATTTGTTTCTTTAATCACACTTTGTCGTTGTGGTAGATGTTTATTTATCTGGGCTCTCTTCATGCCGAATCTTACCTCGAAGCCTTGGGATATGATGTGGAAACACGTGTCGCGGTGATAAAGTGTAGTTAGTGGAATAACAAAGTGATTGACTATGTTTATAACACTTTCTTTGTATACGGTACACTCTAACAAATTGATGGGCATGTGGTAATATGTATCTTCCAATTAGTCAAGAATATATTAAAGAGGTCTTTAACACGTTCCGTGCCGCAGTACATTTTGAGAAAATAAGTACCTGCGCCACTAAACAAATTATAGTTTATATTATGTATACATATATAGGCTTCATAAATAATGAATTATTTTTAAAAATAAACTGATTTTAGGTGATATTGTGAGCGTAGGTCACCGGTGACCTACGCGGCGTCGTACGGTAATACATGTATATACAACATAAACTTTTGTAGTCGAAACAAATTGTAGCATGCTTATTTATTACTTATTATATTTTTTATTTATTTATGTAATATGCTATAGTGTTACGCCATAACATAATAATCTCTTATGATTACTGAGACAATATCTCCAAAAAAAAGGGTCACAATGTTGCATAGACAATGCACCCTCATAAATTTCCAGAGTGTGACAAATAGATGGTCCCATTCATTATGTTATTCCTGGAATCTCTTCTATACCCCCTAGCCTAATTGTAGAGGCTAGTTTATCCTTGAAAAAAATAAACCATAATAGCTTGCTCATGTACACCTGGAGGTTTATTAAAAATAATTGCATTTTCAAACAAAATTTTGGAAGTTTATATGTGCATTATATTCAGGGGCGCCGTATAGGTCACATTCAATGTTAAAATTCGTAGTAAATGTGACCGCTGGCGCACTGGGACTGTTTATAAAAAAAAAAACACGTAGGTCACCGGTGACCTATGTGGCGCCCTGGTCAAAAACACGGTAGGTCACCGGTGACCTACGCAGCGCGGAACGTGTTAATGAAAACTAAACTGGAACCCTTTTTAAAAAAATAGGGCACCTACTATGTTAGGTCAAGAAGGTCGTTAAGTTTTCTAAGTTTATTTTGGTTTTAAATGTATTAATCGAGTTTTTCGCCATTTTTAAAACGAAATATGAGAATTTATTTTTCAATACGCATTTTTTTATACGTGGATTATTAATATTTGTTTTTAAGATTAATATATACCCTGTTTTGGAACAGGGAAGTTAATTTGGCTTCAAATACTTTAAATTATTTTTTATTCAGTTACGCAGTAACAAATACGCTCATGAATTAACTTAAATAAAAAAACAACCTTTGTGGCATAATTGATAAGGCAATGTCTTCCAGCGTGGAGGTTGCGGGTTCGATTCTTCCTGTTACACGATTTTTTTATAAAGGATTCCAGTCTGGTTTTCAATGAACGTCTCTTTATTCTGGTTGGCTGCAAGATATTTCCACTAAGCAATACACCCGCCAGGCTGAACTGTTTACAACGAAGGAATACAATATAGAATTAAATCTTATGAAATTTGTACGAAATATTTCAGGCGCAGAAGATGTCGACGATCACGGTCCCAGCCAGAACGAAGGCCAGTTCGACAGAACGAAGAGGGAGCAGAAGGCGAAGAAGGAGCTGAACGGGAGAGGGCGGGGCTGCTGCTGTCCACTCAAGAGGCTCTGCACAGCCTGTACGGGGAGATTGCCACCATCCGGGACGGCGCGCTCACCCACCAGTGCATACAGACCAACCTGGCGGACGTTATATGTGGAGGTAGATATTATAAAGTCGTTCAGTTCTTACACTTTATAGACAGCGAAGCTAAAGAGAGAGTAGTAGTGGAGAATTTCCAAATAATGACCCCGTATTACAAAGTTATGATTAGTTTTAGAGCATATATTCGTAGCGATTTATTGTAAGTGATATATTTTAGTCAAAAAAAAGTTTTTTTCCTCTAGTTTCATCCCAATACATCATTCGAGTCCTCATTCTTCAAAGTTGTCTGCTGTGGACAAGTACGCCGCCACTCCCAGTGCTCAGATGTTCTCCTCTACACCATTCATCATATTTTTCCTTGGTTGACCTCTTCATCTTGTCCTGTCAACCTCCAGTCCAAGCAACCATAGGCTAACATAATCTTCTAGCGATGTGCGCATATGTCCAAAATCTGGTCATCCTCAATTTGTCATTTCTAGGGTGCCACTTTGATCAAAGCAAATTGCTGATAAAAATATTAGTTAAATGTTTCATTGACTGAACTATGCTAGAGTTTATGGATTTTAATATTATATAAAGATAGGAATATAATAGTCTTGTCAGTGTTGCTAAGTAATGCATTAAAAATATAGGATGTCCCAAAAAATATATACAGTGGAACCTCTCATAACAAGCACCTCTCATAAGGAGTAATTCGCATAACGAGCTAAACAGATTGTGAAAAAAATGCTCCCTTAACGAGTGACATTTCGCATAACGAGTGACGCAGAAAGGGGAAGTCCCATCTTCACGTCACTCACTTGTGAGCCGGGACTTCCGCGCAAGTGTGTCAGTCTCTGGTTAGCACTCGTTCCGCTAGCGCGTTACTGTCACATGTGATCACACATTTTTCCAAACTTGTGTTAAGACATTATTTGTATTTTTTTTTGTGCAAAGTTTAATAACCCTTGCAAAAATGTCCCTGAAGGAAAAACCACAAGAAGACAGCCATAAGAGAATAAAAGTAACTGTAGAAATGAAACGTAAAATCATTGAAAAGCGAGAACGAGATGTGAGCGTGGCTGATCTAGCGCGCACATACAATCGGTCTACATCAACGATTTGCTCTATTCTCAAGAACAAGGACAAAAATAAGAAGATAGATGCTTCAAAGGGAGTGTCAAGAATGTCTACAAAACGGTTACCTATTCTTGATGATGTTGAAAGGTTGCTTCTCATATGGATAAACGAAAAGTAATTGCAAGGCGATACTATTAACGAAAACATCATTTGTGAGAAGGCGAAAGTTATTTTCGCCGACCTCGTTAAGAAGACGCCAGGATCATCAACTGCCGAAAAAGAAGTACAATTTAAGGGAAGTCATGGATGGTTCGAGAAATTTAAGAGAAGAACCGGCACCCACAGCGTTCTGAGGCACGGTGAAGCAGCAATCTCTGACACAAAGGCAGCAGAGAACTTCATCAGCGACTAGAAGAAGCTCGTAGATTCTGAGGGTTACCGGATTTTACTTCTAGTAAAAAAGAATTAATTATTTGTCATAAATTCATAAATAAAAAACTAGTTATTCCGATTTTTTTATTGTTTTTTGCAAATCGAAATCGCATTCCGGGTTATTACGCTCCTTAACAATTTATAAGTATGTAATTTTATTTAAATAAATGTTAAAAATTTAAAAAAAATGGTATTTTTTTCAGCATGGAACGCATTATCGTATTTTACATTGATTTATATGGGAAAAATTGTTTCGCTTAACGAGTGTTTCACATAACGAGTAAGATTCTGGAACGAATTATTCTCGTTATGAGAGGTTCCACTGTACACACTTTGAATGATAATAATTTTAGTATTTATTAAGGTATATCTAAGATCTATACTCCAAATTAAAGAAAAAAAATGTATATATTTTTAAATTATCACAAATGTTCAAATCAATGTCCGTTCTGGTCCGTGCACTGCTTATAACTTCTGCTCTCAATTCGCTCTGTTGTTGGTTTTGTGCCATAAACTTTATCTTTGATATCCCCCTTAAAAAAGTCCATTGATCTGGGGAGCGCGGGAGAGTATTCAATGCTACATCTACATCCAATCTATCTGTTTGACAAAATTTCACTCATGTCACGATGGTAGTGACGAGGTGTACCATCTTGCTGGAAATAAAAATCCTCTTCATCCCTAAACTCCTCACGAATGCGTGGTATGGCGAATTCTTGCAGCAAGTTCAAGTAACGACACTGTGTAAAAGTGTGTCTACATTTTTTGGGACAACCTATACTACCTTAAGCACCTTATTTACTTAGTATTTTAAGCTATAAAATAACGCATTATAAATGACTATCTTAAGCACCTTATTACTTAAAGCTTAGTATTTTCAGCAATGAAATAGCGGAATGACTTTTCTTTATTTGGCCCCTTGAATAGTGTACAAATGGTTGTAAAAATATTACCATTTCAAAATAACTTGAACAATACTAGAGCTTGTCCATAACAAAACATTTGAAAAATATTGGAAAATCCCCCATCTAGTGGTATGTAGCTGGAGAAATGATGATAAATATATAGAATTTAGTAAATAAATTTATTCATGAGAACCAGAAATGATGAACCGAATAAAGACTAATGTTTTTTCAGTAATTGAACAACATCATCCAAAAAAGTTCTTATACAGTGGCATTAACATGTATTTTTTAAGAACTTATCTTTTTTATCATATAACATATGTCGATGGAGATGGAAGGAAAAAGAAGCTGGGATGATTGAAAGCTGAACTATAGGTAGAAGATTCAATTAATTGTGATAATCGAAAGCGGTGTTATAGGTGAATATAAAAATGAACTAAGTTGATTACTCTCATTTTATATGTGTAAAAAGTGGGTGGATTGGTTTATATTTAAAATTATGTGAAAACTGGACACCTCACCCTTCTCACCTCGAGCGGTGTTTAGTTGAAACTTAAAGAACTGACATTAAAGAAACTAATGATGGTTTACTTATTATTCAGGTAAATACAAGAACTGTCAACAGCCAAGAAAACCTACATTTTCCAAAAAAATGTGTGTTTGTTCTATTTAAATATGTTCTAATATTGGATGTTCTAATTCCCTTGCTAAAAGACTAATATTTTTTTAATTTTCAGGAAACCCTAATGACAAGATCTTATATGGAAGACCAAGCAAAAAGCGAAGTGCTTCCCTGCCTACGTCCCGCAGCCCGGACCGGCGCAGTGGCAGGGGCTGGGGGGGCTCTGCTCGACACCTGCCCCCTTCTGGCTCTACTACTTATTGCCAATCCAATGAAGATTGTATCATTGACTCCTCACCCAGTAAGTAATATTTACTAAAGAAAATATCCACATAAGTTTACTTGGCTTGTTTAAAAAATCAGAAGAAATATATATTTATACCAACTTCACACCAATCCCTCTTAATAATTATTTTACCTAAGATTTTATGTGAATTCAGAATTAATATACACAATGTTTAGTTATTGAAGTAAATTACAATACCTTTATTTAAAAAGTTACTTCACACCCATCTCCTAGAAGGATCAGAGCCCTTTCCTCTGCAAAAAACCCTGCCCCCTAGTACTATTCTTATATTCCATTAAAGGTTCCACCCATCATTGGACGGTTTTTTCCATTTGCAATCTGCATGCAAGCATAGGGCAACCCACAGCATACTTTCCTTACAGAATCGTTAAAAGAATCTCCTTCATTGAAATTGTTAGTGAGGTTCTACTTACCATATTGCACAAGCCACCAACTGACATACTAATAAAATTCCATTGAGTAATAATACATTACAGTGACCAATTGATAAAATGGGCAAGGATTTGGAAGATGCATTTTGCAATATTGATTTCAACTGGATGAATCAACTTGACCAAGGAATTAAATGTTGCTTACGTTAGCTTAGATTCAGTTTAAAAATGAAGAGAAATCAACTCAAGAATTATTTATTTGTCAGACATTTGGTAACAGATACTTCAGGAGAGTCAATATTTCTACTTGCGAAAGAACTTTTTTAAAGAAAGGAGATTCTTCTTGCGAATATGACAGCTATAACTGATAAAAATCCATGATGGTGGGCTGTCGTTGTGGATTCATTGCTCACTTAAAAAAGTCAATGCGGAAAATATATTTATTGGTGGTGTGTGAGGAGTTGAACTGAATTTGATTAAAATTAAGGTTTTTATATCTATATTTGTTCTAAAACTTTTTCTGTTCAAATGCGACTTGGTATGTGGAGAATTATATCATTTTCCGAGTCTTTCTGCAGTCAAGCATAAAACAGAAATACATTTTGATGACTTCCTAGTCTACTGTCATCATTTGAAAGTGTTACACTAGGACTTGTTCAAATTATTTGAAGATATTCTCATCATGATGATTCCAGATTGGGTTTTAGACCCATTTTCAAGTGTTGAGGAAACAGAAATGCAATTACAAGAAGAATTGATTGAATTAAAAACCAACAAAGGAAAATCAAATTTACTAATGGGTACTATCATTTCTGGTTGCAATACTAAATTACGAATCTTTATTCTGAGTCATTGTGAAAAAGTTCCTACTTGATTTAATGCTGTTACGGACCGTTGAACCAAAAAGAGAAACTGGTTAAAAATAGTTGTATGGGGTGATTTAAGGATGTTGCTTATTAATATTGAACCAGATGAAGAGAATCATTCTCATCACATCAGGTCCATCCTTCACATTGATATGCATTCATTATGAGGGGGATAAAGGAAACATACATATTTAGATCAGCAATGAAGATCTAAATATGTATATTTTATTTGTTCAAAAAGTTATTAAATAAGTTATGATAAACTACATTTTGTGACTTTTAATTTAAAATATGCGGAATCCTTGTATTTAAGAAAATAATTTCACATTCAGCAATTTGTTAATATTTGGTTTAAATGTAGAATAATTAAGTACTTAAAATCAATGGCCCAGTTCGTAGACGACTGTCCGTGGTTTAGTTGATAAGGTGCATGTCTTCCAACCTGAGGGTTGTGGGTTCACTTCCAGTTGAAAATCATCCTGTTTTAAAAAGGTTTCCCATCTGGGTTTCACTTAAAGCCTTTTTAACATATTTCTGATTGGTCATTTTTCATATACAATATGTTACTAAATGTAACATATATTAATAACTCTAGCACCAGTTAATTTCTGGTCATTCTATGGACGGTTCTATTATATTATATTGTAGCATCTTACATATAGTCTTAACTTGAAAAGGTCTCTTAGATACTTCAATGCCATCAACCTTCAGACACTCCAGAGAAACTCTCTTCTACGAAATAAGGCAGCAATTTTGTGAAGGATTTGACTAAGTGGTAAATAATATATTTCCAGAAAAAGGATCCCTGCTGTCCCGCCTCTTTAGAAGAAGCGGCAGGAACAAGCAGGTGCGTGGGAGCATTAAGTCCTTCTCTGCGCAGTTCCCTCCGGCTGAATGGTTCAACTCTAAAGCCGTGCATCTACACTGCGTGGCTACTCAAACTGTTTCCAAGGTATATAATAAAAATCACTGATTTTATACTTTTTTGATACTTTTGTTTGTGAAAAAAATAACAATAAAATTAAATAAATAAACCTCTTATATTATATTAAATTGAATGAAAGTGTAATACTAGATATGTCACGATATGGCACTAATGTGATGAGGAATTTGACTACAATTTAATGAAAGTGTAATACTAGATATGTCACGATATGGCACTAATGTGATGAGGAATTTGACTGCACAATTCAATGAAAGTGTAATACTAGATATGTCACTAATGTGATGAGGAATTTGACTGTACAATTTAATGAAAGTGTAATACTAGATGTCACGATATGGCACTAATGTGATGAGGAATTTGACTGTACAAATTAATGAAAGTGTAATACTAGATATGTCACGATATGGCACTAATGTAATGAGGAATTTGACTGTACAATTTAATGAAAGTGTAATACTAGATGTCACGATATGGCACTAATGTGATGAGGAATTTGACTGTACAATTTTTACTCTCAAGATTGTGCACATTAACATTATATTTCTGACTGGTCACAACAACCATAAGTTGTGAATTAATGAGATTAATAAATTCTATGATAGATTTTTATTTCAAAATCTAGCGCTATTTTTAGTAGCACCACATTTTATTTTCAGTTTGATGAATTTTACGTGATAGCTATATTATAATTTTTTTCATGTAACAATCAGAGAACATTTTTGTTTATGGAATATGTAGTTATTTATTATTATTAAAAAAATAAAAATGATAAAATAAAGTTACATAATACGGATTTATGATAAAGAGTTTAATTGTCATATTTTTTTTCATTTTTAGGAATCCCTGCAGAGTCTTCCATCTTATGTATCAAGCATTTATGATGGGTCTGAAATATCTCAACGTTCTTTGACATTATCTCGCCATCGACGTCATCTTTCAACAGAATCTACCATTCTGCCATCCTCACCTTCACAATACACCAGTATTCCAAGGTCAACTTTGTCCACAAGTTTCACAGATAAAACATTAACAGAAAAGTCTCAAAGAAATGGTAATGCTAAAATGGGAGAAAGTCCATGTGGAAGCTTAAGGAGACAAAAATATTTAAATTCAGGACATATCATGTCCACAAGTGGACCTTCCAGTCTTGAGAGCACATACAGAGGATCCTTGAAAACATTGAGGAGGGATTTCAAAAGTGGATCATCATCATTAGAAAGTCAATCTCTCGCAATACGATATCCAAGAAGTCAAACAAATAGCAGCGGACATTCAACTCTCGATTCGCAATATTCAGATCGAACTCTTCTAGCTTCACCTAGTCATAGTATTCCACAAAATGGTACAGGTCTCAGTCGTGCTCAGTCTCTAGTCAAAGTGCAAAGTCTTCAAAGTTCTCCAAAAAGCTTACACAAAAAAAGAAAACCTATAGAAACAGATGGGGATACAAAAACCAACAGTAATTCTTCACCACAACCATCACCATATAGTTCTCCAAAAAACTTAAGTAGCAATAATTCTCCCAGAAATGTCAAAAATGAAACTGTCAAATGTGACTCTTCATCTACAGCAGTCACAGCTAATTCCAGCTCCAACAATTCCATAACTTTAAAACTTACAACAAACACAACAGCACAAAATGGTACAGGAACGAATACTAAAGTTTATGTACAAAATTCCCCAGCCAGGTCAGTGATCACTTTTGAAAATGGCAATATTACGGAAGCTTCAAAGGGAAGTAACATATTTATATTTAATGATGACAGATATACAATGTCTAAAGCAAATACTGAGGAAGAAAAACATAAAAAGAGTCCTTTAAATGTTTTCATGGAAACAACTCTTGACAATTACCCAGTGCAAAAATCAGAAAATTACTCTTCAGAACAATACTATCCAAATAATGAACCTGTTAAAGTACAAGAAACCAAGTTTAACAAGAATGTCATAAATGACATATCCATGAATAATAATAGAAAATTATCTTTACAATTAGGGAATACAGCATCTAACAATGGTTTAAGTTACAAAAATCAACTGAAAAATCCATCAGATGCCACGTCTATTCCAGGAACTCCAGTAATTCATAATAATACATTATATGACATGACTGGAAATAGTGACCCTACTACTCCAACAAAAAGTTATGATAATATGAGTGATTCAATTGGTAATTTACGTTTTTATGAAAAAAATAACTTGGCTTCAGCAAATAGTCAACTTGAGTCACAGAAGCTTAATTCTAACAGTGAACTAACTAGTGTTCAATTATTGAAGAAAGCTGCTGCACTACAAACCATGGAGAGAAAAAGTTTACTACAAAGCAGAATGAGTTCTGATTCTATTGCAAGTATACTTTCCAAAACATCGGATACTAAGTGTTCTGCAATCATTGGTTCAGAACCAAACTTGGCATTCAAAAATCAGGACAATCAAAATGGTTTGGCAAAAGAAGAGAACTCTTTGGAGAAATGTAACGGTGAAGACAATAAAAAACAGAAAAGGTACAGCCTTAGTCAAGATATAAAAAACAAGAATCCCGAATTTTACAATTTTCCTAGTCTCAGTGACCTGAGTTTTAATTTTACCAGTCTTGCTGCACAAAAGATTTTGAAGGGTGTTAGCATCAACAGTGTTGATACCTTAAATGAGCTAAATATGGCTGCAAATGGCACAGAGAAGCCAAAAAATTGCGATGTCACAGTGTGTACGGATTTTGGTTTAGTATAGCAGAAACTTCAACATATTAAATAATTTTTCATTAATGGTAAAATTCGCATTTGTACTAATATGACTAATTGATTTTCGCGTGTCCATTTAACCTTCATCTCCTGAATTTATATTTTTTTAATATTCATGATTATTGGATAAAAATTCATTTTCATAATTAAAAATAAGTGGTAACATAAATTGCATGAGCATATATAAATTTAAAAAAAAACATTTAAGTAAACATTTCAACCATCTAATACTTTTTTCTTACTAATGTGACTTAATTAAAGACAATGTTAAATTAAATAAACAAACAAAAAAAATCTACTTTTGGTAAAAAAATTAAAATAAAAACATTTTAAACATATCGTAATAATATAATGTACGAGAATGTTTTCTTAATTAAATGTTTAAATTTCAAATTCAAATACATTGTGACATTAAAAAATGTATTTAACTTAAATTATTCCTTAATTAATAATGTGTTTGGATACACATACTGCTGCATTAATGGCCAAGATTTTGACATTTTTAAGTAGAAAACTAAAACAATTGCATAGAAAGCGATTAAATTAAATTAAAAAATCTTTTCTTGTCTTCATTCAAACTTGTTTTAAATTAGGGTTGATTATTTTATTTTTTCTTTTGAATAAAAAACACAATAGTTTTTAATTTACTAAAACCAGTATTTACTACTTTGCTTTTAAAAACAATGATTCCTTTCTTTTTTAATGTATTTTTAAAGACACTGCAGCATTATGTGTGAAATTGTAATATATACAGTGTGTCATCGAGTTGAAATTCTCATATGATAAATATATTAAAAGAAAAGGATAATAGATGTATCAAAATGTACAATCAACAACTTTGTGATATACTGTAATATATAAAAGTATATATAACTACAACGAATATAAACATGTTTTTTTTATTATTATTATTGTGTATTAAATTTATTTGTATATTAATGTAAATTTTAATGATTCTTTCAATAAGAATAAAATTACAAGAGAAAAATTAGTTAATATTGTCTTTTTATTTACATTATCCATTTCAAGTGAAAGTATACTAAAAACAAATAAATATACTTTTGATGGGAGAAGTGAGAGGTAGTGATTTAGAGGACTATACGGGCACATATATCCTCTGTTATTAAATTTTTAAAAAATGTCCAAGACAAGGATTGAACATGTGATACAAAATAACCAAGAAAGTTATTATGCATTATACGGCAAGTATCATAAAACTAATCAACATCATTTTGATCAACCCTGAAGAAGTGCTTAATTATGTGATCTTCTTAATCAATTTGATTATTTGTGCAGACTAACGTTCTTGGTAAAATTCTGTGCTAATTTATTGTTCAACACACTAGGTCGCTTAGAAGAAATAAGAACTGCTACGTACACAGATTCAGTAGCTCTCATCACAGTGGATCACAGTCGACTGAATAATTCGAGGGTGACGCAGTTAGGCATGCATATGCACTAATGTCCCCCCTGATGAGCCCCCAAATTTCATTCCAATAGCAGAACTAGTTGAGGAGATATTGACATTGGTCAGATACTCGTAAATACTGGATAAACTTTATACTAGTTTAAGAGAAAAAATTATAGGTGTAACTCCATGCATTCATATTTTCTTACATGTTTTTACATTCATACTTTATTATGTATATCTACACTCATAAATTAATTTATTTTAATATGATAAGGTAAAGAACGGTGGTCCATTATATAAAGGTTTTCCTACATTTATGTATTTGGTAAGAAAATTTGCAAGCCAAAAATTTACTACATTATTACATAAACTTGAAGGGTTTTATGCCCAGATGTTGCCTTAATCTTAACCCTTTTAATCATCGGCCCCAACTGGTGTATTGGAAAAAACCACGGGGCCGATCATCGGCCTCAAAGTTTTCATACAAGTTTTTATATTGAATATATAAATATGTTTTTTGACTTTGAGAATCATTCACTTTTAAAAGAATGCATTTAAAACTAAATATAAACTGAAATAAAAAATTAAATACAAACTACTGTTTTTTTTGCCAAAATATGCTGGGATTAAAAGGATTAATAATCAAGTATAAGCTTTTGCCTCAACTAAATTCATACTCATCATACATACTTTATCAAAAAAGTATTTTAAGTTGAGTGGGATCTGACCTATGATTGATCACAGTGTTGAAACAAAAGAGCAAGGCATAATCCAAGTATCAAATCCACTGTCCATAATTTATATAAATACCCATCATCTCGAAGAACAATACAATTAAAATAAATGTGGTGATACATCTAAAATAGTTTTAAAGTCAAGAATAATGAGCCAACAAAAAGATAAAAATTACTAAAGCCCTGGGAAAAGGTAGGAAGCCAAATGAATATTCCATTTAAGCCAATATTTTTTAAATTTATTTTATATAACTTGAACACAATTTCATCAAATAAAAAGAAAAAAAATAGTTATAAGTCTAAATATAATAAAATAACAAGAGGAACTATGATACTCATGCTTCTCACACACAAGTGTTTTAAGGGGTTCAATCTTCAATTTATTCACTGAGATATGGAAAATATCAATACTGGAAAATTAATTCAATAAGGTTCCGAGAGCAATTGGTGATGCTCTCAACAGCTCAGTTCGTGAATACAGCACCAAAAACAATCTTAATTCACAATGGTGTAAATAATTGTCTACATTAAACAAAAGTTTGTCAATCAATAAAGGGTTTGTTATTTTTTCTGTTAACACCATTATCAGCCTGCTTGATAACCTGATTTACATTAAAACTGAGTTCATATTGAAAAATATATATACATGGTCTGTCCAATGGGGAAGGTGACTGATTTTATTTTCTAGTAATCACCAACACCATCTGTGGATGAATAAATGAGTTAACTAGCAACACATTTCGACTATCTTCCATAAAAGTTTCAAAGCGCTGACATTGCTGGTTCATTCATAATGACATAACAATTGACAGTACCTTCTGTGTCTCGGTCAGAAAAAGAAGAATGGAGCAACGTGCCAACATTAAATTGGGTAAAAGTGCCACAGAAACTTTTGAAATGATTCAAACTGTTTATGGTAGTGAAGCAATGAGTCGTAAGAACGTTTTTAAGTGGTATGCAAGATTTCGTGATGATAGAGTATTGAAGATGATCAACGACCTGGACCATCATTGACAGTTTGAATTGAAGAAAATGTTTAAAAAGTGGCTGAAATTCTTCAAAATGATCATCGTGTGTCTACTAGGCTCATCGAGGAGCTCACTGGAATTCCTAAATCCACTGTCCATCTCATTTTAACGTAAAATTTGGATAAACGAAAGGTCACACACTGACAATCAAAAAGTTTGCAGAGTGGAGCACTGCAGAGGCATGAATCCAGACTTCATGTCAAGCATTATAACAGGTAATGAAACATGGTGCTTTCAGTATGAGCCGCTTACAAAGCGCCAGAGCTCGGAATGGAAGGGTCCACAATCTCCGAAACCGAAAAAGGTGCGCATGCAAGAGAGCCAAATCGAGACTGTGCACCCTTTCCTTTGATTTCAAAGTAATTATCCATAAGCAATTCACGCCAGAAGGTCGATGTGTACTTGGTGAACGGTGAACGCCGATGTGTACTTGGGTGTTTTGAAACGTTTATGGGCTAGGATTCATCGAGTTCGATTCGAATACCAGGAACAAAGGGCATGGTCCGCATTGCACGAAAATGCACAAAAACAAGATTGTACGCGATTTCTTGGCCAAAAAAAGTATCGATCACCTCCGTATTAGCCTGATTTGGCTCCATGCGACTTCTAGCTATTCCTGAAACTGAAATTGGCGATGAAAGGAAAGCGTTTTGACACGATTTCAGACATCCAGAAGGCATCAACTGCGATTTCGGAGGCAATTCCAAAGAATGAGTTTCAGGAGTGCTTCTGAAAATTTTACAACCGCTTCCAGTATTGTATTGACTCACAAGGAGTGTATTTTGAATAAAAGATAATGTAAATTAAAAATAAACGATGTCTTTTATTTCATTTCCCGTCAGTCACCTTTCGCATTAGACAGATAGTGTATACACAACATCAAACATTTGAATAGAGCTAAGTAACAAATAGCACAGACTCCAGATGGATAAAGGTGATATAAGTGGTCTAGGGCTAATTTAGATGATAAAAGAATTTTATGTAATACTAAGATTCAATTTGTACAAACCCTCATATTCTTTATCTGCTAATATGAAACAGTCTTTATACTAGAAGGAGCTCCTATGTATTCCACGAACAAAATCATAAAAATCTATGAATTCTGAATTGGGATGCATTTCTCTGAGTTGTGTTCAAGGAATTGTCTCACTTCAGGTGTGCCATCGGATCCAGTACAGCAGTGTGGCCGGTGAGTTTGCTGGTGTGCAATAGCTCACTCACTTAAAAGAGAAACTCCACGGCACAGTTTTGCTTTCCAACTAAATTGATGTTGAAATGGTAAGGCGATCCTCGACTACGAGGCCCAGCAATGACGACGACGTTAAAGGAGAATCGTAAAATAGAGAGAGAAGAAAATTCCTGAGTGGAAATATGATTAATGGAGCAAAGCTCGAATGCTCATCCACTAAAATGATAAGGTAAAGGTGCAATTCCGTGGAATATTCAAGAACTCATGAGATAAGTAAAAGATCAGGTATATTGGAGTGACTGCGGACTAGACATTACAATCCTCACAATTAAGGAAATTAATGTCTCTTTATTCATTCATTCATCTTCCGCATTATAATCTAGTATGTATCTTGACTTTATCCATTATCGCATTATAATCTAGTATGTACTATATTTATGACAAATTGAGCAGTTTTTTTAATTCTAATTTTTTTAATTCTTGAATAAAACACAATTTGCTTTGATTTCAATAAACTTTTTATTGGTCATTGAAGTATAATGTATGACATTTAAATACAAAAAACAATATCTGCCAAATGACTACCTCTTGCAGCTCCACAGATGTCCACTCTTTTGTCAAAATTTTTGATGATTTTTCGGCATAATTGCGGTTCTAACTCGCCAATAATGCGAATAATTTCGTCCTTCAGCTCAGGAATTGATTGGGGTCATTCTTAAAGACCTGGCTTTTCACGTAACCCCAGACAAAATAGTCCAACAGTGTCAAATCACATGATCTTGGTGGCCAATTTACATCACCGTTTCCAGAGATAACAATACATAAAATAATTCAACAATTTTAACGCGTTGTTGTATTGTATACGACTCCATTTTTATTAATGTCATACATTACACTTCTCAAATGTCACAAGACCCAGGTAAGTTCACAACGCCATCTGTGTTTCATCCAAGAATAAAAAAAACTGCTAAATTTTAAAGACCCTTTACTACATATAACAAAAATGTAATACAATACACTCTTAAAATTTATCACGACAAATGTTGGGCACTAATTCAGATGAAAAAAATCTAAAATGAGATCAATCCGGATAAAACCTGGAAGGAAACTCGATATTTTTTTATTTAAAAAGAATAGATATAACCGAAGTCGTAGGTATACCCCGTATATACTGCCCTCAGAAGCTAAAATGCAGCTAATGGCAGAAGTTAAGTTTTGAGAAAACTGCACTTTTATGTTTTTCATTGCTGCTTAACACTAGGTTTCCGATTTGCTTTTGCAAATTTTACAAAACAGACAGTCTTTTTCCTGGTTTTCTTTTTACGACTTTTTATAATTAAACAATGTAAATATACTCGTATTTACTCTATTTTTATCTTCTTCTTATTTTGGAAACTTATTTTTTTAAATTTGGTCGCTTTATACCTATCTTTACTGACACCCGTCAAATTGACGGGTTTGGTAATTTGATAACTGTATACTAACCGTTAACTGACATCTGTATACTCACCGTTTATAAAATCTGATAAATGTATACTGACCGTCTATAAAAGTAAACCAAAAATAAAAGTCCTTCTTCTGAGCACAAAGCATACATTCGTAAAATTAAAAAACAACAATAAACGTTTACCAGAAACGATTGGATATTACAACAAGACCAAGTGTGGTGTAGATGTTGTTGACCAAATGGCTCGAAAATACTCCGTCAAATCGATGGCCCCTGCAAGTTTTCTTCAACATCTAGGCTTTGGCAGCAATAAATGCATGGATACTTTATAAAGAATGCACTGGACTCAATGTATCAAGAAAGGACTTCTTATTTCAATTGGCTGAGGAACTAGCCAAGGGAGATAATGAACCGCATCATACACCATCTGTTTCTCTTCAGTCACGGAACACCACTTCTCAAATACGCAAAAGTTGTCAAATAGGCAGTTGTAAAAAAATAGAAGCAATAACGCATGTACAAAATGTAAAAAGATTGTGTGTGGAAAATGTACTAAGAAAATTGAATATATAAAAATTGTTCCGAATAGTTGAACACAGGGGCGGCTCGTCTTTAAGGGCAACCGGGGCACTGCCCCACACACATTTCTCCTAATAAAAAAAAGTATTTACTTAGCTGAAATGTTTTTGAAACGTGTTTTTATAATTGGTATAATTATAATTATTTCTCAAATTTTCGGAATATTATTTGCACGTAATTAATGATTTATAAATAAATGAAAAAAAAATGATATTAACTTATTACTGTTAAGTTGGTGAAAAATATATACGCAAGAAATACGAAATTCGATGCACGCATAGGCGCCCGTTACACGGTCAACATGGATCGCAATCCGTGATTGAGATTGACCGTGTAACGCGCGCCTTACAACTAAACAACGCCCGGCGGGGCAGATTAATATGTGCCCGAATTTCAGTATAGCTGTCGCGCTGACGCGAGCAAGTTGTGTTTTGGGCGCGCTGTCAGTGGAGATAAAGAGAAAAGTTCTGTATTACCGTATACAGAAGGTCGCTTTTCGTTTGCTGCGTAAATATCTGATTGGGGCAGAAATTCATTTGCCCCGCTGGTCTACCATATATTCTCTAATAAAATAAACGACACCGTCAACGTGTTTCGACATTTCAACTATATTTTGCAAGGTACGAGTATGCTTCAATTTTCAATCACTATTTATGTTATTTTATTAATCATATTATATTTTTTATTAACCATATTTTTGTTTTTTTATACATAATATTTTTATCAATCATATTTTTGCTTTTTTAGAACACAATGAACGAAGTCGATAATTTGTTAAAAAAGTCATTTGCGTCATCGAATTCGGAAGAAAAATTAGAAATAAAGAGACTCGGTGCACATCAACCGAGAAATATACAGATTTCTCAACGAGATGGAAAAATTAATAGAAAGTTCAGTTTAACCTGGTTCGACAAAATAGCGTGGCTAACTGTAAGTGAAGAAAAGAAATCTTTTTTCTGTTTTTTCTGTCTTCTTTTTGGCGGGGAATCTCCGTGGACATATTCCGGCATTAATGATCTGAAACATATTTCAGAGCGGATTCGAGCACACGAATGCACTATGAATCATATAAACAATGCCGTGAAATTTAAAACGTTCGGAAAAATAAATGTTTTATCGATGATCGATTCTGGATATCGTCAGAGTGTTTCGAAACATAATGAATTAGTCGATAAGAATAGACATGTACTATCCAGAATCATCGACTGTATCAAATTTTGTGGTATCCACGAGCAACCATTACGTGGACACGATGAGACAATGCAATCAAATAATCGGGGAGTGTTTTTAGATTTTGTCGAATGGACGGCGTCTTTAGATAATGTTTTAGATGATCATTTAAAAAATTCGAGAGTGGCAAAAAGCACGTCTAAAACTATACAAAATGAATTATTGGATTGTATGTACGATGTGTATATTGATGAAATTAAATCTGAAATGGATCAAGTAAATTTCGTTTCAATACAAGCAGACGAAACTACAGATGTCGCTTGTCGTTCACAGTTTGTCATCATATTGCGATATTTGAAAGATTCACAACCTGTTGAAAGATTTTTAGCTTACGTCGATGTTGACGATAGAACATCTTGTGGGCTAACAAATATACTTCAAGAAAAATTAAGCCCTTTCAACCTCAACCATAAACTGATTGCCCAGGCATACGACGGCGCAGCAGTGATGCGCGGTTCTCGTAATGGGGTTCAAATCAAGATGAGAGAAACTTATCCTCATGCCCACTATGTGCATTGCTATGCACACCAATTAAATTTAGTTTTAAAAAAAGCTTGTTCGTCGATAAAGCGAATTAAACTTTTTTTTTCTTCGATTAGTGGAATTGGTGTTTTCTTTAATTCACCAAAGCGTAATAGTTTATTACGAAAAGTTTGCGAAACTCTTGTCCCCAAAGTGTGTGAAACACGGTGGAATTTCACTTCGAGAATCATAAATTGCGTCAAAGAAAACAGAGATCACCTGATGAAATGTTTCGAAATAATTCAACTAGAAGATGGGTGGGATGACAAAAGTATATGGGAGGCTACTGGATTCATGAAATGCCTGCAAGATGGCGAGTTCAACTTTTTTTTATCTTTTTTTTATGTAGTATTTAAACAGGTCGACATTTTATATAATGTTTTACAATCGAAAAAATCTACAAATATATCCGTTGCACGAGCGTTCGAAAATTTTGAATCGGCAATTGATCGAATTATGGAAACTTCAATAGATTTTCATCAATCGGTCGATGATGATACTCAAATTCCAGAAAAGAGGCCGAGAAGGGAATCAAACTCGGCGAAAATTGATACACTTCAAATTTGTGCAAAAGAAGCGTGTGTCATTATAAAAGACGAGATGAAAAACCGATTTGGAAATAGTGACATTTTTAAATCATTCGATGTTGTGGATCCGAAACAATTTAAAATCCACAAGGAAAAATTTCCAATCAACCGTGTTAATGTCTTAAAAAGAAATTATCCGATGTTAAAGATAGAAAAATTAAAATCTGAATTTTCAGTAGTCTATAATAATGATCTTTTCAATAATTTTACAAATACAAATGAATTATGTAAATTTATAATCGACTCAGACTTGAAAGACACTCTGTCGGAAGTTTTGAAGTTGATAGAAATAGTTTTGGTGACACCCATATCAACAGCTGATGCTGAAAGGTCATTCAGCACGTTGAAACGAATTAAGACATATATAAGAAACACCTCGCCTTATTATCGATTCACAAAGAATTCATTAAACAAATCCCGTTTTTTAACAAAAAGGTGATTGAAAAATTTGTTAGCATGAAGGACAGAAGGGCAGAATATTTGTATAAGTGAAAAGTTTGTAATGAGCGACGTTTATTTTTTGGTTTTTCGTGTTCATGTACTCGTATTATATTAATAAAAACTATTTCCATTTGATTTTGTGAAAAATACATATTTTTATAATAAGAGTTTTGTTTATTTAATTATTATACTCGTATGTTAATAAAAATTATTTTTGTTTAATTTCGCAATAAAAATTTGATAATTTTTAGTATTTTCTTGGTTCAACCTCACTGTACTTAAAATATATACAGTTAATTTTATTTTTTTTGAAAAAAAAATAGGGGGGGGGGGTACTTCAGCCTCATCATGCCCCACCTGTTTTTAAAGTCACGAGCCGCCCCTGGTTGAACATATTATATTTTACTGTCACCCCGTTTAACATTTTACTTGTAATAATATTTCTATTTGTATATTATGTCTATTTTAGTCTTTTTTAAGTTAAATAAATCATTTAAAAAGAAAAAAATAAGTAATTGTGTTTATCCGTCAATTTGACGGGTGGCCGTAGAGATAGGTATATAAAAAATGCCCGTAAACCTAGTGTTGAAAATGTCGTGATTCATAAACAAAAAAGCAGTAAAATGTGATTCATAAGCAAAAATGCAACAAACGCATAGGCACTTGCTGTCTTTTTGCTTATGAATCACATTTTGTTTTTTTGCTCAGAAAAACCTAGTATTTTGTAAAATTAAAAGACATTATGTCGATTTTTGTGTTGAAATTAATGGTTTTCTGTATTTTTTTTATGGGTTCAGAATTCGATATGGAATATTGCCTCATACTTAGTTAAATTTTTTATTTTTTCCCGTTAGCTGCATTTTTGCTTATGACGGCAGTATACCATATATACCGTAGGTATACCCTTATACCCCCGAACATTAAATTTCCTATTCCAACTCACTGTTCACAATCTCTTTTCAACTTGCGGTCATCTGAGAACATATGCCAAATAATAGAATATTCTATTTGTTCTAATCTTTCATTGTTCACCCAAATATCGTATTTACTTTTCCTTGCACACTTTTCAAGTACCATGACTAGATTTTGCAACATTCTTTCTCAGGTCTTTTTCTTGAAATTTCTCATACAAGTCACTTATGCATACATACATAACATAATGTCATTTCCCTGTCGGGATAGGCAGAGAGGACAGAATGCCAGATTTTCCTATCTCGACACACATCCTTAGTCTCCTCCACGTTCATACACCTATGATTTCTCTGACTACATTTCCTTCTATCAAAATATCATTCACTGGATCCAACCATACTTTCCTTAATCTTCCTCTCATACACCTTCCATTCACATTCACATTTGCATTGTATATTTGTTTTGTTACTCTTTCTTCTTTCATTCGTTCCACATGCCAAAACCATCTCAGTATGCTCTTCTTCATCTTACTCAATAAATTGATCATTTCATTCCGTTTTCTGTCATACATTGTCACCCTGTGTATTCTTCGGAATGCACGCATTTCTACAGCATTTATTCGGTTACTATCAGTCATAATCCACGTTCACATTTCACTCTCATACTTGTACATCCAAGTTGGCACCAAAATACTATTATAGACTATCATCTTAGCCAATTTTTATAGTACGGTTCAAATTTATATGTTTTAGTGCCCCATTGACTTTATTTCCTATCGCTTTACACTGTTCGATATCCCTCTTAACTCTTCAATCATGAGAATATAGTACCCAAATAGCAGAATTTCTCAACCCGCTCAAATCTTTCATTATTCACCCATACATCGCATTAACTTTTCCTTTCACACTTTTCTATCACCATTACTTTGGATTTTGAAACATTCATTCTAAGATCTTTCTCTTCGCATATCTCATACAATTTACTTATCAAACTCTGAAATTCAACTCCACTCTCCGCCAACATCATCATGTCATCAGTATATATTCCCATTCGACATTTTTATGCCACCCATTGTCCTTTGTAGTTCCTTTTCACATGAATCTATGTAAATATTGAACGACCAGGGTGACATACGCATCCTTGCTTCACCCCTTTTGAAATATTAAACCACTTAGTCAAGGCACTATTCACCGTAATACATACTCTACTTTCGGTATATAATGACGCAATACCACGTATTCATTTACATTAAACACCATATACACTCAGTATTTTCCATAGCTTGTCCACATACGCACAATATACTTTTTGCCATACTTTTTTCCACAAGCATACGCAAAGAGAAAATCTCATCAATGCACCCTGAGCATTCCACACTTTCTTTTCAGTCTTTCTATCAGATTTTTCTGTACAGTTTACTTTCTACACTCAATAAACTAATGGCTCTGTAACTTCCACACTCCATTCTTGCACCCTTACCTTTTAATTAAGAGTATTTTTTGTACTGATTTTCCACTACTAATAAAAAAAATACTTTTAACTTACATATAACTGTTCTTGTTTTAAATGCTATTAAAGCTAAATATTCCTCATTCACACAGTTCCTAATTTCATATTGCCTTTTTTATTACAAACTTTTGCTATACTACAAACCTTGTTTGCTTTAGACACCAAAATGTCTTCATATTCCTCCATTCTTTCTTGATGTTCAACCCATCATTTATGACACTCACTTTTTTCATTCCCAATCAGTCGATTTTTTTTTAGGTTTCCATAGTCTTGCAGTTTCTCATATTAACCTTCACTGCAGGCAAATCCTTATTTCTTCAGAATCGCTATCCTTTAAAAAAATCCATTCTAGTCACCACCAAGTAGTAACCAGAACCTATATCAGCACCTCTTAACACTTGTGTCTAGAACTATATTTCGCAGTGTAGAATCCACACAAAAAGTTAATCATAAAGCATTAGTCTCCTGTTTACCAAGTATATAAATGGTTCCAAACAAACATCTAACATTATATCCTTATTACTTTTTGTCCATCTAACATACCTAAGGCTAACTCAAACCCATCTCTTTTGACACCAACCTATTCAAAAAGAATGAATAGGTTATTAGGTCATCAGCCAAAATAACCTATTCATTCTTTTTTTTCTTCTTACGCAGTATAGAAGAAAAAATGAAAAGAATGAATGACAGATGAATACTAATTTGAATCGTGTATCACACAATTCAAATTACGAGGGTCATCCAGAAACTAAGGTTACAAGGGTTCCTGAGGCCGGGGGAATTTTTTTGCTTCAAATTTGGTGCACCTGGCGTGTAGGGGGGATCCTAACGGTCAGTTTGTTTGGTCCCGCGTGTTTGTCGGCCATTTTGTTCAGTCACAGTAAATTATTCTGATGGAGAGGTCGTCATGCGCTCCCGCCAACTCTCGTCCGTGCAAGACCCACGCGGTCATCAGTTTTTTGACTTTACAGAACAATACCGCCGCGAATATCCATCGGAAGCTCGTGGAAGTTTATGGTAGTGATGTGATGAGTCGACAACATGTCACGAAGTGGGTTAGGTTGTTCAGAGAAGGCCGTACTGATACTCACGACGAGGCAAGGCAGTAATTTCTGACGAATTCGTGAAAGAAATTTATTTATTTAATTAACGACACAACAGTGTCTTTATATACAAATAAACATGTGACAGGTTATACAAGTACTTAAAATTATTGACAAACAATACAAAATTTTATCTTAAACTAACATGAAGATACAAAAAGCAGTAGTAATAATAAATTACAGTCATCGTTTTAAAATTATTTAATAATCTTTGAGAATTTTGTGGGAATTTTATGGATATATATTGAGATATAGAAAACACATGGCCTCATTAGTAGAACGAGATGCAAGTTGCTTTGCAGAATTAAAAGCTTCATACATGTTGATGCAGGATTACTCAACTCCAGAGGCAAAGTATTGTCCTTAATGTTTGGTTTATATTATGTTATTTATATTAATAAAGGAGAGCACAAAGTTAGAAGCTATTTCTAAATATTGTTGTGATATTCTGGCGAATACTATATATACTTATATTAAAAATATCTAAATTGTTGCAAAACTCATTTCCAAGTCTTTGCATACGAATTATAGAGGAGTTGATTTTATAGTTAGTATAGCAATTTTCGGTATAAAAGGGATTGAGCTGTCTTGTGGATCTAGTGGGAATACGAAATGAAATACTTGCGAGTAAGTGAGGTGCATGAATCACTGAGTGAATGATTTTGTATAACAGTACTATAACGGCTGTTTTTCTTCTGTCACACAGCTTCAAGAGATTCACTGCATTTAATACGTTGGGATAATTTCTTTGTTCATGTGGTATTCCAAGTTTAAAATTTATGAATCTTAGAAATTTGTTTTGTACACGTTCTAAAGTTTGTGCATGGGCGGCGTAATGAGGAGACCATATTGATGAGTTGTAGTCAAGGCGACTACGTACTAAAGAGCAGTATAGCAGTTTTAATGTTCGTAAATCCGAAAAATGTTGGGCAGTTCTTAGTACAAATCCCAAGATTTTTTAACTCTCCCGAGTAATTTTGTTCACATGTTCAAAGTCATAATGAAAGTTTTTCATCAAATATAATTCCTAAGTCCCTTATAGAAGCTACACGTTTTAATATATATTGATTTAGCGAATACTCGTGATTAATTGGATTTTTATTTCTATAAAAACTAATGGACTCACATTTACTCTGGTTTAAGTGCAGTTTATTGGTGGTACACCATTGTTGTAATTTATTTAAGTTTTCTTGTAATTTAAGGCAATCAGCAGTATTATTTATGACTTTGAACATTTTTAAATCATCAGCAAAAAGTAAAATCTCTACATCACTAAGTGTGTCAACTATATCATTAACGAATAGGAGAAATAATATTGGTCCTAGATGCGATCCTTGGGGTACACCGCTTGTAGCTGTGAAGGGATATGAAAGACAACTATCGATTTTGACAGTAAGTATTCGGTTTTTAATGTAGCTTTTGATCCAGTCTAAAAGCGGGCTAACTATTCCTAAAGCTTTTAGTTTACTTAATAGTATTGTATATTATGTGATACTTTGTCAAATGCTTTACTGAAATCTGTGTAAATTGAGTCCACTTGTTTTCCATTTGACAACAATTGAAAATATAGTTTTCATATTCGAGTAGATTAGTCAGTGTGGATCTACCTGAAATAAATCCATGCTGTTGAGTGATAATAATATTGCGAATCGAATCAACAATTTTGTCTAGGATAAGACTCTCGAATAATTTAGGATTGATTGTATACAAATCGGTCTATAATTTGAAACATCGCTTTTGTCACTTTTCTTGTATATTGGCGTGAGAAAACTTGATTTCCATATTTGTGGAAATCAACCTTCCGCCAATGATTTATTAAATAGAATTTGCAACGGATATGCTAAAACTGATGCACAGTTTTTCAAAAAAATGGGAGGTACATTGTCCGGATCCGCAGACTTAAATAAGTCAAGTTTATTTATTTTTTTAACTACTTCATCCAAGGTGACGAAGCATGAGGAAAGGTTAACAGTATTGGAATATGAAGGTGTGGGATTAGATACATTGGGTGAATCCACTTCATGTACACTTTTAAAGAAGTCCGCAAATAAATTGATAATCCCATCCACAGTATCAGCGGATTTCTGGTCATAAAACATGCAACTTGGGATGTTTGAGTCATTTTTTCTCAATGAATTTCTAATAATTCCAGAAAATTTTCAAGTTGTTATTGATGTTATTCTTGCTTTGTTTTACAAATTCAGAGAAACGTTTTTTGGAAAGATTTTTACATTTTTTGCGTAGTTCGTTAAATTTAGTGTAGTCTGATATATCTCTAGATGGTTTATATGTCTTGTGTGCAGTCTTTTTCTTTATTACGAGGTTTATCAACTCTCTGTTGAACCATTTTGGATACTTAGATTGTATTATCATCTTATAGGGAACAAATTTTTTAATAGCTGTGTTAATGTAATGATAAAATAAATTAATATTATCGTCTAGGCTTCTGGAGTTGTGAGCATCCCAATCACACGTGTCTAGATAATTTATTATGTCAGTATAAGGCGCTTGGTGAAAATTATAGTTATATTTTGGAAATTTTGCATTGTCTTCAAAGTCTGTCATGATACATATATTTAAGGGTGGGTGGTGATGATCTATTGGCAATAGTTCATCTTCTGTTAGACTTACTAAAACACTTTTTTCACTTGTAAATATAAGATCTAGGGTTCGATTGTTTTTGTTTGTAATTCTGTTCACTTGATTGATCCCTAAAAAGTCTGCCATATCTAATATGATTTTGGCACTGTCAGATATATTGTGTGATGTAATGTCAGTATTATTTTCATTCCACTTAATACACTGAAGGTTGTAGTCACCGGCTATGACTATTTCGCAATCAGGGTAGTGAAGACGGATGATCTCTAGATCTTCACTATGCTTTTTATAGGTGGAACATGGAGAGTTTGGTGGAATATAGATACAGCCAAATATGATTTTTCTCGAGTTGATATATAACACAATGAATATTTGCTCAATATCTTGATGAACTGGTTTGATTAGTTTAAATCTATAGTTTTTCGGGGTGGCTATTAGGACTCCGCCACCTCTGGTTTTTTGACTTGTAGTTGGGTTACAGTCAAACCGATGTACTGCATGGTTGATGAATCCTGAAGAACAAGTGCGAAATGACCACCGTGTGACGCTTGACGACCTTCATGAAGAATTTCCTGACATTTCTCGAAGTCTCCTTGGTAATATTGTGTCGGAAAAACTTGGTTACAAGAAGTTGTGTGCGAGATGGGTGCCCAGAATGCTCACACCGGAGCACCGTCAAAATCGCATGACTGTCGCGCGTGAATTTTTGGATCATTTTGCACAGGAGGGAGAAGCTTTTCTGGACTCTATCGTGTCGGGAGATGAGACGTGGGTGTGTCACTACACCCAAACAATTTTTCAACGATCAGGAGGTCGAAGAAGCTGTGAAGAAGTGGCTGAAAGAGCTGGCGGCGGAGGTCTATGACACTGGCATACAAAAGCTGGTGCCCCGACTACAGAAATGCCTCGATCTCGACGGCGATTATGTTGAAAAATAGTTTAATATATTTGTGAAGTATCTTGTGAATTTCAATTAAATACAAGCATTTTTCGATCCTACATAAATGTTGTACCTTACTTTCTGGATGACCCTCGTAGTATTCATCTGTCTCATCTAGAAGTTTCCAAAAGTTAAATTTCCTTGAAAATAAGAAAATCATCTGACATCATCTCCTAGATTGGAATAATTAATTTATTACAGCCTAAAATGCATGTGGGTAAGGCTATATAATGTTGCCATTGTCTAGGCTACTTAATTTACTCTAAACTATTAAATTTGCAAAAAACCAAAACAGACTATTCACACTTGATCACATTATCTCTTCAAATTTTCAATCACACAGTTATGAAATCAAACAAAAAAAATATTCAAAGGTAATGACACTTATTGTGTCAACATTAACAATATTAACGATTCTCTGAAAGATAAAATAAAAAAGAATGTTTTTATAAAAAATATTTATTGTAACTTACCTAAATTAATATAATCATCTACAATTGCTTACTATAAATTCCATATAAAATGATTGCAAGCAACAATAAATATAACCATTTAAGGTGTGGATATTTTTTGCGTGTATTGGCTTTTAATCAGGAACATTCAATAGTGGTATGTTCCATAAGATCGATTATTTGTGAGGGCTCTGTCTCTGTTTCATGGATGATTTGGTTGAGCCAGTCTTGCGTAGGGTTTAATTGCTTAATTAAATCGTACGATATTTTTGTAGTTCCTGTATTACCACAAACAATTAGAATTTTATCCTTAGTCTCGGTTTTGCAAATATTTCCTTTTTCAAAATCATTATTTTTAGAGATATCCGAACTATTTTCTGTTGAAGTTACAGAAGAATCATCAGCATTTTCTTCAGATGTACATGTCGATTTGCATTCTTTAAACTTATTACGAGCTTCACTAGCAGATATGTTTACATAACAGACGCATTGGTTGTTTTGTGTCAATTGCTTAATGGCTTCATGATGAATTGTAGTTTCTAAGGAATCGTCGGAGTCTTGATCATTACAATTATCGTCAAGGCACTTGTAGGAGTACATGTGATCATTGTGAGGATCTATATAGTCTTCCATCATGAATATGCTGCTATCAACGTTAAGTTTGGCAAAATCGATCAAACCGAAATTGTGTATTTCCCTGAATAACGCCGATTGGTTAGTGTACGATATATTGATATTCTGTAGGCAATCAGGATTCAATGACAACAATGTACCGTTACCGCAGTGTTTCCAAATTGCATCAATTTGTCGAATGGTTTGCAACTCCCGTGCTTTGAGTGCTGAGTACACTTTCGCAAAAGTCTGACGAACATCCAATTTAAGCTGGAACAAAAAACATTCAACATCATTAAAAAACATTCAGCACAGACCAAAAAGGGATGAAATTACATCTTCAAAGACATTACTTACACTTTCTAACGTCAATACCCCTCCCGCCATGTTTACCTAAACATGTTTTAGTCTATGGTACATCACACCAAAATTTTGACATTTGAAATTAAGTATTGCATATAAGTGGAAAATTTCAATATTTAATTTTTAAGCATATTGTCTAAAAATAATAATAAAAACGTAAATCGGATTAGAAAAGATCTTATTTCGGAATAAAACCAAAGAGCAATCTTAGGATATTTGATGAAATCTTAAAATACTCGAAATGAAATCTAAAATTATCAAAAATGTTTTGCTTAATACATAGGCATTTATAACTGTATATATCGAAACTTTAAACAATAATCTAGGCTGGATTCCCTACTGACCGCGATTAAACCACAAGCTAATTACTAGTGAGCTTATCGTAGTGGATATTGTAGAATATTTTACGCCCGGGAACAAGACACCAAATCTGGACTCCCTTGCTCATAAAGTAATCTTATTTTGATAAGATTAGTCTCATAAATATTGTTTTCATTAATTTAAAAAGATTATATATCAATTAGATTTATCTTAAAAAAAACTTTATACATAATTATAGTAAAAAGTAATGTATTGTTATCTACAGTACAACCTGACGAGTTTATTACCATATTTTCAATCAACCAGAAATATATTTAAGAGTCCTTAAGTGAAAATCAAACTAGAATCCTTTTTTAAAAAAAATCAAGTTCAAACGGGAGTCGAACCTGCAACCCCCGAAATGGAAGACATAAATCTTCCAACCAGGGAGTAGTGAGTTTGATTCGCGATCAAAGTCTAAAGATTATTTTTCATTTTAAAGATAATAAAACTGAATTTAAAATTTATTGTATCGTAAATGTTCGAAATGCAATAATATTTTTTTTTTCTTCTCAAATAATGGCCATGAACTCCTATATACGAAGAAGTCCCCTCCTTTATATGCCAGTGTCAAGTAATGTAATTTTTATTGTTGACGAGAATGAAAATCATAACATAATTTACATGGTTTTCCTCGGGAATTTTTTTCTATAATCAATGACCGGTTTATTTATATTTTTATCTAGCAACTCCTTAAATTGGTTATTGATTTTCAGTTTGACAGCAAAGTGAGAGGAAATTTTGTAATAATGTTTACACTCGCTGTCGCGGTATTATTAGATAATTGTTAAAATGCAGTAGTCAGTTTCATTCTCGTGCGTTCAATTATAATATTGTCATTTTCTGATTTTTTGTACGTCAAAATGTCCGAAGTTCGTCAACGACGGGGAGAAAGTGATACTGATGAAAAAGTGGAAACTGCCGGAGAGTCCGATCATGTGAATATTATTATTTTTATATATTCACTTTATTACGTATTTGTGTATTAATATTTAATTTATTGTTCTAATGTACCTGTTTTATATTTAAGATCGATTCGGAAGAAGAAAAACTTTCAGAAGAGAAAGATGTAGATGAGTTAGCGAAAAGTCTTCCTCAAGGAACCGACAAGACTCCAGAAGTTTTAGATGCAGCTCTTTCGGGATTATCTGCCAGGTTTAAATGATAAATTATTATTGAATTTCCAAATAATTTGCGTTATTATTTAAGTTTGAATTGATCGGAATATTGTTAATCTGCCACAGTAATTTAATAAATAATGCAATTTGAAAAACGTCTTCATTTTAATTTAATTAAGTAAAACTAGAACATAATGCATCTTTAACCAGGTTATAAGTATTAATTTCAGTTTATTATTATTCTATATACCCTTTTATTTTATTTAAATCATGTTTTATTTTTTCCTGGAAGAAATTTTCTATATTTTTTTTAAATCTTGAATATTTTATTACATGTAGAAAATGAGCAATATAAATATTGCAAAACTTAATGCAATATTTGTTGTCATTTTATTATAACATTATGTTGGTTTTATTTTTTACATTTTGTTACTCTTATTGTATTTATTCAATAGAAAAATATACTTTTGAGTGAAAAAAAACATGATGTGCAACATCATATTTGTTGAAGAATTTATGACTTATAAATTATCTGAAGATTATTTGGTTAAAATCAAAATGATATTTGGCATAAATAAATAGTTTTGAATAAATTGGTATTGAGGATATATCATAACATAGGTACAGAGAGACACAAGGTTTTGAGCCAAATCACACTTTCTCAAAATTTCCAGTAAGTAAAGATTCTCATGTTTTTTATTCAAGTTTCCAAAATAGTGGCCATCTTAACCTCACATAACAGAAGCAAAATCTTTTTTGATTAAATAAAAATAAATATATTTCCGTTTTTTTTGTTATAAATCAAAAGTTGAAAATTGAATATGTTTTGAAATGTTTAAAAAGACAACAGTTAAAATTATTTGACATTAGATTTACAATATGTGATACGAAAGATAATAATTAAATTTTTTGACATATAAAATCTTTTTCCTTCGGCCAAGTCTTAGATGTTTTTTTATTATAAAAAAACTAAAATGCAATTTTTAGTGCACCAACATTTTTATTTTCGAAACGGTGTAATTTTCCTTTTAAAAATAACATGCATGATAAAATAAATTATTTAATTTATTATTAAAGTATATGCAGTCGAGCGCCAAAGCACTGATTAAATTCCTTTGTTATAACCAAGACTCGTTTTACCTGTATTAGTTTAAATCTACCATTAAATAATGTTTTCAACGTGCTTATTATTTTCTGTAATTTTGTTTTATATTGCAAATTTTTGTACTTTATTTCACTATCTTGATAATTTAAAAGAAAACAAATGTTATAGATTTTTATAGCAGTAATGTATAGTTTCGACTTCTTAGAGAATTACAATTCTTATTTTTTGTTAAAAGAGATGTAAACGTGTTTTTTTTCAAATGATGAGTATTTTTCTAATATATGTGTATGGAAAAGAACTCTGAAGTCAAATATAATAAATATGGACACTGAATAAGAAACTTTTATATTGCATATTTCTTGTAAAATTGTTCAAATGCATGAAGTGTCATTACTTTGGAATGTTATGATTAGTTTAATTTCACGGGCTAAAATTACTTTATTGATATAATTAGCTACCTGTAGTCTATAAATGACAATTTCTAATTTTAAAAATCATCCAGTTTTTTTCCTAGATACCCTCTGAATAATTATGTCTTTAATTTATTTTTCATGTACATTAGACTATTGGTTATCTGGGGCCACATTAATGGGGATTAACTGGGGCAGAAGAAATTCAGTTATTTTTTTTTAACATTTTGAAATATTCAGAATTTTTTACTGTCCCGGTTAATCAGCAACCCGGTTAATGTGATATCGGATAATCGAGAGTCTACTGTGCTAGTATTCCAATCAGATGTCATTGAAATCATTATGTGGGTTAGTGATGATAAAAAGAGACTTTATTTGAATATTTCTAAATAAAATAATTAATAAACACAACAATCAATTTACCAAGCAAGATACTCACTATACGAGTATCTGAGTTTAATTTTACATAAAAAATATAGTGTAAGCCCATTGTATTTAAAAAAAAAGTTCTCAATCTGATCAAGTTAGTCTGGTAACAATACTCATTCACTTGACATGTGCGAGTGTTGTTTCTTCTTCACATGTATTGTCAACATGTGCAATCATGAACTGCGAGTTTCGTGACTACTTCAGTGGTTTTAAACTCAAAGGCTTGATTAAGTTTGTCTCTGCCTTGCTTTTCTGCTGCTGGTTTTAAACTCAAAGGCTTGATTGTTTGTCTCTTTCCATATAGCTAATTCGGATATGTTGAAGGGTGCCATACAAACAGATGAAGTTATAATAAACAAATATATGGCTTGAAATATATGCTACTCTAATTGACAAAGATTTCTTAACATTAGTGTTTGAATGAAGATTCTGAAAATAGCAACATTTTCAGACAAGGTTCACTGACTTAATTTTAATACTTTCTAATATCTTCATTATAATGAAATAACTCTTCCAAGCACAGTGTGCTGGAGCAATATTTTGGCATACCCTGATTTTAAAATCATTGCTTTGTGGTATTTGAAATCAAGTTTTATATTTTGCTTTTTAATTTTCTCATAAATTAATAATACAAAGGTTAATATTAGTATATAGCGTCAAGTATAATATATTCCACGCATACACTGGGTTATATTGATTGTGACAGTTGACCTATCCCCTTTTAGTGTAGCCGAGTACACTCATGGGAACCATTGGAGTTTGAACCATTAAGTAGATTGGTTGTCTTACTTAAGAAAATTGTAATCTTTAATATATATGAGGGTTTATTTTTATAGACTACATAAATTCATTATATTTCCTAGATAAAATATGGAAATTATTATATATTAATTTTTTTGTTATGGAGAGACTTTTTCACTTCCAACTTAAAATGGAATACTATGAACATCACTCTCTTTTAAAATAAAGATATTTCAATTATGAATTGGATAACTAACTCTCAGACAAATAATTTATCATATTTTTTCATTGATTATTTTTTTTTGCTGAAAGATTTTTGCTAGTTTATAATTATTCATGGTACTGACAGAAGAAAAGTCTATTTTTAGCTAACATTCTTTTAGTCAAATATATTAGTGTGATAATTTTATTTATGACAAAAATCTCTTGTTTCTGATAAGCTCAGTGCAACTGGAAAATATATTTTTTGTTTGTCGTCAGGCCTTTAACTTTGTTGAACTCCATTTGTGTAACTTATTTTACGATCTATATAAATATTTATTTTGTGCCACACAAGTGCTGGATGTACGCTGTTAACATATGTTAATCAACCAACTAATTATGCTGAATATAAATGAAGAAGTTTTCTAATAAATTTTGTGTTATTTAATGATATTGAAACACTTATCTGGATGTATGTGAAATTTATCATATCGTCATGCAAAGGGCAACAAATATCTCAGTTTAGGGTGAAAATGAATTATTATTTTTTTTTAAATCGTCATTTTTTAGTTTATATTACCACAAAAAAAAAATCTCAAATCACAACTTTTCCATTTATGAAAAAAAGCTATTGTACATACCTATCATTATACTGTATCCTTTGCGGGGTAGGCAGAGGGAACAGATCTCAAAAATTTCTATTAGAACACACAACTTTATCTCCAAATTCATACATCTCGTCATGCACAATCTTCTATTATTAATAATTCTCACTTTACCTTCCTTCAAAATCTGGTCCACTTGATCTAGCAACGTTTTCCTCTGTCATCTCTTCCATGTACACTTTGCACCTTTGACTTGTATACTCGCTTAGTTATTCTTACTTCATTCATTATTTTCACATCTCCAAATCATCTTAGTCTCTTTCTTCACCTTACTTAAAATACATATTTTATCTATGCAATTATTTCTTATGTCTTCATTCCGCCGTCGTTAATACATTTACACTTCACAATTTTTTCTTAACACACGCATCTCCACAGCATTAATCTTACTTTGATTATTCTTCTACCAAGTTCAAGTTTCACTTCTATACATCAAAGTAGGTTTCAACACACTATTATGTTTTGTCATTTTTACTACTTATGATATAGCACGGTTTTTATATATCACATTAAGTGCTCTGTTTACCTTGTTTCCTGTCCTACCCTTCTTTCAATGACCCTTTCAATTCGCCCATCACATGTAAACATACTGCCCAGATAACAGAACTGATCAACCTGCTCCGGTTTCTCTGAGTTAACCCATACATCGCACACACTTTTTACCACACCTCTTTCTACAACCATAACCTTTGATTTTGCTATATTCATTTTTAAACCATTTACTAGGCATCTCTCATACAGCTCACTTATATCTCCTAATTGCCTTTAATTTCAGCAAACATAACCATACCATCAGCATATATTTATTTCACTCATACCTCTCCCAACATCTTTTAAATCACGCACACAAGAATCTACGAGGGTCATCTAGAAAGTAAGGTTACAAGGGCTCCTGAGGCCGGGAGAATTTTTTTGTTTCGAAGTTGGCGCACCTGGCGTGTAGGGGGGATCCTAACGGTCAGTTTGTTTGTTCCCGCGTGTTTGTCGGCCATTTTGTTCAGTCACAGTAAATTCTTTCGATGAAGAGGTCGTCGCGCGCTCCCGCCATCTCCCGTCCGTGCGAGATCCGCGCGGTCATCCGTTTTTTGACTGCAGAACAATACCGCCGCGTATCCATCGGGAGCTCGTGGAAGTTTATGGTAGGGATGTGATGAGTCGACAAAATGTCATGAAGTGGGTTAGGTTGTTCAGAGAAGGCCGTACTGATACGACGAGGCAAGACAGTAATTTCTGACGAACTTGTGCAAAAAATTGAAGTACAAGTACGAAATGACCGCCGTGTGACGCTTGACGACCTTCATGAAGAATTTCCTGACATTTCTCGAAGTCTCTTTGGTGATATTGTGTCGGAAAAACATGGTTACAAGAAGTTGTGTGCGAGATGGGTGTCCAGATTGCTCACACCGGAGCACCGTCAAAATCGCGTGACCGCCGCGCATGAATTTTTGGATCGTTTTGCACAGGAGGGAGAAGCTTTTCTGGACTCTATCATGACGGGGGATAAGATGTGGGTGTGTCACTACACCCTAACAATTTTCCAACGATCAGGAAGTCGAGGAAGCTGTGAAGAAGTGGATGAAAGAGCTGGCGGCGCAGGTCTATGACTCTGGCATACAAAAGCTGGTGCCCCGACTACAGAAATGTCTTGATCTCGACGGCGATTACGTTGAAAAATAGTTTAATATATTTGTGAAGTATCCTGTGCATTTCAATTAAATACAAGCATTTTTCGATCCTACATAAATATTGTAACCTTACTTTCTGGATGACCTTCATATATATGTATATATGAGTATATATAAACTAAACAACTAAGGTTGCATCACACACCCTTGCTTTATAGTTTTTGGTAATTTTGAACCACTCATACAGCGAGGCAATCCCACTTATTAATTATCTTTACTATACTTCCCATAATTCTTCTCACTCGATCATACGCTTTCTCTAAGTCTACAAATACCTTTTTCCTTTTCAAAATTTCTCAGATTTGTTCCGCAATGCAAAAATCTGGTCCCTGTATTATCTACCACCAATAAAAAATAAAAGCACATTGCACTTTCCATACTTTCGATTCAGTTATGCTCCTCACTCTCTCAATTAAAACCCTTCCATACAGCTTACCTACCACATTTAATAAACTGGTGGCTCTGCAATTATTGCACTCCATTCTAGAGCTCTTACCCTTGTTCAATGGTTACCTTTCTCCAGTCAGAAGGAGTGTATGCAGAGCTCCAACATTTATTAAAAAATACATGAATCCATTCAATCAATCCATCCATTCCATATGCTACATACTCAGGGGCTATACTAGGATATATTACAGCTTCTTTATTTTCCGTATCCTTGACAGCCATTTTTACCTCATCTAAGGCAATTTCATACATCTCATCCATCTCAATAGGCCACTCACATTCGTACATCTTGGATTAATATTATGATCACTCATTGTTCTTTTATGCACTTCCTCAAAGTATTCTTTCCATCATTTCTTCGTACTTTCTATCCCAATTGTTATTCCATTTTTGTTTTCCACTCCATTCCTCTTGCATTAGAATTTTCATGAATTTTCTTTATTTTCTTGCAGGAAATTTTAATATAGTCCTAGATTTACACTAAGCTTTTGTATATCATCTATTATTTCTCGTTTCTTTATCACAACTATTGATTTCATATTTCTCTAAGACTTTTTGTAATTTCTTCTGGTACTTTCCAAAATCAAACTATTTTTTCAAAATAATTGAATTTGAAAGACTATCCACTTGAAAATATATACTCGTATTTAACCCAACTAGTTTCAAGTAATATGCGACTCATCTTCAGGGATATTTCAAACTGAAGATGAGTCGCACATGATTGGGAACTAGTCAATTTTAATTATATTTGAATAAACATGAATTTCCAGTGTTAACGCTAAAATTCTTGAAATATTTAACTATATTTTTATCTTGCTTCTACATACTCTCTCCATGTTCGGTTTTTCATACTTGAAGAAAAATAACTTTTTAATTAGTTTATTAATGTGTAAAAAGAAACAAAAAAATATTTTTATTAATATTTATATCAAAAGTTATTTTTTATGACAGGTTAGAGTCACAAAAAAATGTTAAATATGTTCATGTGTAAATTCTGAAATAATTTTTTTTATTTTACACATGACAAGAAATATACATAATTTGCGAAAAAACAACAGGTAATTTAATTTGGACACACAATTTTAATGGATCTGGGTTTGTTGCCTTTCATTTGTTGTGTCCCCAGTAAACTATCTCACTGAGGGCGTCTTATATAGGACATGGAGAATATACTCGTAGTTTGTGTTTTGCACAACAATATAAATAATGGAACTGATATGATCAATAGAGCTATTTAGACAGTAAACTGAATTTTCATTATTTTTTCTCCCTACTCTTTTTGTAATGCTTTGCAAATTTTTATGTTATTTTTTGTAAATTACACCTTAGCGTTTAATGGGTTAGCGTATTATTCAAATTTTAATTAAACACAATTTTTTTTAAATTATTTTTAGATGGAGAAATTGGGTAATTCGAGGAATATTCACTTGGCTGATGATTGGAGGATTTTGCCTTTTGATTTATGGGGGTCCTTTGGCTCTTATGATTATTGTAAGTTCATGTTTTTTTTTATTAGTAAAAATGAAAAAGAAAATAAATCAATTACTATTGGCATTGAATGCAGACTTACTGTCTTATGAAACTCTGTCTGGACTTCATTTAAGCCACATACACATTCAACTTGAAAGGCTTCATTTGTTCTACTTTTTAGAAAAGAGGATTGGATTTTGCAGGGTTTTAGCAAATAGTTTTTTTTGCCGTAATTGAAGCATGAGTAAGAAATAACTTAAAATAACAATATTAATAAATTTAATAATTTATTCTATTGTTAGTATATCTTACATGAAGTGTCTTTGGGTCGAGATTTCAATATAAAAGATAACATTAAATCAAGAAAGATCCCATGCTTTTTTTAATCATTCATAAGGATGAATTGAATGTGAATCCACTGACCTTCAATGCAACCTTTGATCAGTTGAAAATGTTGCATTTATAAGGTTGTTTGTTTAAAGAAAGAACATTTATCTAAAAAACACTTATTTTGTAATAATAATAATAAAAAGGACATTTATTTAGCGTTGTTTAGAGAGCAAACTCCTCAGGACGTTCAAAATCAAATATTTTAATTACATTGAATTGTATAAGGGCAATATGCAGGCATTTAAATTATTCTTATCTGATTCTTTTCTTTACTTTTTTGTTAAATACAGATCCATGTGAGGTCAGTTTTATTTAGGAAAAAAAATATTCACATCAGTATTTACAGTATATTTTATTATATATGAAACTAGATAAAACTACATTATTACCTCTGGATGCTCTTGTTTTTTAGATTTATAAAATTTCGTAAAGTTTATAAGCAATTAGTCCTACTTTAGTATGTAGTAATTCATTTGCTTTCTGTCTTTGGTAATAAAATAGTGTTATAAGGAGATGCAGAGCTAAAAGGTTATGTTTTTCTCCTCTATATTTTGCAAAATTATCATCTTCAAAATAATTAGTGTGTAAAGTTCATGTACTGGATTGTCCAGAAAGTAATTTCATATCTTCAAGTTCAATTAATCAAGTTCAAATGCAAAATTTTAACCAAATACCCGTGAACGGTGGTTTTAGATATTTTCAGTATCTCAGCAATGTCTTATGTTGTAGAACGCTGGTTATTCTTAATCAAATACTTGATTTGGTCATCAACAATGGTATTCTGACTTTAACAGACACATCTTCCAGTATTATATCACCATTATGGAATTTTTAAGCCACATTTGACACACAATCGCTTATTGCATTGACGCCATATATTGTACATATCTTTTTTTTGCTTTGTGTCGCATCTTTTCCTTTTGGTAGTAAAAAATCATTAAACACTGAAAAAATAACGTATTTTGTTCCAGTTGAAATTTCAAAATGACTCCAAAAAAGGTAATTTTGGGTAAAAAATGCGCTAAACTATTATATTATCTTTTAAAATAATTTACATTCACCATGTTAGGAATGAAGTTTGCAATAAAAATGTTGTCCTAACGACACGAGTATATTAAGAAACATGAAACTGCTTTCCCAATAGCATATTATTTATCACTTATTAGATCAGCCACTTGGTTATGTAGTTAATGCACTGGCTCTATAATCTTACTGTCAGTTTAAATTCTGAGCCAAGCTACTGGTCCTTAAAACATTCTTTCCACTAGCTTTTTTGGTGGAATAAGGAAAATTTACGCATTTTGCTTGAATCCAAAAAAAAAAGTTCAATATATTAATTGTAATCCAAGTATACACTCATAGTAATCCTATCTCACCATGTGTTATCTTAATCTTTATGGCCTGATGTATTATACTTGCCTTGTCTGGTAAGTGACAAAGTAGACTTTTGATTAGGATAATAATATGAATTGTTATGCCATAGGTCAACTTGATAAATTCTACACTCGGTGGTGGTAGTTACTATCTTCTTTTTAAATAATAATCTATCATTCATATGAATTATATATATTTTAACACTTGGTATGCAGGAAACTTTATTTTAGTCAAGAGTGTGTCACTCATAGAAAACGGGAGACTGTAATCTCAATTTAGTGATAACTGTGTTATGACAGCGGGAATCGGAGATTACAGTCATATTTTTTTATACTGCAATGTCCGAATTTTATACTGCCATCTGTTTTCCTCAATCTTACCATTTGGTGCAGGCATCTTCTTTACCATCTCATCTAGATGATTTGGGAATAAAAATATTACCTGCTGATTACACAAATTTGATGGAAAATGTAAAATTGTTTTTAGTGAAGATTTATTTACTTATTTTGTATTGCGTTCGATTGCGCTTAAAGTATCAGGTGTACAAATAAGCCGCCGCCGTTTGACAAAAGTTGGCGCCACCAGTAAGTTATGGTTAAAATTGTCAGATGTAAAACGTCATTGTCGTAAGGTTGGACATCTGTCAACAACATAACCTTGGAATATTAGTGATTTTTTATCAGTATAATATATTCTTTTGTGTGCGAAAATGTCAAATTTTGAGCCGAATAAGCGTCATTTGTGGGAACTTTTGATTTACTTCTTCAATTTGAAGAAATCTGCAGCTGAGGCGCATCGATTGCTTGTAGAAGCATATGGTGAGGCTGCCTTAAGTGAGTGGTTTCAAAAGTTTAAGAATGGTGAATTTGACATTGAAGACAAGGAATGTAGCGGAAGGCCGAAAGTGTACAAAGACGTGGAATTGGAAGTATTATTGGATCAAGATTCGTGCCAAACGCAAGAAGAACTTGCACTTACATTAGGAGTGACTCAACAAGCAATTTCACATTGGTTGAAATCATTGGGAATGATTCAAAAACAAGGAAATTGGGTTCCATATGAACTGACACCAAGAAACGTTGAACGCCGATTTTCCACATGTGAAATGCTGTTTGCCAGGCATAAACGAAAGGGTTTTCTGCACCGTATAGTCACTGGTGATGAAAAATGGATCCATTATGATAATCCAAAAAGGAAGAAATCATGGGGACCCCTGGCCATGCTTCAACATCTACAGCTAAGCCAAATATTCATGGGAAAAAACTCTTGTTGTGTATTTGGTGGGATCCGCTTGGTGTCGTGTATTATGAGTTGCTCAAACTGAACTAAACCATTGCTGGGGCTGTCTACCGAACACAATTGATGAGATTGAGTCGAGCACTCAAGGAAAAGCGCTCCCACTACTACTCCAGACATGACAAAATTATTCTCCTGCATGATAATGCTCGTCCACATGTGACGGCGCCGGTCAAAACCTATTAGGAAACACTCAATTGGGAAGTTTTACCCCACCTGCCGTATTCACCAGACATTGCTCCTTCTGATTTCCACTTGTTTCGATCGATGACGCATGGCCTGTCTGAGCAGCACTTCACATCATATGAAGATACCAAAAATTAGGTCGATTCGTGGATAGCCTAAAAAAATGAAGCATTCTTCCAACGCGGTATCCGTATGCTGCCAGAAAGATGGGAAAAAGTAGTGGCAAGTGATGGGCAATACTTCGAATAAAACATGAGGTTCCATTCTTTCACAATAAATGCCCAATTTTTGATAAAAAACGGCAGAAACTTATTTGTACACCTAATACTAACTCATAATTTTTTTCATATCACTTTATGAGCCAATCATCAAGGTATTGAAAAGGATCGTAGATGATAACTTTTATTAGGTAATGTAAATTATTATTAGGTGTACAAATAAGTTTCCATCGTTTTTTATAAAAAAAATGGACATTTATTGTGAAAGAACGGAACCTCATGTTTTATTCGAAGTAGTACCCATCGCTTGCCACTACTTTTCCCCATCTTTCTGTCAGCATACGAATACCGCGTCAGTCATCATCATCATCTTTTGAGGCTATCCACGAATCGACTCAATTTTTGGTATCTTCATATGATGTGAAGTGCTGCTCAGACAGGCCATGCGTCATCGATCAAAACAAGTGGTAATCAGAAGGAGCAATGTCTGGTGAATACAGCGGGTGGGGTAAAACTTTTCAATTGAGTGTTTCCAAATAGGTTTTGACCGGTGCCGCAACATGTGGACTAGCATTATCATGCAGGAGAATAATTTTGTCGTGTCTGGCGTAGTAGTGGGCGCGCTTTTCCTCGAGTGCTCGACTCAATCTCATCAATTATGTTCGGTAGACAGCCCCAGCAATGGTTTCATTCGGTTTGAGCAACTCATAATACACGACACCAAGCTGATCCCACCAAATACACAACAAGAGTTTTTTTCCATGAATATTTGGCTTAGCCGTAGATGTTGAAGCATGACCAGGGGATCCCCATGATTTCTTCCTTTTTGGATTATCATAATGGATGCATTTTTCATCACCAGTGACTATATGGTGCAGAAAACCCTTTCGTTTATGCCTGGCAAGCAGCATTTCACATGTGGAAAATTGGCATTCAAAGTTTCTCCGTGTCAGTTCATATGAATCCCAATTTCTTTGTTTTTGAATCATTCCCAATGATTTCAACCCATGTGAAATTGCTTGTTGAGTCACTCCTAATGTAAGTGCAAGTTCTTCTTGCGTTTGGCACGAATCTTGATCCAATAATACTTCCAATTCCGCGTCTTCGTACACTTTCGGCCTTCCGCTACGTTCTTTGTCTTCGATGTCAAATTCACCGTTCTTAAACTTTTGAAACCACTCACGACAACTTCTCTCACTTAAGGCAGCCTCACCATATGCTTCTACAAGCAATCGATGCGCCTCAGCTGCAGATTTCTTCAAATTGAAGAAGTAAATCAAAAGTTCCCGCAAATGACGCTTATTCGGCTCAAAACTTGACATTTTCGAACACAAAAAAATATGTTATACTGATAAAAATTCACTAATATTTCAAGGTCATGTTGTTGACAGATGTCCAACCTTACGATAATGACATTTTACATCTGACAATTTTAACCATAACTTACTGGTGGCGCCAACTTTTGTCAAACGGCGGTGACTTATTTGTACACCCAATATAAGTATAATTTAATAATTTCTATTTTTAATTAAATGAGAAACCTGATACTGCGATCGCAATTGCTATCTGAATGAACCATAGTATCAGCTTAAACATTAGAATAGTTGAATATTTAACAATAAATTACTTTGTAATTTTACTAATTATATTAATTCCCACTACACATGTTTCTGCCTCCTATCCCGAGGCTCTCTTCAAGCGGAATAATCCCGCTTTGTTATGAGAGCAGTTTTTATAAATCAGACTGGTGTCATGTTACTTTACTATGGACCACCCACTACAGTGTGTGGTATATTTACCGAATGATTTAAATTTTAATAAATCAATTAAAATATTTTATACAAATATTTCCTAGAATTTGACATTATTAATACTGCAAAATGTTTAAGTTTATTGAAGAAAAATGTTTAAGTTTATTAAAGAAAAATGTTTAAGTTTATTAAAGAAAAATGTTTAAGAGGTGTGAAACCTTTTGCATTCTTTGGTTATTTATTAGTTTATTATTTTTGCTTGTAACCTCGTCTATCACAAATGTTTCTAAATTCATTGTTTATTTAATTTTTGTGACGTATATAAAACTTTAACCTAAATACATAACACATCGATCAATAAGTCCCGGGACTAACCAACAGAAGGCGCCTCTAATAACAAATCCATACCATTCTCAGTTAGTACCAACCATTAGAAGTTACGTGTCAAACTTTCATGACATTCTGACATTGTGTCATTGAGTTACAGTGGTTTTAGTGATACTACTTTTTCTATTTTCAAAACATTGCTTTTTAATGGGAAAAAATACCGTTCAAACTCGGTGATGGCTTGAAAAGTGTTATCCGGGCTCTGCTCCGTCGAAAACAACCATTTGTCGGTGGTACGCTGATTTCAAACGTGGTCGTACAGACACAAATGATGCTGAATGCTCTGGTCATTCAAATGAGGCTGTTACACCAGAAAACATAAAAAAAAACTCAAAATCATGATGGAAAATCGCAAAGTAAAGTTGCGTGAGATAGCTGACATCCTGAAGATATCATTTGGTAGTGTTTACACTATTTTGCATGAACATTTGGTCATGAAAAAGCTTTTTTCGAAATGGGTGCCGCGTTTGCTCACAATGGAACAAAGACAACAACGCATCGATGATTCAGAGTGCTGTTTGGCACTGTTTACGCGAAATAAACAGGAGTTTTTGCGTCGGTATGTGACAATGGATGAAACTTGAATCCACCACTATACTCCGGAATCAAATCGGCAGTCAGCTGAGTGGAGAGCAGCCGGTGAAAGTCGTCCGAAGCGACCAAAAACTCAAGAGTCGGCCGGAAGGTTATGGCCTCCGTATTTTGAGATGCGCATGGTATAATATTCATCGATCACCTTGAAAAGGGAAAAACCATCAATAGCAAATATTACATTGCGTTATTGGAGCATTTGAAGGCAGAAATTGCAAAAAAACGGCCCCATATGAAGAAGAAAAAAGTTCTCTTTCATCAGGACAATGCACCGTGTCACAAGTCGATGGGAACGATGGCCAAATTGCATGAGTTGAACTTCGAATTGCTTCTGCACCCACCGTATTCTCCAGATTTGGCACCCAACGACTATTGGCTGTTTGCAGATCTCAAAAAGATGCTTCAGGGAAAGAGATTTGGCTCCAATGAAGAAGTGATTGCCGAAACTAACGCCTATTTTGAAACCAAAAATAAATCGTTCTACACGGCTGGCATAGAAAAGTTAGGAAAGCGTTGGAATGAATGTATCACTCTTGAAGGAGATTATGTTGATGAATAAAGAAGAATTTTGGCAAACAAATGTTGTTTTAGTAGTTAGTCCCGGGCCTTATTGATCGATGTGTTATAATAGAGATAAATCATAATCTTAGAAATTATGATTTGTCTCTTTTATATGCAAATTATGGAAAATTGTTATTATATAGACAATGCTTAGGTTCTTCTATTCTAATAACTATATTTCTTGGGTCGTTCCAATATACAAGTATATATTGTACTTTCACGAGTACATTCTATTTTATATACGGCATTTTTATGTAGTTTATCTCACTTGTCTGGCGTTAAACATCTTTTTCCCTAATTGTTAGTATAATGTCTTATTTTCTCTGGAAGTATGCGTCAATCGGGGTTATCCCAACAATATGTAGAATTCTTCTTCAACTGTGTCCACTGTTCAGTTCTTTTATTTTGGGGTATATATAGTTAATCATTAGTTGCATTTTTAATTTATTGCTAGGTATGCTATATATTTCTTTATCCTTACATCCATTGTTTCTAGTTTTTTTTTTATTGCTAAAAGTTCCTTGGTATAGTCATCCTCGTTCAATGGCATTCTAATCCATCTCATTATTGAGTGAAATGCTACCATTTTATGGGAGGGCTGATTCTAAGTATTAGGAATTACAATGTCTGTAAATTAATATTTTCTATGTATGTTGAAATTAAGCCTGTTTTTTGAGATTCTATTCGTACTCGTCATGTCTAAGAAGTTTAATGAGTTATGTTGTCCTACTTTTATTGTAAATTTAATGTTGTCATTCAAGGTGGAGATATATTCTAAGAACATTTGCAACTGTCTATCAGTAACCAAAAAATGCAAATGATATCATCCACATACCTGTACCATGTCAAGACATACTGGACTAAATTATGATTATCACTGAATATCTTATTCTCTAAATAGTTCATAAACATATCAGATAAAAATACAGATGTTTGATGGTCCATAGGTAAGCCATCTGTTTGCATATCAACCTTGACCCTAAACTTGAAATAATTTTGCCTTTACATTTAATTATTTTGTAAATACATAAATTTAATAAGACTCATTTTTGGGATATTTATTTTTCCAGTGATGAATATTGACTTCATAACCACTGAAAGTAATACATTTTTTTATGTGTAACTTTTTGTCTTTTATATTTCTGAATTGATTCATATTCAAAACAAATGGAAATCTTGATCGACAGAGCTCTAGAAACAAGTATAACTATCAGTAATCTTTACTGGTATTAAAAAGCCGCATTTAAAATACATGAACAGTTATAGCGACACCCGAAATATAAATATGTCGTGGAGTTCAACTAGAATGCATACTCTCCTTTATCTTTTTAATGTTCATTCTAAACTAATTTTTAAGGAAGCATTAAATAAAGTAAATTATGGAATTGTTGTAAATGGTCAAATTATTAAAACCATTCATTACACTAATGACACTGTCTTTAGAGATGTTTTTCAAAGTTTATCAATATAACTAAGAAGGTTAACAAAGCTTATAATGAAAAGGGCTTAAAAGTGAATAATCAAAGGTAAAATTTATGATTGTCAATAAAAAAGTACAGACCATCATGAATATGAATGAGGCCAGTCTCAAGTAAAATTATAAAGTTTCTTCTTCAATATGAGTTGAAGAAGACTTGGAGGCCCTTATGAGAGTTAGCTCTCTAAATGGCGCTATATAAATTGTACTTTTATTATTATTATGAAGTAGTATCTCCTCTGCAATAAGAATTTGATTTTTTAATTAATAAGTAACAACTTTGAATTTTTCCAGTACTTCATATTTTCTGTGCTTATCTACTGTGTTAAAACATGGCAACTCACTCAGACCACCTTAAAGTAACTTTGAAGTGTCGTGTTACCAAAAAATGTGGTGTGTTTCACGGGTTGATAAAGTATGTCATGATGACATCTTAAAACTGATGAATATTATCCACCATCAAGAAAAGGAAGTTAAGAGTATTTTGGACACAGGAGAAAAATATGAGATCTGACTGAACGAAGACATAGCACCACAATGTCACCACTTCTATAAGTTCTTTAACCAAGAGATGTGTCTTCTTCCCACACTTGAACTGATATTGCAGGGAAAAATTCGGAGCAGGAGTATTGGAAAAAGATGCATCTTTTAGATGAAGAACTTACAGGAGTGGTTTCATTGTAGTAACATGCCTTTATTCATGCTGTGACATATAAGTGTTGTGTATTAGTAAATATACTACCTTAATCAAAAAGTTTTAGGACTTTATTATAAAATCGAAAATATTAGTTTATTCATCAAAATCGATATGGTCCCCTTCATAGTACTCCCCATCGACTGCAACGCACTTACGCCAGCGCTTAATCCAATCCTCGAAACACCGCTGGTACTCAATTTTCGGTATGTCCATCAGAGCCGTCTTCGATTTTTTCATGACATCCTCTCGGGTGCTGTAACGTGTTCCGCGAAGCGGTTTTTTAAGTCAGTTGAACAGGAAAAAGTCGCAGGGAGCCAGATCAGGTGAATTCGAAAGCTGCTAGATAGTATTCGTGTTGTTTTTGTTAAAAAACTCATGGAAATCATGTCTTTCGCGATTTCAACGCGGTCCTTTTTTTGCATGAAATTGAGGTGTTTTGGCACCAGTTTTGCAGCGACACGTCTGAGACCCAAATCACTAACCAAAATGTCTTGAGTGGATCCATAAGTGATGTTCAAGTCCTCTGCCAGCTCTCTAATGGTCAATTTGCGGTTTTCGGTCAACATTTCTTTGATTTTATCGATGTTTTCATCGGTTTTCGACTGCCTCTGCGTTCGTCATCTTCGACCGATTCACGACCATCAAATTATTTTCTCATATTTTTGTAAAACTTCATGACTTGAATAGTTGATTGCCAAATATTGTGTTTTGATCAATGTTTTTTATTTATTTTACAGACTCTCTTGGTGCAAGTGAAATGTTTTGAAGAAATAATCAACATTGGCTACGCTGTATATCGTATACATGGCCTCCCCTGGTTTAGATCTCTTTCGTGGTACTTTTTGCTCACATCTAACTACTTCTTTTATGGGGAGAATCTTGTTACCTATTATGGTGTTGTTATTAACAAAACCGTAAGTTTTATAAATCATTTTACTTTAATTACTACAAAATATACAGGGAAAATTATTTAACATGAAAACACTTGAATAAAAAAAACCATCTTAAAATGCTTTAAATTGTACATTTGTTTTCTTTTAATATGAAATGGATAAAATGAAAAAATGCAAAGTGCTTAACATGAAGAACTACAATAAGTACTAAACATGAAATAATGGTCCAGTTCATAATATTAACAAAAATATAACTACTATTTCTCCATTAAAATCATGCTGACACTAAGGAATAAAATACTGCCCACCACACTTTTACCACTTTATTTTCGATAACTGACACTGATTGATGAATGAACAAGAATATATTGTTACCATACGCATAGCAGATGTTTGTCCTAATTAAAGTGAGGATATGTAACATATCCCTTGCCCAACTGGATCAAACATTTCATTAATGTATAACTAGACGGACATATGGTACAGCCTATTCATTAATTGAGTGACATCTAAAGTGGTCAATTTGGTGTTGTTTACTTTATATATTTATTTAAATTTATCTTAAATATTAATAAAAATCAAGTGTATAAACAGTTAAAACTCTCGCTTAAAAGTTAAAATGGAACTATTAAAAGGGTCTGATGTAGAGTTCCTCTAAAACAAACATTTGTAAAAAATTCTGTCTTTTTTGTCCATTTTCTATCTGGCTCACGTTTACTATACTCAAACATTACTGGAAGTCTCTATCTTTTAGAGTTGTCAATAACTGTGATTAGATTATTATAAAAATTGGAAAACATTAGTTAAACATGAAAGATATTTCATTTTGCATGAGTTTGTGTAAAACAATTACCACTGTATTTTTAATATCTCATAATTTGATTATATTGTATATTTTTCATTCATATTTATGGGTATATGTGTAAAAAATAAACTAATATTTTATAGTAGTTGACTGACGTTGTGTAAGTATAAGTAATTTGGTGTAGTTTTTCTATGTCCCAGAATAATCTTATAAAACCCATAAGTACATTTTGATTATTGTATTATAAATTTGAGTAAAATAAACACCACCATGAAAATTCTTTTTCAATAAGTATATAAATATTTGTTTTTTTTTCAGGAATACCTACGAATGTTAGTTAAATATCACCGCTTCTTTTCATTTTGTCTTTACTGCATTGGCTTTGTGTGGTTTGTCCTAAGTTTAGTCAAGAAGTATTACATGAAACAGTTCAGCCTCTTTGCCTGGACTCATGTGGCACTCTTGATTGTTGTCACACAGAGTTATCTCATTCTTCAAAATATATTCGAAGGTAATTCATTTTGTTTTTACTGGGTTTATTGATGTCAACTACACATTTTATACAAAACACTATCAATTAATCATTACTTGATGAATGTTCGGTACTCTTAGATCCACGATTTATTTTATGGATTATTGACAAATCGATGATTATTGAAATATACATGTTGCCTGATGATTTTTATACATGCACATGTGATTGAGATATTCCTATTCTATATTTCTAATAAAAACATAATTTTATTCCTATTCTATATTTCTAATAAAAACATAGCCATTTGAGCTTTTGAAATCAGTTCTGAAAATATTGAAATATACTCTCCACATTATGAATACTGTTTGAAAGTCCTTGCAGCAATTAAGATTCTATGAACACCAACTGATAACTGATAATTTTTTTGCAATTTTATATATCTATTGATATCTATTACTTTGATAATCCGCTCAACACTATATGTATTTTATTCTACTCCCGTTGAAATTTGCAGGCTTGATCTGGTTCATCGTCCCCGTGTCTATGATAGTTTGTAATGATGTGATGGCTTACATCTTTGGCTTCTTCTTCGGAAAGACACCTCTGATAAAATTGAGTCCCAAGAAAACTTGGGAAGGATTCATAGGGGGCGGCTTTGCAACTGTTATTTTTGGACTTTTTGTGAGTCTGTTTTTATAAATAATATCACCAATTATTGTTTTTAAAAAAAATGTTTTATAAAAATATTTTTCTTACTTAATCAAAAATATTATAAATCTTTTCCAAAAAATTTCTATGTATTTATTATTTTGCCTTACTGAGACTTCAGATATCTAAAGATAAAAAACGCTTTATAAAAAATATTTACTTTATTTTTCAGATTTCATACTTCATGTCTAGATTTGCATACTTTGTGTGTCCTATTGAATATTCTGAAACTCTGGACAAAATGACCATGGACTGTGAGCCCTCGTATCTCTTCCAATTACAAGAATATATATTACCTGAGTCAATTGGCAGTATTTTTAAGATCGTAAGTTTTACGTATATTATGTATGAAAAAAATAAAATAGACAAATCAATATAAAAAATTTATCAATATTCATTATTTCAATTTCACTGTGGGGTCAGTTTTTATCTTATATTGACATTTATTTTCTCAATACAGGCTTAGCCCAATTACATTGAAAATATGTATATATGTGTATATATATGATTTTTTTTTTATATGGTTTTAGCGAAGGGTTTTATATGAATATTTTAGGTTTTCAGTTACTTCGCGGACTGTAAATGGATGTTACTAGTTGGATTCTGACATCAAATCTACCTGGAGATCCATCAGCAGCTTCCTTACAGTACTTTTTCATCCAGGCCAAAAAATAAATAATAAAAAATACTGTAAGGAAGCTGCTGATGGATCTCCAGGTAGATCTGATGTCAGAATCCAACATTAACATCCATTTACAGTTCGCGAAGTAACTGAAAACCTAAAATATACATATATAACCCTTCGCTAAAACCATAAAAAATCATATATACGAGGGCGGTCCGATAAGTACTTAGCCTCACCGCCCGATGGCACCACTATCGCAAGAGCAATTTTTTTTCGCGTAGTACATTCTCGTTGACAGCTACTGTCAAAAATTTCAGCCGAATCGGATGCGTAGTTTTGTTTTGACCGCGTGTGGAAGCGAGCGTGCAGAAATTTGAGTCGAATGAGGAGGTTATCGCCGCCACGGAGGCCTACTTTGCAGACCTCCAAAAAACGTATTTTTCAGACGGGTTAAAGAAGTTGGAGCATCGCTGGGCCAAGTGTATCGAACTCAAAGGAGATTATGTTGAGAAATAAATCGCCACTTTTCCAATATATATATATATATATATATATATATATATATATATATATATATATATATATATATATATATATATATATGTGTGTGTGTGTGTGTGTGTGTGTGTGTGTGTGTGTGTGTGTGTGTGTGTGTGTGTGTGTGTGTGTGTGTGTGTGTGTGTGTGTGTGTGTGTGTGTGTGTGTGTGTGTGTGTGTGTGTGTGTGTGTGTGTGTGTGTGTGTGTGTGTGTGTGTGTGTGTGTGTGTGTGTGTGTGTGTGTGTGTGTGTGTGTGTGTGTGTGTGTGTGTGTGTGTGTGTGTGTGTGTGTGTGTGTGGGTGCGTGCGTGCGTGCGTGTGGGTGCGTGCGTGCGTGCGTGCGTGCGTGCGTACGTACGTATGTATGTATGTATGTATGTATATATATATATATATATATATATATTTATATATATATACACTTGCATTCGACACCGTCATCTATTATAATAGAACCACTATATTGATATTGTTTTTATTATAACATTAATTGCGGCAAGCTTCATGCGGACTATTTGCCACCATTTTAGACAAACAAAGCTTACTCACCTTGCACTCGACACTGTCGGCTATTATTATAGAACCACTATATTGATGTTTTTATTATAACATTAATTGCGGCAAGCTTCATGCGGACTATTTGCCACCATTTTAGACAAACAAAGCTTACTCACCTTGCACTCGACACTGTCGGCTATTATTATAGAACCACTATATTGATGTTTTTATTATAACATTAATTGCGGCAAGCTTCATGCGGACTATTTGCCACCATTTTAGACAAACAAAGCTTACTCACCTTGCACTCGACACTGTCGGCTATTATTATAGAACCACTATATTGATGTTTTTATTATAACATTAATTGCGGCAAGCTTCATGCGGACTATTTGCCACCATTTTAGACAAACAAAGCTTACTCACCTTGCACTCGACACTGTCGGCTATTATTATAGAACCACTATATTGATGTTTTTATTATAACATTAATTGCGGCAAGCTTCATGCGGACTATTTGCCACCATTTTAGACAAACAAAGCTTACTCACCTTGCACTCGACACTGTCGGCTATTATTATAGAACCACTATATTGATGTTTTTATTATAACATTAATTGCGGCAAGCTTCATGCGGACTATTTGCCACCATTTTAGACAAACAAAGCTTACTCACCTTGCACTCGACACTGTCGGCTATTATTATAGAACCACTATATTGATGTTTTTATTATAACATTAATTGCGGCAAGCTTCATGCGGACTATTTGCCACCATTTTAGACAAACAAAGCTTACTCACCTTGCACTCGACACTGTCGGCTATTATTATAGGACCACTATATTGATGTTTTTATTATAACATTAATTGCGGCAAGCTTCATGCGGACTATTTGCCACCATTTTAGACAAACAAAGCTTACTCACCTTGCACTCGACACTGTTGGCTATTATTATAGGACCACTATATTGATATTGTTTTTATTATAATATTTTCTATTAACCCTTTAAATCCCGCGGGGCCAATCATCGGCCCCAACTGGTTTATTGGAAAATCCCATGGGGCCGATTATAGGCCTCAAAGTTTTCATACAAGTTTTCATGTTGAATATATATTTTTTGAAACTTTGAGAATCATTCATATTTAAAAAATGCATTTAAAATTAACTGAGATAAAAAATAAAATATAAACTACTATTTTTTTTGCCAAAATATGCTGGGATTAAAAGGGTTAATGTTTCCTAATTAAAAATATTGTTTATTTAACTTAAATTGAATTTCACGTTTCAACAACATCACACTTTCTTAACCTATCCTCTTCAGTATTGACATCTGGATTACAAAAATGAAGTATGCTGAGCAGCCATACTTGTAAACAATGCGTAACCATTACATTCCTCAAAATCCCACTATTTAGTAATGTATCTGTGGTCCAATGCTTAGCAATAGTAAGGTGACAATTTCTCATAATCAATATGCATACAGTAAAAAGCTTACATTTCATCGATGCATGAATCGGCCCATTAGTGAAGTTGTGACTTTTGAGATAACCAACCGTTACGAGTTTTTCGAGTATTGTTTTCATTATTGATTTATTTTAAAAAAATATTCAGAATAATAGATTTCTTCCCCTCTATCTGTAAGAGTAAAAGATTGATTCACTCCTGATATGAAATTGTCAAATGCATGTGTACCACTGGGACAAATTTCAGTCTGAAAGTATTCAGAATGTTGTGAAGTTGATGATCCAGTACTGTATCCAGGTTCAACATTTAGACTACTACTTACTGTCTACGGTGTGATCTGACATATATAATATCATTATCACTCCCTTGAATATCTGAAATCCATGGTGATTTCGCAAATTTCATCTTTGGTAAGAAGACCGCATTGACTATTTACTAATATTTAATTACGTTAAAAAATGTCATTAAAACATATGACTATCAATATGTTTTAATGACTTGGAAAAAATATTGTAGAGATTCAATGATGATATTCTCATCTGTAATAAGTGAGTCCATATCTCATAGTCAATAAAATATTATATTAAAACATTTTGCTACATTTTTTTTTGTATATATCAAAACAGTGTTCATTTTCATTTATCAGCCAATAAGTTATATTTTTTAGTTTTCATGCACCAATTAATATGTTCTACGAGTAACATTCTAATATTGAACTTTTTTAAGTACCTATACTCATTTCCCCATGGGTTGGTGGTAGATCCTTATTAATGAAATAAACAATTTTCAGTTTGGTTTTAAGGAAACTCTGCATTTGTATCCATTCATGATCCATTCCTTGTCGCTGAGTGTCTTCAGCAGTGTAATTGGACCATTTGGGGGATTCTTTGCTTCAGGATTTAAAAGAGCATTCAAAATTAAGGTAATATTAAAAAATTTACTAAATACATTTATTTATTTAACACTTTTATTGCTAATACAATCTGGCTGGCTTATTGCGAGGCGGCAATCTCTTCCAACCAACCAGACAAAAGTAAATGAAGCAAGTTACATGGTTGCATAAATCATAAAATGACTATCCATCCCCACAAAATCCATAAACACATACATGATCATATGCCCACGAAATCCATAAACACATACATGATCATATGCCCACGAACCCCACAAAGACGGACAATCACCTGTACATTCTTTTTCATATACCTAGTCTTGCCATAAATTCTGTTACAAAGTGTTTGAATTATTATAAGAAAACTGCATCTTACAAATGATTTATTATATTGTTAGACTTACACACATATCATCTTAAATGAAAACATACATCTTTTTCAAAATGTCCTCCCCTTGCCTTCACTCAGGCCTTTAAACGGCCAATCGTCAACGGCAGTACGCACGATGTCCATTGGAAAATTGGCCACTGCTTTCTTCAATGATTGTTTCAGACTCTCCTAATTTGGATGTCATCTGCCACAGGCCATGTTCTCCAACACTGACCACAATTTGTAGTCCAATGGATTTAAATCTGGGCTTCCAGAAGGCCGACCTTCAGCTCTAATAAACTCTGGTGTATGAATTTCTAGCCATTGCTGGGTGGACTTTGCCTTTTAGGCTGGCGCAGAATCTTGTTGAAAGATCCAATGACCTAAATTAAACACTCTCATTAAGGCTTGACGACCTTCTCCAAAATGTCATTTTGGTATGAATTTGCACTTATCTTCACACTCTGAGCATAAAAATGTAGCTCAGTAACCCCTTCGTATGAGACACCCCACCAAACCAACACAGATCCTGGATGATGACCTCTATGAATGATTTGAGCGGACTCTCGAGAGCTATGTGCGTATACCTGATCATTTTGCTTCTTATAATTTTCCTGGACATGACTTTTTGTTTGCGGAGTGGATTTCTACAGATTCTGTTACGACCACTTCTTTGCCGATCTTCAATACCTTGAATATCATTGAATCGATTAATAGTACGATATGCAAACTGACGATTGATACCCAAAGATTTTAAAGAATTAAAAATGTCTACCGGTGTCCTTCCAACTTTCCGTAATGCAATTACAGCGATACGGTTTTCTTTACCTCCCTACTCCATGTTTACTGGTCAACGTTCAGTGACTAATGGATTATAGAAATACCACAAGGGATAAAGAATTACCTAAAAAAAGGTTTTAGGTTTTTACCTGCTATTGTTTAGATTTTATGAGTGTTTGAATTTGTGTAACAGTATTTATGGCAGGACTATGTAAAGTGAGATATCATCAATCAAAAGAAAAGGAAGGGATGGTGGAAAGAGCGAGTCTTATATAAATATACACGTATATTATAATTTATTTTGGTATTAGTCTGATCATGTTGGGGGGAAAAGCTGTTTTATAACTCAATTTAAACTGAAATTAACAAGTTTCATCTATCATTTTCCCATTGTTATATAACTAGTACAACTTGAAATTATTTTTACAATGATGCTTCCATTTACACATATTCACTTTCATGCTGTTTATTATGTTTGAAAATTTAAATGCATAAAAGTAACATCGATTAAGTAATAATTTGACCAATAAATACTTTTATTTTTTGCTACTGGCAATATCGTATAAAATTATTTTGTTTCTTATTTTGCTAAAACTGTAAGGCGCCCGTTACACGGTCAATCTGGATCGCAATCCGTGATCGCAATCAATGATCGCGGTCAAGATTGACCGTGTAATGAGCGGATTGATGGATTGATCAATCGGATCGCAAAATATCTGGATATTTTGAAATCACGCTTGCGATCCGCTGCTCGCGATCGGGATTGTTCGTGTGAGGTCGTGTAAGATCGCGTCAATCATCGTTTACACACCGATAGAGATGGACGTATGCTCTCTATCGGGAATTTTAAAGAAAATAAAGCCGCAATCGGCTGAATTGACGATAAATAAATAAATAAACAAGTTGACGTGAGAAAAAAAAATGTCTGAGATCGAATTATAGGAGAAAATTTAAAAAAATTACAAATTCAAGCTTCACTGATAGATGCAGGAGACATGATAGAAAATTTAAGGTCTTCAATATTTCTGCCTGTAGCAAGATAACGCAATGTTACTGCTAATTTTTCTTCAGGTGTTTTACTTTTTCTCATACAAGTATCTTGTTTAGATATGTATGAGGTTATCATTTCTAACAACTCGTCAAAACATTTTCCACTCATCCTGAAGTAATTTTTATAGTCATCTTTTTTAGCAGTTAATCGTATTTATTTTAGTAGATTTAAATGGGTATACAATTATCTCATTCGTAGCCACTGTTTAACCCAACGTTTCCTTCGAACTCGCTTTTACAAAGTTACGGCCAGAACTAGGGCTACAACAGCTTATATTTTTTTATTTTTACGCCAATTTTGAGTTGAGAAAGATGTTGCCGCTGCGGCTGCGGGGTGTGGACTGATGGAAATCGGATTGATCGTGTAATGTAGTCGCGCGATCCGTCAATCCGAGATCGTCGATTTGGATCGCGGATTGCGATCCAGATTGAGCGTGTAACGGCGGCCTTAGAGTGACAATAGTAACACTGGAAGATACATCCATTGAGAGTCATATTGAATAGGTACAGCAAATTATAAGTTCTGTAACTTTTTTCTTCATATAAATAAATCGTATAGCTTTAATCAAATTGTTTGTTTTATTAGTTATCAGTAAGCACTTATATAAACTTATTAAAAATAATAAATAAAACTTTTTTGACTTAGTAAGAAGAGAATATCTGGAAATATGTAAGAGATGACCTATTTTACAAACAATTCAATGACTATTTATGCGGATTTTAGTTAAACGCTGTTTTCTTGGAACCAATTACCCATATAAAGGGAGGGATTATTGTACTTCACCAACTTTTATATTTGGTTGTAACGTGAAATGTTGTATTTTGTAAGTACATTTTTGTTCTTCATAGAGAAAGGTTGTGTGGTGCACCATAACTTCTTATTACACACACACACTGCAAGCAACACTTGCAGCCTTGCTGGTAAATATATAATCAGTGTTCAGGGAAGGTGTTTACTAACACTAGATAGTGCAATGTTGGTTTCTAAAATTCCATTCAGGAAATTTTGATCTGAAAAATGAACTTCGAGGAAGACCCAATAATCAGATAAAAGAAAAAGAATTGAGGATAATGGTAGAAGCTAATCCGAGATCTACTATTAGTTTAGTAGCAGCATACTTCGGCATATCAGCTATGACAGTGTCAAAACATTTAGCTGCAAAAGGCAAACTCAAAAAATTAAAAACATGGATATCTCACGAATTGACAGAAGTGCAAAAACTAAGGTGTTTAGAGATTTGTCAAAAATGTTGTACACTAGGATAGAAAAGTATGAAGATCTGATCTCTCTCTCTACCTAAAGGACACAGCATGTTGATGTGCATGTATGTAGCTCTCACCTTACTCCTTGAAAGTGCACATTAGAATGAATTGTTTTTTATTTGTGCTTTGTTTTAAAAAAAAATAATTTCAAAACTAATTTATTGTATTTTAGGACTTTGGCGATATCATACCTGGTCATGGTGGCATAATGGATCGATTTGACTGTCAGTTCTTGATGGCAACATTTGTCAATGTTTATATCTCAAGTTTCATTAAAACCGCGACTCCTCAAACTCTGCTTCAACAGGTATGTCTTTTTATTATTATTATCTTTTGTATTAAGTAAATCATATATTGATGAAGAAAAAAATCGCCTCTTGACTTACTGCAATGAAATATATATTAGGACTATCTAAGATGATAGATACCTTCGGGATGTAGTGTTGGAGGCAAATGCTCACAAGGGGCACCATCGTCTCTATCATCCAAGAATTAGTGATTACTAAAAGACTTTTGACAACATGCGGGAAAATAATCCTTACATACTTTACCAGATAGAATAATGAAAGTCTGCAGAAGATCACAGGGACAGTTGAAGGAAAGTAAGCAAGATAGTGCCCTATAAGATGGACGAACTCTCAGCATTGAGCACATGATGAATATGTGTCATGATAGAATGCAAAGAGTTCTTAATGTAGTTGCATTGGGAAAGTATGATACTGACAATAAGGATTATATTTCTTGCTTTATATCTTTTGAAATATTAACCCTTTTAATCCCAGCACATTTTGGCAAAAAAACAGTAGTTTATATTTTATTTTTTATCTCAGTTAATATTTTTTATCTCAGTTAATACTGGAGAAGCCGTCTCCATACGTTTGCAAGCCATGGGAAAGATCCAGAAGGTGGGAAAATGGGTTCCGCATGAACTGAATGAAAACCGAAAGTGACAGCAGGAAAACTGAATTTCTCCATCGAATTGTGACTGGCGATGAAAAATGAATATATTTCGAAAATCCTAAGCGTAAAAGATCATGGGTAACTCCAAGCAAACCAGCGATATCGATCCAAGGCCAAATCGCTATGGACTTTAGACAATGCTCTGTGTTTGGTGGGATCAGAAGGGTGTTATCTATTATGAGCTGCTGAAACCTGGCGAAACTGTTAATACTGAACACTACCGATAATAAATGATGTATTTGAACCAAGCATTGCGTGAAAAACGACCAGAATATCAAAAGAGGCAACACAAAGTAATTTTGCTTCATAATAATGCACCATCGAACACAGCAAAACCGATCAAGGAAACGATTGAGGCGTTTAGTTGGCCAATACTTTCGCATGCGGCTTACTCACCAGACTTGGCTCCATTCGATATACTATTTATTTGCATCGATGGGACACGCACTTGCTGAGCAGCGCTTCAGTTCTTACGAAAATGGCTCGATGATTGGTTTGCCTCAAAAGAGCAAGAGGCGTGGCATCCACAAATTGCCAGAGAGATGGGAAACATGTGTAGCTAGCGATGGGCAATACTTTGAATAAAATATCAGGTGTACAAATAAGCCGCCGCCGTTTGACAAAAGTTGGCGCCACCAGTAAGTTATGGTTAAAATTGTCAGATGTAACACGTCATTGTCGTAAGGTTGGACATCTGTCAACAACATAACCTTGAAATATTAGTGAATTTTTATCTGTATAATATATTCTTTTGTGTGCGAAAATGTCAAGATTTGAGTAAGCGCCAAATAAGCGTCATTTGCGGAAACTTTTGATTTACTTCTTCAATTTGAAGAAATCTGCAGCTGAGGCGCATCGATTGCTTGGAGAAGCATATGGTGAAGCTGCCATAAGTGAGAGAAGTTGTCGAGAGTGGTTTCAAAAGTTTAAGAATGGTGAATTTGACATTGAAGACAAGGAACGTAGCGGAAGGCCGAAAGTGTACAAAGACGTGGAATTGGGAGTATTATTGGATCAAGATTCGTGCCAAACGCAAGAAGAACTTGCACTTAGATTAGGAGTGACACAACAAGCAATTTCACATCGGTTGAAATCATTGGGAATGATTCAAAAACTGGGAAATTGGGTTCCATATGAACTGACACCGAGAAACGTTGAACGCCAATTTTCCACATGTGAAATGCTGCTTGCCAGGCATAAATGAAAGGGTTTTCTGCACTGTATAGTCACTGGTGATGAAAAATGGATCCACTGTGATAATCCAAAAAGGAAGAAATCATGGGGACCCCCTGGCCATGCTTCAACATCTACGGCTAAGCCAAATATTCATGGAAAAAAACTCTTGTTGTGTATTATGAGTTGCTCAAACCGAACGAAACCATTGCTGGGGCTGTCTACCGAACACAATTGATGAGATTGAGTCGAGCACTCAAGGAAAAGCGCGCCCACTACTACTCCAGACACGACAAAATTATTCTCCTGCATGATAATGCTCGTCCACATGTTGCAGCGCCAGTTAAAACCTATTTGGAAACACTCAATTGGGAAGTTTTACCCCACCCGCCGTATTCACCAGACATTGCTCCTTCTGATTTCCACTTGTTTCGATCGATGACGCATGGCCTGTCTGAGCAGCACTTCACATCATATGAAGATACCAAAAATTGGGTCGATTCGTGGATAACCTCAAAAAATGAAGCATTCTTCCAAGGCGGTATCCGTATGCTGCCAGAAAGACGGGAAAAAGTAGTGGCAAGTGATGGGCAATACTTCGAATAAAACATGAAGTTCCGTTCTTTCACAATAAATGCCCAATTTTTGATAAAAAACGGCAGAAACTTATTTGTACACCTAATATTTTTTACCATTTTCATACAATAAAATGTGTATTTTCTGTAAAAAAAAAATCCAGTTTCATAGGTACAGACCTGGTACATGCTCCACTTTTGGCATATAATGACGCAACACCATTTATTAATTTATATTCAACACCATATTAGCAATGAAAAAAAACGAGATCCGTGCTGTCTTAAAATATTTTTATTTGAAGAATTTAACAACTGCGCAGATCAAAGCCCAATTGGATGAAATTTATGGGGACTCTGCACCAGCGTGAAAGACTTTATTTTTGGATAAATAAGTTTAAACGTGACCATACATGCACTGTATATGAATCGCACCTGGATGCCCAATTGCATCCACCACTGTGGAAATCATTGATAAAATCCATAGCTAGGCTTTAATTCTTCATCCACCATATTCTCCAAACTTGAACTCGTTGAAATTCTTCCTGTTCCTGAAATAAAAAAATTGGCTTAGTGGGAAGAAATTTTGGTCAAATCAGGATGTCATCACTGCAGTAAATGATTATTTTAATATTTGCCGAGTTTGACAAAACATAATTTTTACACGGGATGAAATTTTTAAAACCGCTACACCAAGTGTGTAGTCCCCAAAGGAGACTGTTGAAAACTAAAAATAAAAAACCAAAATACATAGTTTTCTTGGTTTTTTTTCAAACTACTCTCGTATATGTTGGAATTATACATTGCGGATGTGCTTAGTACAACATTTGCTCTCATGTTGCACTAAGATCATTTGGATCTCAATATTATTTGTCTTAGATAGATTATACAAACAAAGTTATCTGGATCCGCCTTTTGAAGTGGCTGACCCTATAGCATGGAATAGACTACCTTTGCAATGATGGTTAGACTTCTCAAGGTAAAAAAAATTAGAGATGTTACAGAAGACCTTGGGGTGATTTTTGGTCACTAAATATAATGGCGCTAAAAAAATAATGCATGTGTTAAAATGTTAAAACTGATCATTAGTTGTAATATGTTTTTTATGTTGAACAACAGCATACATACGAGTATGTTATCAGCACTAAGAATATTTTAGAAAAACTTGCCGGTTTTCTAATTTTCTTATGATTTAAATTGTACAAATAAAAACGAACATTTATTTTTATGAAAAAAAAAAACAACTTAGTTGACCATCATCATACTATCATTGTTCATAAAATAATAACAAAATTGCAATACATTCTTCAGTTTGATAGTTTAACATTGAAGAACAATAATTGTTTTTTTTTTGCACATTTTAATTCAGTTTTTTTTATTTTTTAGGTATTTGCATTGAAACCTGAGCAACAACTTGAACTATTCTATTCCCTTCAAGAAACACTGGAGAAAAGAAGCATACTTAATGTTCAGTAGATAAATGTTTGAATATTTGTTTGAATACATGCTAATTTGATTAAGTTTGGTATATTTTGAAATGTTCCAGATTTTATCAAAAGTTGACATGAATTATGACTATCCTTTCAAAAGTTTTGACCATCTTTAGTTAAATTTGTATATGTTGTTTTTTTCTTTTGACAAATCTACTTTATTTGAAGTTTTCTTTTGACAAATCTACTTTATTCTGATGATGGTTAAAATATCACTACATAAAACTGCTTCGAAAAAATAGTTTCAAATATTGCTGATCATTAAAATGCTAGTATACAAAACTGTTTCAAGTATTGATGATCTTTAAAATGCTAGTATACAAAACACTTTCAATTAATAATGACCTTTAACACATCGATCAATAAGTCCCGGGACTAACCAACAGATGGCGCCTCTAATACCAAATCCATACCATTCTCAGTTAGTACTAACCTTTAGAAGTTACGTGTCAAACTTTCATGACAATATGTCATTGAGTTACAGTGGTTTTAGTGACACTACTTTTTCTATTTTCAAAACAATGGATAAAACCGAATTTCGTGTGTTGATAAAACATTGCTTTTTGTTCAAACTCAGTGATGGCTTGAAAAGTGTTATCCGGGCTCTGCTCTGTCGAAAACAACCATTTGTTGGTGGTATACTGATTTCAAACGCGGTCATACAGACACAAACGATGCTGAACGCTCTGGTCGTCCAAATAAGGCTGTTACACCAGAAAAAAAAAAAAAACCCTCAAAATCGTGATGGAAAATTGCAAAGTTTGGCACTGTTTACGTGAAATAAACGGGAGTTTTTGCGTCGGTATGTGACAATGGATGAAACTTGGATCCACCACTAAACTCCGGAATAAAATCGGCAGTCAGCTGAGTGGAGAGCAGCCGCTGAAAGTCGTCAAAAGTCCCGGTCAAAAGTCCCGGACTTCCCGGTCAAAAGTCGGCCGGGAAGGTTATGGCCTCCGTATTTTGGGATGTGCATGGTATAATATTCATCGATCACCTTGAAAAGGGAAAAACCATCAATAGCGAATATTACATAGCGTTATTGGAGTGTTTGAAGGCAGAAATTGCAAAAAAACGGCCCCATGTGAAGAAGAAAAAAGTTCTCTTTCATCAGGACAATGCACAGTGTCACAAGTCGATGATAACAATGGCCAAATTTCATGAGTTGAACTTCGAATTGTTTCCGCACCCACCGTATTCTCCAGATTTGGCCCCCAGCGACTATTGGCTGTTCGCAGACCTCAAAAAGATGCTCCAGGGAAAGAGATTTGGCTCCAATGAAGAAGTGATTGCCGAAACTAACGCCTATTTTGAAACCGAAGATAAATCGTTCTACACGGCCTCAAGTATTGAAGTCTTGAAATGCTTGCTAAAAATAATTTTAAAATCTGATCACCGAATATATTTATTGCAGTGAAGAAATGTTGATGATATTTAATACTGAAATCGTACCATATATGCCAATCGGTTTATATTGTTTTTTTAATATCAAAAATATTTGTATATTTACATTTTTTTTAACACTTATACTCTTAACTAAATTATACACAACTTGAATCTTTTGTTATATACACTATCATCCTTTTTGTTTAGAGTAGATGGAAAGTAGCAGATAATATTCAGTTTAACAATGTCAGTTGAATTCTTAAAGATAGGGAAAAAAATTGGGAAATTCTGAAGTACCATAAGTCTGTTGATTATAATTAAAAATCCTAATTGAATTTTGTTTTTTAAATATTTGGTTCTCTGGTTTGTGCAAAACTACAAGAAAATTCAAAATACATGAATTATACTACCAGACTTTCAAAGTTAAAAACTATCCAACTATGTGTATTACATTCAGACTCTTGATTTCAAAGATTTTTGGCAGTACAGTAGTCTCGCTCTTTTATCTGCAGTGGTATATGTTTAAGACCCCCAGAGGATGCCTGAAACCACGGATAGATGCATAGGAAAAAACAAAGTGTATGTATAAAATGATGTATATACTATGTTTTTTCCTGTGTATACATATCTTATTTATAAAATTGGCACAATGAAAGATTAACAACAATAACTAATAATAAAAAAGAACAATCATAACAATATTCTGTAATAAATGTTAAGTAAATGTGGTCTCTCTCTTTCTCAAAATATCTTATTGTAATGTATTCACCCTTTTTATTCTCGTGATAGATGAAGCATTAAACTAATATTGGCCTTCTGACGATAGATTAGAATTTTCCAATAATATTTTTGAACCATGTTTGACTGCGGAAAGCAAAACTTCAAATAAAGGGGGACTACTGTAATTCGAAATTATTAATTTTTTAGTTATTTTACTTCACAGCTTAGAAAAAAAACGTCATTTGAGTTTTGTTATTTACATAAAATACTTATCAGTGAAAGCGCTCTGTTGGAAGTGAGAATTATTTTGAGACAGAAGGAGTATTTTGAAGGTCTTTATAAAAGTGGTGATAGTGATAATAAAAATGTGGTAACTGTTATGATGAATTCAGTGAATGATGAGAGCTTGGAAAATGTGAATGAAATTATTATTGAAGAAGTACGAATGGTTGTAAGAGGTATGAAAAAAAGAAAAGCAGCAGGGTATCGTGAAATAAGTCCAGAAACAATTGCGGGAGGAGGTGACCAAGTGGTGGAATGGTTGAGTCAGCTTTTCAACAAATGTTGGGAATCTGATTGTACACCGAAAGATTAATAAAGTGCAGTGATAGTCCTTTTGTATATAGGAAAAGGTGCAAGAACAGAATGTTGAAGCTACCGTGCAATTAGCTTATTAAGTGTTGTCAATATACTTTATTGAAATTATTTTGATAAAACGAATGAGAAATACTGAAAAGAAAGTGTGCGATGGGTAGGGTTCCTTTTTAGGTGAAAGTGGATGTATGGATCAGATAATGCTGAGTATATAAAATACAGTGATTTTATAATAATACAGAGGGCTGGAATGCTTGATAAATACTAAAATACAGGAAATATAAATGTAAAACATTTTTTCACAGGATATTAAACTTAATCAGACAGGACTATGTATAATTCATTTTGATTTTGACATACCCTATTTTTTTATGTGAGGAATGATGGAAATTTTTCCAAATCATGTGAACAACATAAAAATATTACAATATTCACACTTAATAAAAAATTCCATTGACGAATATTGGTTGTATATTGGAAATATATCATACTCGTAACTAGATTCGAAATATATTGTCAATAAGAAGAGTAAAATTTTGCATAAACAAATAAAAAATAATCAGAAATTAAACTCAAAGTTGTTACACATATATAAAGATATTTTACTCGGATCCAGAAAATATCAGTTTACCTTTCTCATATTCATCACTGCAATATATTAGGTTCTCCGGACGGAAATGTCGGTTTTTAAATGAAAGAGGTAGATCGAAAAAAAAATATATTTTCTTATTACGTCGATACAATATATTCTCCTTCGGTAGACACAACCTTCTCCCATCTATTTAACAAATTTTTAATACCGTCAGAATAAAATTTAGTAGATTTGGATGCAAAATATTCCTCGATGCCTATTTCACTTCTAAAGTGCGAAAAAAAAATTCAGTTAAATAGTTCTGCATAGATCTAAATAAATGATAATCTGAAGGAGCCAAATCGGGACTATATAGTGGGTGAAGAATAATTTTGATTCGATTTCTGTATGCAATACGTCATCACCTACTTTTACTACTTCTTCACTTCAAACCACCTTTGGCATTGCCGAACAGTTAAACATTCTCCAAATGTTTTTAGTTGCAGTTGTTACATTATTTTTTTGACAGTATTCGTACAATTGCAATTTCGTATAAATTGCTTGTCAGGTATATAACTCTCCATCTTAACCCACGTTCGAAAAAAAAATTCACAAATAACGTTCTCCAGATGTCAACTAATGAATAGAACACAAAACACGTCTTGTAAAACCGACGACTGGAACACAACTGATAGATAAAAATGACTGCAAAATACGACATTTTTGTCTAGACAATCTAATATTTTAACATTTTTACTTATACCTCTAAAAAGAAAAATGACATTCCTGAAAATCATTTTTGTCATAAGAAATATTTATATTCCAGAAATAGAAATTAGCTATTTAGCAATAATATTATGTTTGATTAGTTAATTTTTATTTTATGCAGAACTTTTATAGGTCAATAGTAGGTCTTTTCCTGAATATTGTTGTCTCAATGTGTTGCGGTAAATTATTTTAAGATTAAGTTTTATTTATACTTGCTGTGGTGGGTTGTTTTCCTTTCTCAAATTATATATTATTGTTAATTTTAAGTTCTTCTGTATCTCGCAAATATTTGGGATTGCAATTACAAGGATGCTGATTTTATAGAATATGAAAATCAATAATTTATTCTTTATTTTGATTTTTTCATTAATATTTCATGTCACCATGATTTCTTGTTGCCATAAATATTTTCTATTTTGGAGACTTTTCATGTGCCAATTTTGGATTTTTGATACAAAAAGAAATGTAAATTTTGACAATTTTATTTGAAGCATGTGATCAAATTTCTGTAGATTTTTTAATTTTACATATTTTAATTACGTCATGTTAAATCACAATATTTTTCTTATTAATTTGATTAATGCAGAAAATATAATCTTTAAAGAGTGCATAGTGTGATTTTCAATGTAATAATCAACATTGCAATTTTTATAAACTAACAGAATCATGTTAAAATGTTAAACTTACAGTTTTATCATTGCTGTTGTATTTTTGTCATTGTATATTTTATAATATGTTCACATTAACAGAATATGTTTATGAAGCTAGATTTTTAATTAAAGTTATGTATTTATTTTGGCAATTTATGTTTTATTATAAAATAAATATTATTGTCTGTTTTATGAGCTGTATTTAATTCTCTATTTTGGAAAAAATATAATTTTTTGTGAAGAAAAATTAACTATTTTTAATAACATAAATTTTGTATATTATATTGTATTCTGGAAACAAATCTCATATAAGTTAATTGATGATAAATATCAACATCTCTAAAAGACACACCATCAATTCATTTTCAATTTATAAATCTTATTTGTGTTTGTTATTCTACTAATTAAAAATATTGACTGACAGCAATATATGTAAAAAAGCAATGGTCTTTAATTTTTAGGTATTGAATCCATTGAGGTATGCCAATAAACTTATCATTTATTGTTTGACAGTTGAATAATAATTTAATAATTCCGTTCAATTGTTGTACTTGTGATTCTATCCTGTTCAATGTGGTGTTATTGAAGCTAATTTTATGTTATTTGAAGGTACTTAAATAGAAATGATTTTCAAAAATTGTCAAAAGAAAATGTTCCCAGGTGTAGAAAAACTCATTTAAAAATATTTTTATGTCTGATAAAAATATTTCAAAATATATTGAGTTAAAGCAATATTTGAATTGTTCATATATTTTAGGATCAGTTTTTGGGAGTTTCGTACTGAAAAACTTAAAAACAAATTATAATATAAATATATTATCTTCATTTCATTGATATAATGTGTTTAATAGAAATTTAACTTTATTTTATATTTATCGAAATTTAAATCACACAACTTGACCAATAAATGAAGTTTTGACTAAATCACACAACTTGACCATGCAATAAATGAAGTTTGACTAAATCACACAACTTGACCATGCAATAAATGAAGTTTGACTAAATCACACAACTTGACCATGCAATAAATAAAGTTTGACTAAATACAATACTTTCAGTTATATTATTTTTTTCAAATCTTTCTGATACAAAGAATCCTTTGTCAAAAGTTGTTCTTATGATATTTATCAAATTTGCCCTTAAAACAAACAGGTGATGTATTTTGAGTAATGGCTGTAATTTAATCTTGTGTTAAATTATTTGTATGAATAAATCTGGTCATAGCTGACATAAATATTTGATTAATGTCAAGGTAAGGTAGAATAAGGTAGGTTATCACAATAAATGTACTCAAAATGTTTTATGCATTCACAATCACTTCATGTATTACTAAGGAATTCTCAGTATTTATTCCTTTTTCTTAAACCTCTTGACATTGTATTTTTTTTCAATTATTTTTCTTTTGGGGTTATTAATTTTTCTTCCATTATTGTGATTATTTTATTGTATAATTGTATGTTTATTGAAGAATAACACAAGCGTGCGATTTATAAAGAGAATATTATTAAATGATGTATGTATTTTTAATCAAATTGAGAGTGAATGGTAGTCTGAGTTGTAAGTTTATCTGAGATAACATTAGTTACCACTAGGATAGAAGTTCAAGTTTACTCCCCCTTAATCAGAACTTGTGTAAGTGGAATTCTGTCTTTACTCGTAACTCCTGTTTCAAAGTGGAAGTCCGTTATCTTTGAATTAGTGGTGATTATTGCTGATAATGTATTTTTCACGTGCCTATTGTTTATAATATTTTTTTTTTAAATATCAATAAATTGTTGCTACTTTTGACTTCAGTTTGTTAGAAAATCATAACTGAAGCACGTAATAGATCTCCTAAAATTATTATTATGGGAGTCTTATTAAATAAACAAATAAATATTGTGACAACCTCTGTGGCTTAGTTTACAAGACGCCTGTCTTCCAACCCGAGGATTGGGGGTTCTATTTCCATTGATTTTTGAAAAGTTTCAGTTTATTTTTTACATATGACTTGCTCAACACCTTTCTGGTTGGTTGGGAGAGATTGCCACGTGGCAATACACCCGTCTGGTTATATTATATACAATGAAAGTACAACACAATTGTGGATACAGAATCCTCAAATTGATCACTAACTTATTTTATCATTGGTTATGAGTATTTGAAACTTTTGAATTTTATATAATTTTGGACTGCCTTCTGCAGAAAGCCATTACTCTGGTGAAGCTAACCTGATTATTTATATGTAATGAAATCGATCAATTGTCCTAAAATAAATTTTAGGACAATTGATCGATTTCATGCAGGCCAAAAAAATTAAAAATGCTGTAAGGAAGCTGCTGATGGATCTCCAGGTAGATCTGATGTCAGAATCCAATATTTACAGTTCGCGAAGTAACTGAAAACCTAAAATAAACATATATATATATATATATATATATATATATATATATATATATATATATATATATATATATATATATATATATATATATATATATATATATATATATATATATATATATATATATATATATATATATATATATATATATATATATATATATATATATATATATATATATATATATATATATATATATATATATATATATATATATATATATATATATATATATATATATATATATATATATATATATATATTTTTTTTTTTTTTTTAATTTTTTTTTATTCTGATTCTTCCTATTGAAATTTGTATCTCATAAAAAAATATTTGTCCTCAAAAAACCTTAGCATTTATTTTAAAAGAATAATCTAATTCAGTATTTATTTTACTATGCAGCCAGTAAAATATGTAGTTGTTGGAGAAAAATGTCATTTAGTTGTAATTTTAATATTTCTGATTCTTGAAGAATCTGTCTAGTAAGGTTTTCGGTCCTAATGCCTATTTGAATATATTACACGCAAATATGTATTAATAAACTTTGATTTTTGGTAATTTTTTTACAGATCTGTACTCGTCGAATTTATACAAACACAAAAGTCCTTTATATAAATTAGTCATTAGTCACATTTAAACATTAGTCACATTTTCAATTTCAGGAAATTTATATGAAGATATATAGTATACATTCAGTTTTGACATTTATTTCATAGATACTAGGCGTATCCAGAAAGTAAGTGTACTGAGGCTCTCACGACTGGATGGATTTTATTTTCGACATGTTGGCTACACTTTCGTGTATCCTGACCCTTCCCCTCCACAACGAGACCAGTTTGAGATCAGTACGTTGAGAAATGTCGACGCGACAACACGTTTTGTGAAAAATGTCAATTCAATCTCCCGCCAAGTGCGAAATAAATAATGCCGGGCAAGAGCTTTTGAGGCGCTGCAAACTCCATGGAAATGAATTTCTCCGCTCCATCGTTACTGGAGATGAAACTTGGGTTGCACACTACACGCCTGAAATCAAAAGGCAGTCTCAACAGTGGCGTCACACCTCTTCACCCTCCGCCAAAAAGTTCAAAACCACAATTTCAGCCAAGAAAACCATGGCATCCGTGTTTTGGGACTGTCAAGGCATAATTTTAATTGAATATATGCCTCAAGGGGAGACCATCAACTCTGCAAGATACTGTGAGACACTAAAAAATTGCGGAGGGCGATTTAGAACAAGAGGAGATGCATGCTGACAAAGGGAGTCTGCCTGCTGCACGATAATTCCAGACCACACACGGCCAACGCCATGAAGGAAGTGCTCGCCTCGTTTAAATGGGATGTCCTGAACCATCCCGCGCATTCCCCTGACCTAGCACCTTCAAATTACTATCTCTTTACCTCCGTGAAGCTGCACATGGGTGGAAAAAGGTTTTCAACCGACGAGGAGGTAAAGGAGGAGGTGGACGGAGGGGTTGGCGAGAAACTACTTCGAGGAAGGCATCAAAAAGTTGATACCCCGCTTCACCACTTGCATTGAGAGGAATGGCGACTTTGTCGAAAAATAGCTTACATATGTACTACGGTAACCAAGTAATTTTTTTGTTTAAATAAAAAAAATTGTAACCTACAAAAATTCAGTACACTTACTTTCTGGATATGCCTCGTATTTTATTATTTTTCATTTGTTTCTCAAGATTTTTTTTTTAATTAAATAAATTAATCTCTAGTGTGTTATTATTACTCAGTGTGTTGGAGTGATTTAGAGCATATGGAATGAAGTGTACTTTTTATGTCATATGGAAAATTTATAATACTGATTACCTATATTATATGATAAAGTTATAATTTATAGCAAAAAAAATTTGCGTGTAATTTTTTATCCATCCTACTTAAAATATTTCTTTTTATAATATATATTGTTGTATTCTGCTGTCAAATACGAGTATAACATTTTACATCACTTTTACATAGTTCTTTGACATAAAAATTCTTCCAAAATTAAATTATTTTAAATTATATGTCTTGGAAATTCACATTTTAACTAAGAAGTACATTGTATTTCCTATATCCTCTCATTTAGGATTTGTTATTATATGTGTTATCTTAGGATTTTATTATTATCTGTGTTGTTTTTAGTTATTAAAATCAAAAACTTATGAATTCAACCACTGATTAACCTTGAATTTCATATATTTTTATAAAACACAAACAAATGAAGTTAATAAGTAAAACAATATGTACTTGAATCTTCGTGTTTGGTTACAATTCCTACTGTAAATATTGAAAACATTATCTTTTTGGATATACTTGACTGTTATGTATTACATTTATTTTATTTATTACTTATTAGTTACCGCATATAAATAAGTAATAAGAGATCTATTGACCAAAACTCTCTTGAATTACTGCTAAAAATTACAGAGAATTATATAGAATATCTTAAAATATATGGCTTATATCCTGAAATTCCTTTAAAACTTATATCACATTAGAAACAGATTCTGGGTGTCTATATGTATTGTATTAAAAATGTAGATACTAAAAACATGTTAAAAATCTTTATCAATGTTTTAATTTAAGAAATTGAGTTGGATGAAATTAATGTATGGATGCGGTTAAATTTGAAATAATATATCTTTAGAAATGTCTAGAAAAGTAGGTGAATATGTTTAAGGGCTGTCTTTGTGAAATGTAAGTGACATCTCGCTAACAGGGAGAGTGTAGATCTACAATGCTGCACTGTAAATTAAAGGTATCTAAGCATAATATTTATTTATAAAATGTAAAATATTTAATTATAAAAATTTATAGTGTTAAGAAATGGAATGAAATATAAATATATAAAATTAATTGGTTTTTACTATAATGAAAGATGAGATATTATGTAGTCAAGTACTGTTTTATATGTGGATACTCGCAGTATAGAACAACATTTGGACAGTTAAAAGTTGAGTCAAATGGTTCAATACTCATTAAATTTAATGTTTTTGTATATGTATACAATTAATGTTTTTATATATGCGTACATCTGGATTACGGAAATTGTTTCTTACATGCACTTATATTCCTCATCCATTAACACTTTTATCCTCTGTCCACCCTTCAACTGTTATATAGTCTCCATGGGTGCATTCACAAGTAACAAATTTTAATATCTATCTATTATATAAATTGCATAATGGTGTTAAGCCAAAAATGAAACAAAACATACGGTGACGGTGAAGTAAAAATAAAACAAAACATACGTCTATAACGTAAGAAGTATTACAATATTTTAATTTTAAAAAGCCATCACTTATTTGAGTTCTGATTCAAATTATGAGATTGGCTTTCATTGAAAATTTCTTTTGGCCTTTGTAATTAAAATTAACTCTTTTTAATAAAGTGGTGGGGTACTTATCGGTGAGGCGGGTTGACATTTTCATTGGAGCTTTAAAGATTTTTTTTTCGTGTTGGGTGGTTGAGTTTTGTTTTTAAAGAGGCACCGTCTGTGTCTCTTCACTGGATGGTGTTCTTGTTAAAATAAGAAGTTATTTGATGCAATGGGCAAGGATTTTTGACATTGTTTCTCCATGATGGGAGAAAAATACGAACCTGACAAGGATTATATTTCCATAGCAAAATTATAATTTTTTAAATACTAATTACAATTAAAAAGTCTCAAGGACTGACTTTAGATAAACTTGATACAAACCTACGCCAGTATTTTTAGCCATCCTTTGGCTAAAAATTTGTTTGTTTATTTTTTCATTATTATTTTTTAATAACAATTTATTGCATGAAATATAATCCTTTTTGCCAGATTTGTACTTTTCTCCCAATACGGAGAGGGTTTGCTTCTTTCTGTAGAATTGTGGTGAGCTCTCTCGGCGGGAAAACAATCTCCTCACCACAACTTCAAAAATCGACACCCGTCACAGTAGATAACTTCTTGCTTTAACAATAACACAATTCAGCGAGGAGGCATGCCTCTATAAAAACAAAAATCAATCACCCAAGACAAAAAAAAAATCTTCAAAGCTTCAATAAAAATGTCATCCTGTCCCATCGATAAGCACCCCGTCACACAAGTAGAATATTAGACATGGGCGGATTGCCTACTAAAAAAACTATATGCTACTTTGTCAAGAATTTGAAGACGAGCTGGCATAATAATTAAAATTGATCCGGCACCCAATCAAGTAAAATTGCTGGAAGAATCCAATTTTATTTTCACCAAAAAATGTCATAGTCAAAGAAATATGCTACATTTAAATATTTTTATTCCAGATTGTTACCTATGGAAGTATTACTATTTACGAGTATTTATTATAGTTACTGTTTTCACAACAGGCTTTCCAGATAGTTTTAACATAATTATGTAGAAATTAACTTGTACAATATCATGGTGCACAATTGTTAAATTAAATATTATTTATATCACCATTAAACCATATTCCTCTTGGGGTAGACAGAAAGAACAGTTCTCCATTTCATTCTTTCCTTACACACACGCCTTTTGCTACTGCCAAATACATACACCTCGTCACTCAACTATTATAAAGATTTTTCACTCCAAATTCTTTCAGAATTTGATTAATTTGATGGTGTTACATTTTTCTAGGTTTTCCAAACTTCTTGTACCTTCTTCACTACTTGTAAAAATATTCAAAGGTTCTATATTGATGTATCTCAAGATTCTTATCGTAAGTATGGGAAAGCCCACCAATAAAATAAAGAAACAATGTAAAAAATATATGAATTCTGCATTTTTTGTGTGGCTGTATTTTTTACTTTTTATAAATTAGCAAATTTTTTCTTACAATTTTTTTATTTTAAGAGGAAATTTAAGTGGCTTTGATTTTGATATTTGATGTTTATTGTTTATTTTCTAAATGTCAATCAAAATTTCTCCAACTATATCCTTCCATTATTTCCTCAACCTACCTCCTTCTTGCACGCCATTCATTCATATATATTTGTTTGATAAGTATTTCAGAACTCATTGATTCTTTCAATATGTCCAAACCATCTCAAAATTATTTTCTTGATTCTGCTAATATCATCCGACTTGATCAAACAGTTATCCTTAATCCGGTTATTGCTTACTTTATCAAATGAGAACATAGTCATACCAGATATTCATCCAAAAGCTTGCATTTCTACCACATTTTGTTTCGTTCCTATCACTCTTCCTTAATGTCCAAGCTTCACTTCCATATGTGAGCATTAATACACCACTGTGGACTAACATTTAAGATTTTATAATTGTCATTCTCGTTGGAATTACCATTGTCATACCAAGCAATGTGGTTATATTCCCTTTCAAAAATATTTCATGTTATGTTTCGTTAAATATCTCAAAACATGTAGAATCCCCTTTACATATACTCGTATACGCCCATTTATAAAAAGTATGGTACCTTACTTAAAAACTTGGTAGCTCACCTAAAAATAATGTTATCTCACTTAACAAACAATGATATGTTCCTTAAAAATGATGATAGCTTACTGAAAAACGATGTTACCTTCCTTTCCATGGTTACTCACTTTCTCATCATAATTATGAAAATATGTATTGGGTGTTAACATAGGTTGTGTCCGTTTTTTTCCAAATGAAGAGAACAAGAGGACACAACAAAAAAAAATTACAACAAATTAGTCAATAATGTATTCTCCTTCATTATTTACAACTTCTTGCCAACGTTCTACAAGTTTTTTCAATGCCTGTGCGATAAAAACCATCCGGTCTTGACGAGGAATTCATCCAACCATGTCCGCAATTCGACGTCATTATTGAAGGAAACGCCGCGCAAATTGTTCGAAAGCGACCGGAAAAGGTGGAAATCTGATGGTGTGAGGTCTGGAGAATATGGAGGGTGCGGCAGGACTTCCCAACTAAGCGTTTGAATGGCATTTTTCGTAATATTGGCGATATGAGGGCGAGCGTTATCGTGTTGCAGAATAACGCCATATTGCCGATCTGGCCTTTTTTGTTGAATTGCAGTGTTGAGCCGCTGCATTTGCAGAATGTATAGCTTTGCGTTGACTGTCTGATTGCGTTCAAGTATCTCGTAGTGGATGACGCCTTGCCAATCCCACCAGATGCAAATCATCGTCTTGCGCGGATGCAAACCTTGTTTCGCTCTGAGTGTTTCTTTTGACCATAACTCACCCATTCTTTCCATTGGCAAGGCGTCATCCACCACAAGATACTTGTGGTGGATGACGCCTTGCCAATCCCACCAGTTACAAATCATCGTCTTGCGCGGATGCAAACCTTGTTTCGCTCTGGGCGTTGCTTGTTGACCATAACTCACCCATTTCGTCATATTCACATAAAGGCACCATTTTTCATCATCAGCAATGATGCGGTAAATGAACCTTTACTTGTGGCCATGCGTAGCTCGATGACGCACGAGCAAAGCAGCAGAAATTGTCGAATGTTGATTTTTGTTGTTTTCACTCAAAAGATGTGGAACCCAAGCGCCGAAGTTCTAGACTTTTCCCATTGATTTAAGATGGCGGTATGCAGTCATGTGACTACAATTCATCTGCTCAGCCAATTCTACGGTGGTTTGAAGGGGATCTTCATGAATAATATGGTTTAAGCGGTCCTCATCGAAGTCCACTGGTCATCCGGAACGTTCTATGTCTTTCAGGTCGAAATTACCGTCTTTGAAACGCAAAAACCATCAATGAGTTGTCCTTTCATTCATAGCATCTTCACCGTACACTTCGCAAATATCGCGAGCAGCTTTGGCAGCTTTATTTCCTCGATTGAACGCGTACAGAAGGTGTCGAAAATGCTCACTTTCGTCTACTTGACATTCCATTTTGAAGGCTTGTAATCAAATAAAATAATAAATGTAACGTAAAAACAAACACAATATCTTGTAGAGCAGAAAATTTTCTTTCGAATGACGCATAACCTTTACCATTTTGTTTTACTTTTGGTGCTCATTTTTAAATTTGGAAAAAAATGGACACAACTTATGTTAACACCTAATACTTGTTAATATTTCAAAGAGAAAAACAATTTCAATATATCAACGGAATGTTTTAAAAACGTTGTCCTGTAAATAAGCTCAAACTGAGATAAACTTGTTAACACATTGTCGTGCATGTCGATATTGCTAAAGGCCATCCCTCCTATCTATGAGTATGTTTGTTAGCCAGGATAAAAGACACTTCTATTAGTTTATTGTATATGAACTGTTACACTTCAGCAAGCACACAGTGTTGGGATTTCTAACCCAAAGTTACGATGATAAGGAGATTTAATTTCCTAGATGAGCAACAGGTATAATCTGCTGCAGTCTTTTGTCAATGAGCAGGCTACATATAAAATATAAATTCAGATGTAATATGGTAAAAGAGTAAAACCAGTTCGGAAGTCATCGTTGCTGAGCCTTGGAGTTCAGGATCCCCTCGTCAATTCAGTTGGGAAGCAAAGCTGTGCCGGAGAGTTTGTTTTTTTTTAAGTGAGTAAGCCGTTGCACACCAGTCAACTCACCAGCCACACCATTGTACTGAATCCGGTGGCACACCGAAGTGAGGGGATTGGAGCATACCGGCATATTTTTTTTAAAAGAATAGATATGACCAAAGTCATGGATATACTTAGACCCCCGATTACTAGGCAGAAATAATGTCTGTGTCATATGATGGTAGTAGATGGTTAAATCGGGGATCTTCCGCACGGAAGTTCAGTGTTTTACTACGCGGCTATGCAATTCAAAGTTAGGAAGTAAGTCCGCTGGGAATGAAACCTAAGAAATCTGCTTACGTAACGTGATGGCTAACTCTTTGACCACGTACACTGACTACTTATTTTATTTATTGAAGGGTTGGTATTTGAATTCCAAATTTCATACTTTGCAAATCTGTGTGTGTTGTGTAGATTTATTTTGATTCAATGCATATTTGGTTGTTTTTATTTAACTTAAACTAAAATATGGGGTGTATATAGTTTTGCAGCTACTGTAACTGGTGTCGATCATTTGGACTTGCTGCAGGAATACCTTATGCCATATAAGAGGTGGTTTATTTCCACCATGGTGGGGAACATACCCACTATCATCATCATGTGAGGGCCTATGTTAATGAAAGTCTACCAAGCAGATGGAATACTTCCCCGCGTTCACCGGACCTCACGCCTCTAGACTTGTTTATGAGAACACTGCTCAAAACTGGCAATCTAATGAGACTTCTTCTGGTCCATCTCACTCTTGCCAGAACGGTCGTGGCTATAATAAATGATAACCATCTCGGATTAGCACTGTTGTATTTGTTTGTCTTCAATTTTTTTGGAGTCCTCAGCATCTCTGGAGCATTTTTCCAGTGAGTTGTTGTCACCAATCTGACCAGATCTATCCAAAGTTTTGGAGACCACGTGCCATCTATTCTTCGTTGCATAATAGTCTCTCCACTGAGTCTTCATTTCTGGTAATGATGCCCGTCAATTCAAACACTAGCGATTACCAAAAAAATCTACAATGTCCTTTCATTTTAATTACAGAATTTAAATTAATCCTTAAATTGTAGCAGGTTGGAGAATTGTGCTAGTTGGATAGTATATTCGCAGATGATGGAAGAGTTCAGAGGGATATCGAACGGCATGTAGCGTTAGGAAGCAAAGTCAGTGGGCCACTAAAACATGTATACTCGAACTGGACAGTATCAAAATCTACTAAGATGATTGTTCACAATAGAATTGTCTTAAGCCCCTTCAATCGAGACTTGGGTAATGAACCACATGAGTAGGCACGGAACTCGCACATATTGGCAATACTATCCCTTACATGACGAGTTAACAACACTCGCATGTTGTTAACTCGTCATGTATGAGTATAATTTTACTAGTAGTTTAGTGCATATGAGTATACTTTTACTAGATTGGGATAATTTTTATCAGGTACCATCGGGAATCGAACCCGAAACCACAGGGTGGAATTCGAGTATCTTACCTACTAGGCCATGGAGACTTAATGATCAACAAAATAGTGAAAACAAACCATTATCATTAATAATGATAACATTTACATAATTAATGAACTGTTGGAAAAGTGTAAATTGCATTAATTGTGATGCAATATGAAAGAATAAGATGTAAGTTGGCATAAAGTAAATTAAATTATTCTCGGCTACGAAAATCGGGTTTATTAATATCGTTTGTGAGGCTGGTTCCAAAATATATATTTTTTAAATTTAGAGAAAGTGTAAAATAAATAATTGTTTCAGAATAGTTTTGTAATGAGTGATTAAAAAATAAAATGGTGAAGCCACATGCTCAGTCAACACAAGAACAGAAGTACCTGTTGCAGAGATGAGGATGCTAAGGTGCATAGCGGGTGGTCACTCGTAGAGACAAAGTACGAAACTATTGTAGTATAGCATAGGTATTCTCAAAGTGGCACCCATAAATTACGAGACCCATAATTTGAGGGAGACCATATTACCGTTGTACGAGCACGTTAGAAGACCCGAAGAGTATGTTGACCGATCGCCTGAGCTGGAGGTTGATAGTAGAAGACGGAGGTCGTCTGAAGAAAATATAGATGGATGGTGCGGATGAGGGCAGCAGAGAGTTGGAAGGGGGGAGGGATCCTATCTACAATAGACAATTCTGGAGAGAGCTAAGCTAAGACAAAGATTTCAGAACTGAAATAATTATTCCGCCAGACATATTGTGCGTTGTATTATATGTTTTTAAGGACTTTTAAATAATAAAAAACGTTTATAATGCTGCTCCGTGATATACAAAACTCGCAAAATTCGTAAGTTACATAAAATCAGATAATATGAAATCTGAAAGATAATTAAAATGAAGATACTGAAAATAAAGAGCAATTTTAATATCCACCTTTTATCATCTACTGATAATAGCGCTTAAGATGTTAAACCTGACATCAAATCATATTAGTGTACTTGGTCCCATCCTTTGACTACGTTTATTCATTTTCTTCACCCTCATGGTTGGGACTTGTTCTTCTTAAACGGGTCGCGGCTTTAACACTGAGTCGACTCTCATCTGTTCGCCACTGTTCTCCGCCATCATTATTACTTCTGTTCAACCCGTAAAATAGGTCAACCAGCAACCCTTATGGGGCAACCCGCAAAACCTAGGACGACCTCCGTGGCCTATTTGGCAAGACGCCTGTCTACCAACCTGGAGGTTGAGGGTTCAAATCCCGCTGGAACACAGATTTTTTTTAAAAGATTCCAGTCTGGTTTTCAGTTAAGCTCACTTTAACATATTTCTAGTCGGTTGGAAGAATGGCCATATGGCAATAAGCCCGCCAGGTTGTACTGTATACAACGAAAGTGTAATACAATACAATACTTCTGCTCGGGATAGTCTCAGAGCAGAAGTACCAATATTCGTTAATGAAGTATACTAACATACCTGAAGTCAGATCTTCAGCTGCCAGAGGTTGATATCAGGGTAAACAAGATATTTTATAACACTTTTGTTATATAATGTATAACCTGGTAAATGTATTGCCAAGTGGCAATCTTTTCCAACCAATCAAAAATATGTTAGAGAGGTCTTAAGTTAAAACTAGACTGGAACTCTTTTTAATAAAATTGGGTACCAACTTTCTCTTACCAGCTAGGCCAATCGAGATTGTCATGTTGATACCGTTCATAGTACTACTTGTGAAAAATTGCAAGTAATTATGAAAGCTTTACTGACTTTTTTGTTATTTTTATTACTTTTCATTTATTAATCTTACAAACAGTAGTGTGGAAGTTATAGCGTCATGTCAGTCTGTTCCAGATTCACATTGCAGTTTTCTTTGTGAATCGATATGTGATCGAAACCATTCATATCTATAATAATATGTGATCCAAACCATTCATACCTGATTTTACATTAAAGTCATGAAAACAAAACAAACATTTTATAAAATGTGTTGTACATACACAGGTGACGTACAAAGCTACAAGATAAATATATTTATAGTATAAAATAAGTAAATGAGAAAAAAAAAATGCTGAAATACTCACTCCCATTTTTAAGAAGACTCAATACACTTTTTATAAAAACATTTTTTGAAATGTCAATATCCGAGACCCTATTCAAAAAAGGGCGGGGCCACTCGCAAAACAAAAGCAACTCTCTCTCGCATAGCAAATTAGTTCTACTTATTGCTAGTCTAAACCAATTAATATTGTCTTTCAGCATCTCAAATATAGGAACGTGAACCATGTATTTTCCAGTGTAGTTGGATTAGACATTGCTTTCGTCAGCAATCTAAAGATAAAAGAAAGATCCTCACTTAATTCCTCACGCTAAGTAGTTGTTGAAAACAATTTTCATTAGGTGTAAAATGTTACTTGTAATTCAGGCGAAAACAGAGGGGAAATGAGGATAGGGTGACAGAGAATGTCACTCGATAAACAAATGTTTGAGGATGGACATTTAATGTTTCATGTTTTCAATCAGGACATTTAATCTTTCATGTTTTCAAAATTATCTATCATAAATTAATTTTTATAATATGTGCGTGTATATTCAAAGGTATTCATCGATACATATGCAAAATCGTTCTTGCTTTACAAATTTTGAATTTAAAAAGTTGCTTGAACATCTGAAAAATAAATTAACTCCAAATTTATAAAAAAGCTATTTCGATCTTTAACATAATAAATATACACAATTAATTTGTGTTACAGTTATATTTTTATTCAATCCATAACACAGGCATTTTTTCCGCCTAGTGTTCGGGGGCATAAGGATACCTATGTATTCGGTCATATCTATTCTAAAAAAAAAACATGCCAATGCGCTCCAATCGTTTCACTTCAGGTGTGCGTTCGGATCCAGTATTGTGGTGTGCCTGTTGAGCTTGCTGGTGTGCAATAGCTCACTTCAGGTGTGCATTCGGATCCAGTACAGTGGTGTGCCCGTTGAGCTTGCTGGTGTGCAATAGCTCACTCACTTAAAAAAAACTTCACGGAACAGCTCCGTTTTCTAACTGAATTGACGACGGGAACCTCGACTACGAGGCCTCAACAACGACGGTATTTGTATAAAGGAAAACCTTGCAGTCTTATTGCCAATCTCTTTCAAGCAACAAGAAATATTTTAAAGAGACCTTGCACAAAACTTGACTGACACTCTTTCAGAAAAAATCCGGGTGTAATCCTTGGAAAAAAACGGGAATCGAAACCGCAATACCTAGGCTGGAAAGCAGGCTAGCAACTAGGTAGCGGGTGTCGTCGTATCAGGTGGTTCATTATTTTATGTAATACGAAAAAATAAGGAATTTATGTTTATTTATAAGTGTTAAAATTTCAAATGTTCTTTTATTATATTAGGTGTTAACATAAGTTGTATCCGCTTTTTTTTTCAAATTTAAAAATGAGCACCAAAAGTAAAACAAAATGGTAAAGGTTATACGTCATTCGAAAGAAAATTTTCTGCTCAATTGTCGAACGTTGATTTTTGTTGTTTTCACTCAAAACATGTGGAACCCAAGCGCCGAAGTTCTAGACTTTTCCCATTGATTTAAGATGGCAGTATACAGTCATGTGACTACAATTCATCTGCTCAGCCAATTCTACGGTGGTTTGAAGGGGATCTTCATGAATAATATGGTTTAAGCGGTCCTCATCGAAGTCCACTGGTCGTCCGGAACGCTCCATGTCTTTCAGGTCGAAATTACCGTCTTTGAAATGCAAAAACCATAGACGAGCTGTCATTTCATTCATAGCATCTTCACCGTACACTTCGCAAATATCGCGAGCAGCTTTGGCAGCTTTATTACCTCGATTGAACGCGAACAGAAGGAGGTGTCGAAAATGCTCACTTTCGTCTACTTGACATTCCATTTTGAAGGCTTGTAATCAAATAAAATGATATATGTAACGTAAAAGCAAACACAATATCTTGTAGAGCAGAAAATTTTCTTTCGAATGACGTATAACCTTTACCATTTTGTTTTACTTTTGGTGCTCATTTTAAAATTTGAAAAAAAAACGGACACAACTTATGTTAACACCCAATATATATTTATGATTGTATAATGCCGAAGAACAAACACTCTTGACGAGTGAACGGTAAGAATAAAAATAATAAGTCTTATTATTTTTAATTTGCTTTGCCCTTATTGAAAGTGTGGCCTTATGGATAGAAGCAAATATATGTATGTTTGTGTTTTGACTATTGAGGCCGCTATTATGTAATCACAGTTTATTTTTATTAATGAACTTTTTAACAAATTTCGACTTTAAGCAATATGTTGCAATTCACCACTGATTTTGAAAGATCGCTAAACGATTTCTGAAAGTTCAATCTCCGGTATCACACATCGAAATCTCGCCGGATCACGATGTGAAAACAACGTTTACACTTTACATTCATTCAAGTCTTATAAAAAAATAATTCACTTTTATTGCAAAACTTTATTTTAGTTTAATAAGACATGTGAAGCGTCAAGCGAATAGTAACAATCAATAACGCATTACATCTCACTTTCGCTTTTATCTGGGGCACGTTCAACAGAATAGGACGGAATAAAAAGTGAGTTGCCACTAAGTCCGATATGTGTGGGTTATGTGTACACACTGGCGTAGCTAAAATTAGGTTTAAATTAAATTCTAGGGTTTTCTTAAAGCAGCCACTCGAGGAAAAATTAGATTGTGTAAAACCTTTGTGCAAAATTATAGCCAAATGAAATAAAAATAAATCATAGAAATGAAGAGTTTATTAATTATCTTAGGATTAATTTATACTTGGGAAAAAAGTTATAATTGCAGAATATAAGGTAAGTAAATAAATCTTTATCCGTGTTTCCGATTATAAAGCGTACAGGAGAATTATTCAACAAATAGTTTGAACACGGTTCGTTTGAAGAACAAGTTTCTCTTTGATCAAATATAAGACTGCGATATACCTATAGATTGCTTGAAAATGTTTGGCTTAGGCTTCAGTTGTGAATTTGTGACATTTATCAAATAACTTCGTTAATATACTATATAAGTATAAATAGTATTAGTAAAAATTTAAATCTGCACAAATATGTTTACGAGTAGTCCCCCGTTATCCGCGGTGGATCTCTCGAGGTTTTTTTTCAAATCTTGCACCGAATCAGTACTCCAAACGATGGAGATAAGCATACCAAAGACTCGGAGATTCATCTTATGCCCCCCACTTGATCAATTGTGGTCAATTTATCACTGTGATCACATCGTTCCTGGTATCTCAGTGTTTGTGTTTCAATAACTTTAATTTACCGTAATAATGTCTTCGAAACGCAAGAATAGTGATGCTGGAAACTCAGAGACTACAAAGAGACATCTTAAGTGTTTGCAATAAGTGAAAAGTAAAAAAATCTTAACTTAGTACGAAAACAAAGCAATCGTTACCATTGCTAGAATGCAAGGAAAAAACGAATCTTACATTCGTGAAGTGCTCAAAAAAGAGCTAGTTTTACTGTTGCCCCTCAAACTGCAAGTTACAGATAAAACGGAGATGAGAGATTTCAGTGTATTTACAGAAAACAGCTATTTAGAATGCTCGTAGATATATTTAAGTATACGGTAATTTAGAAGGGGTTTGCTATATTCGTGGATTTCACCATCCGCGGGGGCATGGGACCTACCACTTCCGGGTGTCGGGAGACTATTGTATAGACATTTTGAGATCAAGATCTTCGTCGTTAGAAAATTGATAAATTTCATTGATGTTCGTTCATCCAGGTCGGGTTCCGGTCACCCTATAGAAAGTTTGTTTGTCGTCAAATTAATTTTATCAATTATGTTATTGTATTGAACCTTCGTTGTATACAATACAATCTGACGGGTGTATTACCATTTAACAATCTCTTCCAGCCTACCATAAAGATGTTAAAGAGATCTTAAGTGAAAACTAGAACGAAATCATTATAAAAAAATCTAGTTTCCAATGGAAATTTAACCCTTAACCATCAGGTTATTTGACAGGCCAACTAGGCTACGAAGGTCGTCGAGTAAGACATTAAATAGGGCTGAAAAGAAGGAAGACACTTGAAGGATTGACATATTTATTACACCAAGTAAGCATTAATGTCTAGAGTTTACAATATTTTTCGAGTATACGATAATAGATCAAATAAAAGTATTGAGATTTCCCTCTTAAAGTAAAAACAGAGCTACGGAGGTCTTGATCATGACTCCAGATATCGGCGCGCATCGAAGCAGCAGGAACGGAAGTGAAACCGTCTGACATTAATCTGCTTGAAAGAACTTCTAAAAACCATGAAGAAATATTTTGGAGTTTACATTTAAAAACAGAGATAATCTTATCATTCCTGAGATTTTACATTCAGTTAGAACATAACATATTTACTTGTCAGAATTTATGATAACTATTCAATTTTCAAGAATAAAAATATTCTTAATATTATGATATATGTTAGTGTAGCTCAATGCAGGATCTTTTCAATCCACCTCCAGACTACGAAAGTTGAATTTTTAAAGTAACTAGAGAATTGAGAAAAAATGTTGCGTTGATAAGTAACTCTTGAAATATTATGCAAAAATATTCAATAGTTTCGTTTTTTAAATGTTTGCTTAAAATCTACTTTCATGTGGTATCCTTCAACATACGAGGGTAGTCCCAAAAGTACCGGACCTAACAAAGAAAACACAAAAAATTTGGGAAAAAATATTTTTATTTCTCAACAGTCTCCTTTCAGCTCGACACACTTTTCCCAGCGATGTTCAATAGCTTCGATACCCTGTTTATAGTGAGAACCGTCGAGCGTCTCAAAATAGCCATCCACCGCAGATTCTACCTCTTCATTGTTGGCAAATCTTTTACCACCGAGCCATTTTTTCAAGTTTGGAAAAAGAAAATAATCCGAGGGGGCTAAATCTGGCGAATAGGGTGCGTGAGGAAGCAATTCGAACTTTAATTCATTGATTTTGGCCACCGCAATAACGGATGTGTGAACTGGTGCATTGTCTTGATGAAACAACACTTTCTTTTTCGCCAAATGCGGGCGTTTTTTCTTGATTTCATCACTCAAACGCTGCAATAAGTTCGCATAATACTCGCCGTTGATTGTTTTTCCTTTTTGAAGATAATCAATGAAAATTATCCCACGCGCATCCCAAAAAACTGACGCCATGACCTTGTCTGCAGATGGAACTGTCTTCGCCTTTTTTGGAGCCGATTTTCCCCTTTCAGTGCATTGTTTTGACTGTTCCTTCGTCTCAGGTGTGAAGTGATGGACCCATGTTTCATCCATGGTTATGAATCGATGCAAAAACTCGGCTTTATTGCTGTGAAACATCGCCAAACACTCGTTTGAAACATCCTCACGACGCTATTTTTGTTCCATTGTGAGCAAACGCGGCACCCATCTTGCGCACAGCTTTCTCATGTCCAAATTTTCAGTCAATATGCGATGTACAGCACTTTTGAAATGCCTACCATGTCTGCTAGCTCACGCACTTTCAATTGACGGCCATCCAATACCATTTTGTGGATTTTCTTTACCATTTCTGGCGTGGTCACCTCATTTGGTCGACCACTGCGATGTTCGTCTTGGCAGCTCGTACGGCCTCGTTTAAACCTTGCCACCCAATATTTTACTGTTGTAAACGAAGTAGCAGACTCCCCCAGAGTAGAATCTAGCTCGGCTTTGATATTGGTTGGGCTTAGACCTTTCAAATGAAATTATTGTATCACATAACGATGACCAATTTTTTCCATGTTTACAAATTCACTGAGAGCGTTCACTATTGATGGCTGCCAAACAAATACTAAACAACGTAGCGTCTTAAAACTTGAAACTTAAGCTTTATAAGTTTAGTACTTTCTACCATAGTATTTTTTTAAAGCAACAACCACCGTCAGGTCGGGTACTTCTGGGACCACCCTAGTATCTGAATTGGTAATCCGAACATATTATAGAGCGTTGCCGGGAGACAATGTCTTCGATCCCAGTAATCGAGTATTCATGTTTGGAACCACTAGAGTAGGCACAAAACTCTCGGTTCGATACCACACGTTTTAGCAATAACCCTCACATACATTTAGCATTTAACAATAACCCTCACATACATTTAGCGCGTTCGAGTATTGCTAGCAGAACGAACTATTGGGTCATATTTTACTAGACTGGGACCCTTTATGTATTTTTTTGGGTACCATAAGTAATCGAACCTGAAACCTCCGTATCCAGCGTCATACCAACTAGACCACGGATGTCGTTAATAGAGGAATATTAATTAATTAAATAGTTACTAGTTAACTTTAAGTATTTTGCGAGATGTAGAATGAAACAACGATTTAATGTCACACCAATGGTTAGAAACATTTGTAATATTATGAACCTTCATTGTATTCTGCCATCTGATATATAGCGCACAGTATGAACCCATGCAGCAATAAAGTACTTGATAACATTTCAGTTATATAACTCATGAGAATGCACTTATCTATGTAACGACTTACTGCAGAATGTTGATACGCTACAAGTATGAGTATACCGCATTAATACAAATGAAAGACCTAAATGAAAATATCTATCAATAATTGAAAACTTAAATTATGTTTATAATCTACAGTCACTTGCACAGAAATCCCCTCAACGACAATTCGTATTATTTTACACCATGCCAGAATCTGAATTCATAGATCTATACGAGTATTTGGTGACCAAGGACTGTGATGGGCAAGTTATGACTTGCTGTCTCTAGCCTCTCATGATCACCTTCACCCCCACCTGTGCGATGTGAAACCTGCATAATCGTGCCGTATCGAGATTGAGGTAACCAGCTACCTTAGAGATGCGGTGCGTTGAACAGACGGAATATAGGGGGGTTCAGGGAACTGGCTGGACTTGCCCGTGCAGGCTCTCCTAATTTATGTGTAGATCGGCAGCATTGTGTATACTTTAGAAAATGAGCAAACATGCTACTGCGGTGTAGAAGGCCAGATAAAATCATGGCCAAGGAGACAGTTTGGAGAGGGTTGTGGTTACTGAAGACGTGAAAAGACGACGCACAAGAGGCAGAACCCCAATGCGTTGGACTAACCAAGTGAGAGATGTAACTGGACTACACTTAACAACTGCCCTTCGAGTCGCGGAATGCAGGGATGAATGGAGAGGAGTTGTCGGAGGCAATCATGGGAGTCACGATGCTCAGTCATGACCTACACGACAGGATGGATGGTTTTGACAGTCACTATTTAACAATAAAGTTTGCTTTATGATCGTTAATTATCCGTTTATTACTGTATGAATTTTATTGGGAAAAGGTTTGCATTGTGGCGTATAACTCATGCTTTATACTATACCTTCTTCATCAACATCAGTCCGGTTAACTCCATGATTTGATATATTATATATAGGCCTTCCCTCTCCTCCATTCGTTCTTATCATGGTCAAGTTATTGATAGTTCCAGTTGCTTTCAGTCAGTTAATAGTTCCAGTTGCTATCATGGGCAAGTTATTAATAGTTCCAGTTGCTTTCAGTCAGTTAATAGTTGCAGTTGCTATCAGTTAATAGTTCCAGTTGCTTTCAGCCACTTTTTGATGTCATTCGACCACCATGCTAGAGGGTTTCTCACACTTTTTTCTCTCTCCTTAGTCACCCCTCCAGCACTTTCAGAATCCACCCATCATCGATACAACTGCCATGCATATTTCTACCTCTGTGTGGCAACCCTTAATATTATATCTATGATTTTGGTCATTAATACCTTATCCACCTTCATGTGCTGTAATGAGATACTCAGCAGTCTTCTCTCCATGGCCATGTGTGTCACCTGTGTATGTCACTGAGCTTATGCATTATTTGCTTTGTAAACGTTACCGTCTCAAGGCCATATGTCAATACTGGGAAGACACATGGATCGAACTGGCCTTTTGTCAGGACTTGGGTACGGTCGACCAATTAGTTTATTACAGTTATAAATAACCATTAAAAATATCTTGCGTCATTTTCGAGAAGGATTGCTTCCTATTGTATCAAACTTAACTGCCTCGAGTGGCTGGCTTTGTCTTCCCATTTCTATAGAAATACACGACACTTTATGAGGATCGGTAATTGGTGTTCCGTCTTACGATCTGATTTACTGCAGTCATAGACCTATTGAATCAAAGAGAAAGCAAAAAGGGTCAAAAATTTCTCTTCCGCTTTTTCTAAAGGAATACGTCGCGCTTAATTTATTGCAGTCATAGATAAATTAAAACAACGCCTTGGAAGAAATAAAAAACCTCACTCGAGATATATTTCAAGAGAAGGGTACAGTATTGTCTCTTAAGCAATAAGTATCGCCTTTAAGGTTACCGGATGTTATACAAAAAAGATTCTCGACTTTATGACACTGTTATAGTTTAAATAAACTATTCATTGCCGAAGTAACGTTCGGGCGGATGGAAAAGATTTATGGTTATTTTAACGGTCACGAGGAACTTTCTATAGAGCTCCAAATGGCGGGGGTTAACGAGATCCCTTAAATTCAGAGGGCGCGATCTTCCCAGCCACTATTCTCGCCACGAAGTTGTCAAGCCATCATCATTTTCGTCTTAACGCCGTTCGCGAACTTGAACAAGCTTTTCTCACATTTGATTGTTCATTCTTATTTTGATACAATTTGTCCGGTAAATTCTGGATAATCTACAAACGGGGATCTTGTTTCACCTCAGTCTTTTGATTGAGCAGATTCTGGACTGTTGTCCAAACGACGATCTCGAGTTAGGCGTACAACTCATTCGCGGGTCAAAGTTAACTGATTCTACCAGCAATATCGAGTGCGCGCCAGATTCTGGAGTCTTCAAGACCGGACCGAGTCGTGTGACTGTATTACGGCACGAATTGACGGTCACCAACCACTGAGGGAATTTCTTCACATCAACGGGCCTGTAGTAACAGTATAAGGTCAGAGGGCCATATACGAGTCGACCTGGTCATACACTTGAAGCGGATCTGGGATAATACATTGTGTCTTGTATTGGAGTAAGATCAACCTTATTTATCCTCTTTTGCTTGTCATTTTATGGTGATAATTGAGTATTCTAGAGATTGGCGATATCAATCTTTGAGAATTGGCACAATTCCGCAACGGACTGTTGTGAGATTACCCCTGATAATAAATTGCTTCGACTGCCTGTCCATCTGAAAGGCTAGCGGAGTAGCAGAGAGTAATCTGCCCATTTGATTTTCCTGACGGAGTATCAGCTCGTCAGGATTAAATATATAACCAATTAACAGCAAATATGTGTTTCATTATGTATTTATACCTACCCAAGCACTGACGAATGCCTACCTCTTCCCACGACATCTTGAGATCTTATTGAGCCTTGTTTTACCTATACTGAGCTACCGGAGTAAGAGTCATACATTGTAACATCCAGGCTTTTAGTAATCCAACGGAATTAATTAATTAAAGGGTCGAAAGTTTGAAACTTTCTTTATCATTTTACCTAAATTATCAAAAAAATACGCTATCCTTTCCTTTAATATACTTCTTCCATCCTATCTTATAGCTCATAATTGAGCATCTTGACTCCCATGATAGCCCTTGAAGACACCTCTATATTTATCCTTGCACTTCGAAGAGCAGTTGTTAAAGGTAATTTTCTTGTGTTTCTCACTAGGTCAGTTCAACGCATTGGGGCTCTTCCTCGTGTGCGTAGTCCTTTCACGCTTCCAGTAACAACAAGCCTCTCTTCACTATATCCATGGACTCGAAAAGATATGGAAGAGCTGTAACATCACCAACGCGACGAAAATGCGTCACAATTTACAATCGAATGTAAATTATGTTGTCTTTAGCAAGATAAGCTATAACATTTTTGATAATTGAGGTAAGGCACCTTTCTACTGACTTTTTAAGTACACGTAAAATTATGTTTGGTTTTCGAGATGGGAGCACTATAAAAAGATGTGGAATGTCAATTTATGAAAGAAGCAGTCATCAGAAACGAACGCATGAATAAAATAGATGTTTCGAGTAATACTAAGAAAGGGCCTTTAAAAACATGTGGAGAAAATGATTGTCGAAATAATGACTAAAAGAGTATACAAGTCGGAAGTGCAAGGTGTGCGTGGAAGAGGTGGACCGAGGTAAACGTGGCAGGATCAAGTGAACCAGATTTTGAAAGAAGGTCAAGTGAGAAGTATGGATCACGAAAGATTGTGAATGACGAAATGTGTAAATGTGTAGGTGGCAAAAGTTGTGGGATTGGATAGAAAAGTTTAGAAATCTGTTCTCTCTGCCTACTCTGCAAGGGATACGGCGTGATGATATATAAGTACATATGCTTATTTTTTGAAACTGTATGTAATGCAAAAAAGGCAAACAAAAAATATAATCCTTTATCGAAAACCGCCAGTAAAAATGTTTCTCTCGTTTTTTGCATTACATGCTAATGGAAATGGAAATAGACGAGACAATACTAAAATGCAAAGAAAGGACAAAAACAGTGAACACTAAAAATAATCACGAGCAATCACTATACGAAGAGAGAGAGAATATTTAAGAGATCTTCAAAACACCAAAACTTTACTTCTCTAAATCATGCAAACCACAGCCTATACTCGTACTACTATATTCAACAATTTCATCCTTCACGAGTGCAATTTACTAAACTAATGTTTTAATAATTTTCTGAATTATGAATAAAAAATAAAAAAACTATTTTCATTAAATATCATTTGAAAAGAACTTTGTTTTATATGCATACAATCACGTCACGTTCCTTCTGGGGTAAGTAGAAAGAACATATCTGGATACTTTCCTATTCACACACACACAATTTATGTATCATCCACATTCATGCAGCTCAAATTAAAATAGGGCAGTCATTAGCATTTTGTCATCATCAGTCATTCAGACTTCATTCAATATTAATTTGAATGAAGTCTGAAAGTGATACTTTCACTAAGATATTATTAATGGATATAAAGCCTTCTGTCACTGTAAGTACCTGAAATACTGTCTTGGATGCTCGAAAAGATTTTTAAAAAATCAGGCCTAGTAATCAGACAAAATATTATCTCTTCTGACTAGTGGAGATAATGATAAGATAATAAATGGGATTCCAGTCTGGTTTTCACTTAGGACCCATAAAAAAACCCTCTTTCTGGTTAGTTGGAAGAGATTGCCACATGGCAATAAACTCGCCAGGTTATATAAAAAAATATTAAAAAATTCCTTCACACAATATTAGATTAGAATATTTTTTTGTTGTATATGAGAGTAGTTTGAAAAATTTGCTAAAAAAAATAAAATATTTATTTTGGAAAAAAACTGCTTAATGTTTTACTCGTAACATAGTGCATATTATGTTTTATCACCCTTTGAGTACTACACACTTGATTCGGTTTTTTGATCCAATTTTTTCATCCCGTCGGAAAAACTGATTTTGTCCAATTCTGCAAAATGGTAATTTACTGCGACCATGACATCCTGATTCGACGAAAATGTCTTCCCACCGAGCCAATTTTTTAATTTAGGGGATATAAATAAGTCGCACGGGGGCAAGTCCAGGGGATATGGTAGACAAGGAACCAATTCGAAGCATAATTCATGCAATTTTGAATTGAGTCAATCGATTTATGGGACAGCGCGTTGTCCTGATGAAAGAGCGCTTTTATTGCGCGCTAATCTTGGCCGTTTTTAGTCTTTCAAACGGTCAGCTAATACCGCATGATTCCCATGATTTTCTTGCCCTTTTTTAAGTAGTTAATCATGATTATTCACATTCCCAGCCGACAAAACGATCATCGCCTTCTTCGGCGTACTTTCACAAGTTGTTGTCCAATGCTTTGACTGTTATTTGAACTCTGATGTGTAGTGGTGGATCTAAGTTTCGTTCACAGTCACAAATCGATGCATAAAGTCTTTCACATTGCGATTAAATCTCGTCAAACACTGCATTTAAATGTCCTTTCGAGTGTGTTTTTGATCGACAGGTAACAATCGCGGAACCCATCGCACATACATATTTTTCATATTCCAATTTTCGTGTAGGATATTGTGCACCCGTTCATTTGAGTGTAGCTTACATTACGTGTACGAGTACTCGGTGGTCTTTCATTACGATACCATGGATTTTTTATTTTTTTAATGACACAATTGGGCACCCGGAGTGCGATTCCTCTACTGTGTATGTATGGCCACATTTAAATTCATTTTTCTAGAAATAAACAGTCTTCAAAGCTGACCCCCGTGAACTTCACCGAAATCGGCTTCGATCTAGGCGGCTGTTAACTTCATAAAAAAAATGTTTCATAACGGCATGGATCTTGCTTTTCTCATTTTTGGGGCAAATGTCAAAGTGATCGATTCAGATACAACACGTCGCATCTAGCCAAAATTATAACAAAGTCGCTCGAGAAATGATACTTGTCAACAGTGATGTCCCTTTATGAAATATGTATTGTACTTACTTATACCAAATTATAACAAAGTCGCTCGAGAAATGATACTTGTCAACAGTGATGTCCCTTTATGAAAGATGTATCATACTTGCTTATACCAAATTATAACAAAGTCGTTCGAGAAATGATACTTGTCAACAGTGATGTCCCTTTATGAAAGATGTATCATACTTGCTTATACCAAATTATAACAAAGTCATTCGAGAAATGATACTTGTCAACAGTGATGTCCCTTTATGAAAGATGTATCATACTTGCTTATACCAAATTATAACAAAGTCGTTCGAGAAATGATACTTGTCAACAGTGATGTCCCTTTATGAAAGATGTATCATACTTGCTTATACCAAATTATAACAAAGTCGTTCGAGAAATGATACTTGTCAACAGTGATGTCCCTTTATGAAAGATGTATTATACTTGCTTATACCAAACTTTTCATACTATCCTAGAATTGACCAGTAATAACAGAGTGACTAAAACAACTCATGAGCTCGATGTGAACTCGCCTTCAGATGTAATACGATTTCAGCACCCGTGGAAATGTGATTAATTCTTATTCCATGAATGTGAAAAGGTAAAGAAAAATGATTAACAAATTGTTGAGAATCAGTGAAATACGTTTTTTTATGATCAAGAAAAATATAAATAAAACGACGTTGGAGGCTCTACAGCAGGGTTGCCGAACCTTTTTTGGACCAACGCCTCCTTAAAGCAACTAAAGATAAGCCAAAGCCTCGTAGTGTACTCGAAATATTAGATATTTTCATTTCTAATATTATGAAGAAGATATAAAAACGATTTAAAATTTTTGGTTTATTACGTTACGAACCCCTAAATTTTATGAATAGTTTCTAATAAACTAATTTCGCATTCCATACATTTGCGAGTCCATAGATGTAACTGAAAACCATAGATTTCATCTTTTAAAATTTTACACATACACATTTTTGCAATTGTGAGAGGAATCATGTTTACAAATTACCTAACATATATATGAACTGGCTGGATTTTTTTACTATGGGAATATTTAATAAATAACACAACGACTCCCTTTAAATTCCATAGTCTTCTAATATACACCTCTACGCCACCTAAAATTCTCCCGTTGGGAATCGGTTTTCTACACTAACAGAATAATTTTAATAATTATGCATTTAAATTCAACAATGGAAATTAGTACGATAATGTCGATAATCATAGAGAAAGAGTAAAAAAGATAGTATTTTTATAATGTTGAAACTATTTATTAAATAATTCCCGTATTGTTATTTATAATCAGCGACACGAAAAACGATTTATTTACTAGCATTATATTTTGTAATTGTAAAATATTTTCCAAAAATAAATTAACCTTTAAATAATTAATATACTCTTCGTTTTAAGGCTGAGTTTACGGGAGTTAAATTGTGATTCAATTTCAGGTATACATATAATATAAATAAATTATTCCATAGTATAAGCATACATTTCAATTAAGACATATGGAGGTAAAAATAATAATAATGGGAACACGCTTGTACCTACATCGAGGAATTTTATAATAATAAGTTAAATCGGATAATATACGAGTAGTCGGCTATTCAAATTGAATGACAAAATCTGATGGCGAAAATATTAAAATAATAGTACAACTTTGCCATATTTTAAATATCCACGGTTTATTTTTAGCAAAAAAGAACCACTACACAAACTGTTTGAGAGAAAAAAATATTATGCAGTTGAACAATGGAGCAGTTTGGTTTAACAGCACCTCTGCACATACCATTTTTCTATTAGAGTATAAATAAATGACAGAGCGCCAAACTTTCCTATAGCGACATACTTTCTTCGCCTCCTCTATATCCATACATATTTTCAAACAACTGGTTCGGTTTCTTCCCACTCTTTCTTTCTTTCAAATTTTAATTCGCTTAGTCCAACCATATTTTTCTCGGTCATTCTCTAAGGCAATTCCTACCTATGCTTTCATTATAAATTTGTTCAGTCGGTATTTCGTCACGCATCCGTTCAACATGTCCAAACCACATCAACGTGTTCTGTTACATTCTACTTAACACATCAATTGTTAGCTCACATTCGATAGCACCATATTTTATTCTCTCACACATCGACGAACCATATGGTATATTCCTCTCAGTAGACGCATTTCGCCTACATTTACCATATTCTCCGGTTTAATGAGCAGAATTTGCATTTCATAATTTTTCGAGTTGTACGTAGCCAGATGCTTATTTATCTATTTATTTCAACACTTCATTGTATAATATACCATGTACAACTAAGCGGAACATTGCCAAGGGTAATGTTTAACAATCAACCCGATTTGTTTTTACCTATTTTGTTTCCATATTGGGTGAAATATTTACATCAAAGCTTTATACAAATAAGAGAGAAATAATTTGACGATTTAAATATGACAACTTCATCTGCGGCTAGGAGATAAGCAACGAATACTGGGAAGAAGAATAGTGAAGGAACCAAGAAATATTCTACATCACTGAAGATAAATATCACGCAGTTTGAGTCGCTGTTTGAAACACGACACGACGGAGCGAGTCATATGTTAGTTGCCAACTGGTTTCAGAGCCTAACGCCACGGATAGTAAAGAACGACTTGATAAATTAAGAGCGGTAAATTTCACCGTATTAAACTTCTAAATCGTTTCGAAACTAATTTAGTTTATGTTTGTAAAGAGTTAGATAAATATTTAAATATCATTAATAATTCATTAGAATAAAGTTACATGTTACATCACGTCGTTTCGATGTCAGAGTATACAGAGAGGATAAAACAACAGACTTAAATCGCGACACACATTTTTCGCTTCTACATGCATACAACTTTTCATACATGGATATAGTTAAACATATATTTTTTAAGTAAAAAAATAAGGCAGAAGATGTGTGGAAAGAAGATGCATCTAGTAGTTAAATAACTTATAGGAGTGGTTTCACTGTGGTGCCTTATCTTTGTTCAGAGCAGATGCCTCAAAGGTCAAGACAGCCGCACGATGATCGCCAATCTTCGACGATGAAAATAACTTTAAAGAGAAAGAAGAAAAAGGTTTGGGAGTATGTTTCAAAATACTCGTGTAAACCATTTTCCATTTCATAATCTTTTGGTTTAGAAATACATATACGATATTTTACAAATTATTAAGGTATTATATAATACTCGTATAACGAACTCCCTCCTCCGTAAGTTTGAGTTCAGCATCCAGGTTTGACTTCTGTATTGATTTTGCTTTCAAATTTTATTTTTATTTGTTGTTGGATTAGTGTTTAGAAGCTACCTTATATGCGTTGAATAATAACTATTTTAAAATATGTTATTAAGATCACCGTATAACTTATCGTTTTTAATTCACGTCTTATTTAGGGTTGCCTTAATTGCACCTTTGGCCTAATTTCATATTGATATTGATCAAAAGTGTATTTAATACATTGGAGCTGGATAGTCTGCCCGATGAAACAAACGCTATTGAAATTTTAACGATCTTATTTGTGATGTTCTGCGTATTGGCTTGATATTCTGCCGTCCAGCCGCTTCGTTGTTGAGCCTTTGTTGCATAAGTGTGTTAAATTGTGGCCGGTCTCAAGGTGGAAGAAAGCAAGAGTGAGTCAAGTGGAAGCCGCCGATTCCCAGACTCCATCCACATCTCTGCAGCTGTTGGTATCGCGGCTCTTCGGCTTCGGTCAGTATCCTCCGAGAACTGGCGCCGGCTGGTCGTATGGCGCGCCTATGACTTCTGCAGTTAATCTCCGCTACTTGTTTACTTTTCCCGGGACATTTAAAAATATTGTGAAATCGATATCAAAAGTGTTTCCGTTGAATAAAAGACGTTGTCATTTGTAGACGCTTGTTTCATATTACGTACATGTGAATTCCAGTGAAGGGTTTATCACGTTTCTTTAATCGAAATACTAAATAGAAAACAATGCATTGTCTCTGTTAATTAAGTTTGTGATTTGAATACCGAATAAAATTTGATCATCATGGCGAGAATATTTTATCTACAGGTGATATTTGTCGTAATAACGGTAAGTGATATCTATACATACTTTGGAGAATGTTTCTAGTTTTAGCCCATTTGAGTGTTACGCATCTGTGGTCTTGGATAAATTTATAATAATTATAAATTTAGTCAATTTTTATTGATCTAAAAATATTATTAAAAAAATAAAGGTTTCTTTGTAATTTATAATTTTTTTATAAAGTTTCAGTTTTTGTACCATATACATTACAGAAGTGGGGAAGTACGCATCTAATGATGCAGTTGCCACCCTCTGTCTAGTCCTCATACTCAATTTGTTGACTTTTTGTACCATATACATTACAGAAGTGGGGAAGTACGCATCTAATGATGCAGTTACCACCCTCTGTCTAGTCCTCATACTCAATTTGTTGACTTTTTTAACCTTTCAACAATATCGAGTTCCATTCCCGAGATATCTTTCAATAATTGGGTCTCGAGTGTTAATTGTTCTTATAATATTCTTACATTAATGCGATTCGGAAAAAGTACACATCTTACATATAAGTGTGATTTTTCGATTTATTGATATAAATTGGCATAACATCAAATGTGAGAAATTTTTAAACATCATATTTTAAGAGAGCCAAAAAGGATGATATTTGCTAATTTTGGATGGAGTATGGATTAAGGTTCTGTTAACTAAAAGCATTTACAGTTAAGGTAAAGTTAATGATGTATAGGGAAGTACCTCCACAGAAATTTTCTTCTCAACATAAGTTCTTATGTGTTTTAAGAAATGTTATGGCGTTTTCTTAAATGTCTTGAAAGAAATAAAAAAATTGGATTATATAATTTTAAAGTCTTATAATTTAGCATAAAGACAAACTTGTAGAGATACTCGTAGCTTGAATATTAATTATATATTCGTTTTTATCAAACGAAATATATCCTATAACACTGATATTCCTAAAAAAACATACGGTTATTTCAAATGTTACGCTACATTTAAGATTAGGAAATACTATAATATGAATTACTAACACTTGTCTTCAATCTGAAGGTTTAAGGTGCGATTCACCGGCCGACCGAAAAAGGTATTTTTTTGTTAATTTGAAACACTGCGGAAAAGGCCTCAATGTTTTATATGTAAAAATGTCAACCTAGTTAAATGTGTATTTTATGGTTAAATTATTTTGTTAACATTTTTTATATTATAAACGCAGTAATGTTTCCTGAAATTTCTTAAAAATTGTAGACAATTGTGGATTGGATCATGTTTTTGCATATTTACGTTTACTATAAAGTGTTTTAATTATTCAACCAGCATAGATACTAGATTGTTATTGTTCACTTTTAAATAAATGGTCGTCCACATTTACAACAAAAATCAATGTTTGCATCAGTATTCAAAGAAAGAAAGTTCTTTATTAATGAATTTATTTATTTAAGAAATTATATAGTTCATAAAATTAACAATATACTGACTGCATTTATGTTAATGTTATATAATAACTTCAACGCAAATTATTTTTATTTATAATTATAATCAAAGCTTGAATATGAAATATTCAAAAATATAAAAAGCAGCCGGTCTGGATGAAGTATACTCAGAATTCATCAAGAACATAGGTCTGCGTGCGATGAAGTGGCTAGTAAAGTTTATGAATGAAACAATGAAGACGGGACTGTTACCCAAAATCTGGAAGCATTCAAGGGTTGTGGCCATCCTTAAGCCGGGCAAAGATGGAACTAGCCCTAATCACTACCGACCAATCTCCCTAATATGTGTTCCGTATAAGCTGCTGGAGAGACTAATACTATAACGCATAACCACCTCAATAGATGCAGTGATTCCAATTGAGCAGGCGGGTTTCCGAGCCGGTAGGGACTGTTGTGAACAGGTGCTCACTCTGACTAGCAGTATAGAGGCTGGTTTCCAAAAAGAAACAAAATTCTTAGCAGCTTTTGTTGATCTATCAGCAGCATATGTTACTGTGTGGCGCCAGGGCCTGCTGCTAAAACTTGCTAAAGCGATACCATGCCGTAAAACCCTAAACCTACTGGACTCCATGTTGTCATGCAGATATATAAGAGTATCGATGGAGGGAAAAGTGAGCCGAAGCAGAGTCCTGAACAACGGCCTACCACAGGGATCAGTCCTAGCCCCAACCCTGTTCAACTTATATGTGCACGATATACCCAAGATGGAATCATCCATGTTCCAATACGTGGATGACGTTGCTCTCTTGGCCGGAAGTAGGGACCTAGATACGGGTGCCCGGACATTGGAACGGGACTTGCAAAAGCTGTCAATATACTTTAAAAACTGGAGACTAAAACCTAATCCAACCAAAACAGAAGTTACAACATTCCACCTTTGTAACAAACAGTCGAAATACAAGATCAATGTACATTTTGAGGATGTCCTCCTACACCAGACCGAACACCGAAAATACCTTGGTGTTATTTTGGATCGAACACTAACTTTAAAAAAACAAGTTGACTCACTATGTGCAAAACTAAAAACTAGGAATAATGTCATCCAGAAGCTGGCAGGGTCCGGATAATGAGCATGCGCTGACACACTGCGAACAGCGGGACTATCACTTGTCTACTCTACTGCCGAATACTGTGCACCCGTATGGGGCGGCAGTGCTCATGCCAAGAAAGTGGACACCCAGCTCAATACCATCATGAGAATGAGAGCCGGTGTGTTGAAACCCACCCAATGCCAATGGCTATCCATACTGACCAACATAGCTCCTCCCCACATTCGTAGGAATGCATCTACAGTGAGAGAATGGACAAGGGCAAAGAACAACATCTCTCTTTTAAACTAGGCCCTGAGGAATATCCCACATACTAGGCTCAAATCAAGAAAACCCTTCTGGGTCAGAGCAATGGTTTCATGGTCGAACAGGCCTGGACAGAGGAATGGAGAAATGGGGACACAAAAAATAAATATCTAATTGCGGAACCATCCAAGAGGGTCGCCGGCTTTGAGCTGGACCGCAAAGAGTGGGCAACACTGAACCGTGTTAGAACAGACTGCAGCAGAAGTGCACTCTCACTTAATTCCCTAATATACAATTATATTGGATTATTCCATAACACTGGTTAATCCATGAGAGCTCAAGTAATTAGGGTTTGGCTACTGCTATGCGTCAGGACAACAACAAATTCAGAGGAAGAATGTTTAGTTAGACCCTACTATGACTCACGCACTCATAACAAACCAAATAAGAATCCATCTAGCGTGATCTATACTAGAAGTAATGAATCAATTGTTATTATTATTGAAGCGCGACGTGACGTAGTGATGAGGAAGAAACTACCCAGGAAACCTTCTCCAGCAGCAACACACCAGAGAAGATAAGTATTATTATTGAAGCGCGACGTGACGTAGTGATGAGGAAGAAACTACCCAGGAAACCTTCTCCAGCAGCAACACACCAGAGAAGATAAGTATTATTATTGAAGCGCGACGTGACGTAGTGATGAGGAAGAAACTACCCAGGAAACCTTCTCCAGCAGCAACACACCAGAGAAGATAAGTATTATTATTGAAGCGCGACGTGACGTAGTGATGAGGAAGAAACTACCCAGGAAACCTTCTCCAGCAGCAACACACCAGAGAAGATAAGTATTATTATTGAAGCGCGACGTGACGTAGTGATGAGGAAGAAACTACCCAGGAAACCTTCTCCAGCAGCAACACACCAGAGAAGATAAGTATTATTATTGAAGCGCGACGTGACGTAGTGATGAGGAAGAAACTACCCAGGAAACCTTCTCCAGCAGCAACACACCAGAGAAGATAAGTATTATTATTGAAGCGCGACGTGACGTAGTGATGAGGAAGAAACTACCCAGGAAACCTTCTCCAGCAGCAACACACCAGAGAAGATAAGTATTATTATTGAAGCGCGACGTGACGTAGTGATGAGGAAGAAACTACCCAGGAAACCTTCTCCAGCAGCAACACACCAGAGAAGATAAGTATTATTATTGAAGCGCGACGTGACGTAGTGATGAGGAAGAAACTACCCAGGAAACCTTCTCCAGCAGCAACACACCAGAGAAGATAAGTATTATTATTGAAGCGCGACGTGACGTAGTGATGAGGAAGAAACTACCCAGGAAACCTTCTCCAGCAGCAACACACCAGAGAAGATAAGTATTATTATTGAAGCGCGACGTGACGTAGTGATGAGGAAGAAACTACCCAGGAAACCTTCTCCAGCAGCAACACACCAGAGAAGATAAGTATTATTATTGAAGCGCGACGTGACGTAGTGATGAGGAAGAAACTACCCAGGAAACCTTCTCCAGCAGCAACACACCAGAGAAGATAAGTAACAGCTATAGTACGTTTGACTGGTTTGAGGTCTCGGAAGAAGGAACATTACTGAATAAATGAACTAAAAAAGCAATTTTTAGCTTGAAGTTCAAGCAGTCCAGATGGTTGGCAGTACTTTCACCAACATCTCCTTTGTCGCCACTAGATTAGAGTAGACACTCAAGCCCCGACAGGGAAATGGTGTACAGTAGATTGTCGATTATGGTATCGCAGTAAATGGGTTGCGGATTAACCAAGACAAAACCATTTTTTACTACCCTGGTTAATCCGATTTATTCGATCCAGGATAATCAAGTCTACTGTATTTTGACGTAATATTTTTTTGTATTAGATTGACATCTTCAAAACTTAAAAATAATTGTTTAAATTTTGATGCTAACAAATCAATAAACAAAGTACAAAACAATATATGTACGAAAAAAAAACTAATCACGTTATCTACGATCACAATATAGACTTGGAACTCACCTGTCTCTAATTTGTGTAAGCGGCGAATAAATAAACATGTCTAAAAATAGCAGATCGAAAGTATACTTTGTGTGGAAATTTTATGATGCAATAAAGAGAGATAAAAACATTGCGTATATTCATAAAACTTGATGGTTCAATAGTCTATTGTTTCTTTTTTTTGTATGATAAATTTACCAATTGCATTAAATTGTGATATTTTCTTTCGCATCATCCCGATCTGATTATAATTTCTTATTACACCTATAACATATATTAATACAATAAACAATAAAAAAAACGTTAAATATAGTTAACGTGTTTTTTTGTTGTCGCTATATTTATGATACATAACATATAATAAACATCAATAGTATGAAGTCTTACGTAACCTAGTTGGTAAGAAGCATGTTTTCCAGCCCGGGTGTTGCGGATTTGATTCCTGTTGGTACTCATTTTTGTTTCAGCAATGGGACATTTTTTCTGGATGGTTGGAAGACATTATCACATGACAATAACCCAAACAGATTGTACTGTACACAATGAAAGTGTAATAAAATATTGTATAAATAGTTAAACACTAAACTTTACACATTTGTTGAAAGAATAAAAGGAGAAGTGTAGTTGGAAGTGTTTTTACCAATACATAAAGGAATTGCAAAATCTTCAAAAATGATAGTACACAGATTAGTGATAAGGCAGGTCAAATAAAAAGAAATGTGTGCTTGAGAAGATTATCTGATATTACAATATATGATGCAGTAAGCAATGCCCATAATTGGGATATCTGTTTGTTAGAATCGGATGTTATAAGTAGAAGCAAAGAAAGGAATATTGAGATGGTTATGACAAATCGAGAGAATGAGTTCTGAAATACTTACATAACAAATATACTCGTATATGTCTAGAATGGATTATGCATGAGGATGAGGTAAGCTGAGGAAAGAAAGAAAGGAAGTTGAAAAATTTTGATTGACAGAAATAGAAAAGTATGCACGAGTGTCGATGACTCTAAGGCAAATAGGCTGTGGATAGGAATACGTGGAGATCTGTGTTCTCTGCCTACCCCATATGGGATATAGCGGGAAAATCGGCAACCTTCGTGACCTGGTTGGTAAGACACTTGCGTTTCGGGTTCAATCTCGATAGTACGTAGTAGCCTGGTAAGAGAGTTCGTCAAGTACAGTACTTGCACGCGTTGAGTACGTGTGGGAGTATTGTTGTATTTTCACGTGTGGTAGTGTTACTAATACATGCAATGACAAATCGCAAGTTCTGTGCATACTCCAGTGGTTCTTAACCCAGTCTTGATTGCTGGGACCAAAGATAATATTGTCTCCCGACCACGCTTTTCAATAGTCTGAATCACCAATATTAAAAAGTATTTTGTCCATACGAATGAAAAATACTAATTTGGTTTTACCTTTTTGACCGGCTATTGTTTGTTCATCATTTTCTCTGCCTACCCTAACATGGAAACAACATGATGGTTTGTGTGTATGTTTATTGAATGAGTATTATATATTGATGGTAATAATTTATATACAGATTTGCAAAACATTGTCACCTCATCAATATAAGCGCCACAGAATGAAAGAAGTTGGACAAAACTCTGAAAATGGAACAAACACTAGGATCCAAATTCTTAGTCCGGCCTACATACTAAATGCTAATTTCTTACCTTAAAATTTCACCATTAGTGTTCAGAGTCTGACCTCATACAATCAAACTTGAAAGCGAGGTAATGAAACCACGTGATTCCCATACTTAAGGAAGCTATAACAAATGTGTACTAATTTAAGATATCTAGGTCAGCAGTAAAACTAAATGACGCATTTGACATCAATACTGACGTCCTCCAGGGATGCATCTTGATGATGAACTGAAGAGTCACCTCACAAGCACGTTAGCAGCTGTTGCTAGACTAAATCACGAAGTATTCTATAGCAGGGACATCTCCCAGTCTACTTAGATATCTCTCTACAAGATCATTGTCCTTCCCATACTTCTCCATGAGCCTGAGACTTGGGTTCCCTATAGGAGGCACTTTCAGAGCCTATAAATGTTCCACCAGCATTTCCTTCGCCGTATCCCGCAATGCTCCAACTGTAAATCTATAGAGGATAAGGTTGTAGAGCCGAAATTGAGGTGGACTGAACATTTGATGTGCATGGGCGATCATAGGTCCCCCAAAAAAACCATCTTAAACGGGGAAGTAATGGACAAGAGAAGAGGGAGCGCTATAAGGACAGTATGTGAGTCATTGACTATGTGCGGGGTGCCTGAAGACTAGCATCAAGTAGCTCAAGATCGTGGAAAGTGGAGAGCTGTCTGTTCTCGAGATAATGGCACCTCAACAACTAGACGTGTGAGAAACATTATTAGGCGGCTCAGCAGGATCCATATGTTTGGAACGTCTGACTGACGTGAAGAAGCAGCTCGAGATTGGAATAGCGAAGGGATACTCGTTTACGAGGTCCAACAACGACGATAATTTCGGTACAAATAAAATAAAGGAACTAACAAAATCCTGTTAAGCGCTGCATTCAGCATGCCCCAGAATCGAGAGAGATGAAGACAGGTAGTGCGCCAAGTTCGAAATATACCAGAGGACCACGACGTTCAGCATTGAGTACGCGATGAAGAAGAATATTTATCCATAGGTAAGTTGGCTAGATGATTAGTACGAAACTATTTTTAAGTAACAATATCAGTAAACAGAAGGCAACTAACTATCTCTGGTTAGCGATATTGTTGTTTAAATGTTCAGTTAACATAGTAAAATTAAAATGTTTAATCATTATACGCTTACTATAAAAAGTTTTCAAAATAGGAATGAATATTATCCTTGGTCCACCAGAACAATGTAACGCGTGGGCTGACTTGGTGATGCACATGACCAAACTATTCAACTTTCACGAACCACATAACATAATCTGTCGGTGCTCCCATCTTTCCAAACATTTTATTATACAATTCAAATTATTTCTTAATGACTACGGCCGTTTTGATCAGATTACGTATGACTTAATCATTCACTCAAGAGTTTTTTAATGTTGCTTTGAACTGATTCATAACTTATAACTAGGTCATTTAAATGGATTCTAAATACGGTTTGGATTGTAATTTGATTTTGATCTGAGAAGTGTATCTAATTATCTAATTCGGAGGAACAAGTATAAATTATACTAACACAAATAGAATGTTCAAATATATTTACAATAAATTCTTTTGGTTTATTTTTCTCTTGCAATGACGCCTCGTAATTTGTGACGCGATATAAATAATATAATTAGAATTAAAACAAATTAAGGAATGTTGAACTATTTTAGATATTCTTGTATCCGCTGTTTGTATGATTCTTTGAAGCTACTAAGTACAAGAACAATAGAGTTAAATACTATTACGCCATGCCTCTTTTGGGATAAGCAGATATGACGATATATGCACACAGCTCTCGCCTCGTCGACATTCATCCATCTCGTAATACATGCTCTCGTGTTTTTTATACTTCTTACTTTTCCCTCAATTTAAATGTCACAAACGAAGACCTCCCACTCTTTCTTCGGTCTACCTCTTCCTCGCCCTCCACACATTCTATATATTCGTTTATTTGTTTAGTAAACCTTTCGCGACTCAATCTCTTAATGTGGCCAAACCATCTCAAGATTCATTTCTTATGTTAATTATACTTATAACATTCATCTTTCGCGACTCAATCTCTTAATGTGGCCAAACCATCTCAAGATTCATTTCTTATGTTAATTATACTTATAACATTCATCTTTCGCGACTCAATCTCTTAATGTGGCCAAACCATCTCAAGATTCATTTCTTATGTTAATTATACTTATAACATTCATCTTTCGCGACTCAATCTCTTAATGTGGCCAAACCATCTCAAGATTCATTTCTTATGTTAATTATACTTATAACATTCATCTTTCGCGACTCAATCTCTTAATGTGGCCAAACCATCTCAAGATTCATTTCTTATGTTAATTATACTTATAACATTCATCTTTCGCGACTCAATCTCTTAATGTGGCCAAACCATCTCAAGATTCATTTCTTATGTTAATTATACTTACAACATTCACCTCGAACAATTATTTTTTATTCGGTCATTTCTTACTACTAAATAATAGTTATACAAAATATTCTAGGTTGGTACTAGCACACCACTGTGCACCTATTTTTTTCAAGATTTTACGATACATTTATTGACAAAATCAATACTAAGTTCACCATTAACCTTGGTACATGCAGCAAAAATCATTTCAATATATTTATTTATCTTACCTTATCTCAAAAACATGTTCTCCAAAAAGCAAAATTCCTCAACTTGTAATTACGAGTTACTTAACAAAATCTTGAAAAGGGTCATAAAAGGGAATTATGATAAATGATATGTGAATAGCCTTCAATAACATTGAGTTATGTGGTAACTTATTAAGGTCAGTTTAAAGGTATTTTATACTATCTAGTAGGTACCGTAATATGTAGTCACAGCACATTTGAGGAAATAAAGCACAAAAAAGAAAAAAAAATCAAAACGATGAATATTGAACACTTTTTTTCTCTCTATAAAAAATAGTAATGTATTATATTGCAGCTCCGTTGTACACAACGCAACCTGGCGAGCTTATTTCCATATAGCAATTTCTTCTCATGGTCAATTATTATTTAAAAAGTTGTGGTGAAAAGAATCAATCTTTTAATTGGTATACTTTCCGAAGTATGTTGTTCCTAAATCCTCGAAAAAAAAATAATAATGGTATGAGAAAAATATTTCTTAGATAACATATGATAAAATGTTCTCTATTAACTTCATTCCAGTGCTGAATGTATAGTATATTATTATACAAGGTGATCGATTAGTTTAGTGCTTTTTTCTGCCATTGTTTACCCAAATTACTTGAGCGGTTCCTTTTGGTGTCATTTTGAAGATAGAACAAAATAAGTTGTTATTTCGATATTAGCAAAAAAAATTGTACAAACAATCCAGTACGCGATCGTGTACGTGGTTTAAAATAATCCGTTATGGTGATACGACATTCGAAAATGGTGTCCACTTTTGAAGACCGATTACCACTGATGATGACCAAATCAAGGTTTTGGTCTTGAATAATCAGCGTTTTACGATACAAGAGATTGTTTAAAAACTGAAAATATCGAAAACCAACTTTCACGAGCATTTGGTGCAATTTCTTTGAATTGAATTTGACCTAAAAATATGATTTTTTTCCGGGCACCAATATAAATTTCGAAATATCGTACTCCTCGGAAAACACAGAGCACTAAATTAATCCGGAATACATAACGTAAATTGGATGTATATTAGCAAAAAGACCCAACACACATTTAACACTTCTAAAAGAATTGAGAAAACATCACGGCCCTTAGTATGGACTTGCATAGAACAAAATATATTTAAGACGGATATTTATTGTATTATGAAATAGTTGGTTGATTGGTTTGATATTATTGCGCATAATAAAATGGCCTATACTGTAATATTTCAAATAAACCAAAATTATGTGTTCTGTGGGTTGGGTCCTTTTGCGTATATATATTTCTAATAGATCATTAATATTTTACAAAAAAACACCAATTGCGATGATTTCCTACAAAAAAAATACTACATGCAGACTGTGAAGATTTAAGGCCAAATTCACATTATTATGCTTGTCAATTATATCTGCTTCCTTAATAAATTTCACTTTTTTCAATTAAGTATTTTTGACGTATATCAAATTTTGTCATCGGCAAGGCTGCAATCTTCGCTCTCAAGATTATTTCCCTGTTACGATGTATCATATGATATTTACACATATCATTTGTTTAGTTGTGTTAGATGTAATTATTTATTAATGATTCTTCGATATTTACATAACAAAGTTCATGATTCTTCACTAGATGTGTGTATTACAAGGGTCATGATTCTTCAATATGTACTCGTAACATTACAAAAAATATTTGTTTTTTTTTGTTTAACATTACAAAAAATGTTTATTTTTTTCCGTTTTAAATTTATTCCTTAGCTCTCAAGATAAAAACTAATTTTATCATTGGTTTGATGTGTATTTTAAGAAGACCATTTCGTCACCTTTTATGGTAGGATTTATATAAATATCACTCCAACCGAGTTCTTAGAATGTGTGTGTCTGTAGTGAAACAAGTCTGTCATTTGCCGGGAATCGAGCTCGGGATGTCAGAGTGCAGACTATTCAACAGTCAACGTTGATAGAGTTAAATCATAGTGTTGTTATGAATTTCATTCAAGTGAATTTGATCACGAAGTGTTGCTCAATATTACGAACCTAGATAGATCGACATACCCGAATTGATGATGCGAACATGTTGAACAGAGGAGCTGGGAGACAATATTCTCTTTGGGCCCAGTAATCGAGCCTTGGGCTAAGAAACACTATGGTAAAGTAAACAAACAATTCACAGTTCGCCATCGCACGTGTAAGAAATCCTGACACGCGTCTAACACGTGCGAGCATTGTGGTCAGGCGAATTGTTTTATCAGACTGATAACCTTTATATATATTTTTTTAAGACCCTAAACCCCGAGGACGACTAGTGTCTTACCAATTAGATCACGAAGGTCTTCTGTACCTCGATAATGTTAAAAAATACAAAATTAGATACAAAGTAAACTCGAATACAATTGTAAAACCTACTTATTATATACAATAATATACTAGAATACTCGTAAAGTAGTGAAAAACGCTAACTGTGATTATTAACTTGTTGGGGATAAATATATTATTTTTAAAATGAACTAGATGTAATATTAATATTACACATTCAAAATAAAATACCTTAAATCACATGGTCGTATATTAACATTTATGGATAATAATACATTTTGTATGGCACTTAATGAGTTAAAATTTGGCAATTGAAACATTAAATCTCAAAATAATACAATACTTGCAAATTTTGTAAGGAGGAAAAAATATCTATGTCAATGTGTGTTTGTATGACAATTGCTTAAATGAATCCAATCCAGCGAAATCGTGTAAAATGAGTATCATACGAGTATTTAGAATCAAATTAAAATTAAAATGATGATTCTTACGAGTATTTTGTCTTTTCTAAGAGGTTTATTTTTCTAGAAGAAAATAATGAAATTTGCCAAGAAAAATTTAAATAGCACTGAATAGAAAAGAAAAACTTAATTCGACTGCAGTTCAGTGCACACGAAGGAGCACATAGGAGCAATATTCCTCCTTTTAACTGGCCACGAGGCAGGCAGTCTCCAAACTACGGATATACCCGGTATCCGGCCCGTCATACTTTATCTGGCCACGAGGCAGGCATGCACGAGTAGACCAGGGGTCTCCAAACTACGGATATACCCGGTATCCGGCCCGTCATACTTTAACTGGCCACGAGGCAGGCATGCACGAGTAGACCAGGGGTCTCCAAACTACGGATATACCCGGTATCCGGCCCGTCATACTTTAACTGGCCACGAGGCAGGCATGCACGAGTAGACCAGGGGTCTCCAAACTACGGATATACCCGGTATCCGGCCCGTCATACTTTAACTGGCCACGAGGCAGGCATGCACGAGTAGACCAGGGGTCTCCAAACAACGGATATACCCGGTATCCGGCCCGTCATACTTTATTTTGATTACATTGTAGTCCCAAAACGAAAATTTGCGCGCAATTCAAAACTGCAGTATGTTGGTATGATGAGTTAGCTAGGTCTTGGCCCTTTGGACTTAGTGGAGGAGTCAGTGTGGCCCTTAGGCTAAAAAATTTGGAGACCCCTGATGTAGACGATTCATCAACAAACCAGCGATGAAGGACGTCGCTAAAGAACTTAAAGGTATTATAGATTCATACTGAAAGAATCTAATAAAAAAAATAATCAAATAATAATTTCCCCACATCTAAACTTCCTTTCTAAAAAGTCTTCATTAATTTCCGAGTATATTGGATTATATGATATAACCGTAAACTAATACGAGTATATAACAACTAGTATATTATATGAATTTCTTAATAATTGTCCAAGTTTTCCCATTCCAATTCTGGATTAAGTTTGCTTAAATAGCGGTGGCACATAAGTAACTTTTCTATTTGTTTTCTAATAACTTCTAAAAAAATAAATTTACAAAATATTTTGATGCCTATGTATTTTTTTTAATTAAGGGAAGTCTTATTAGTTAAATGGCAGTCTTTTTGTTGCTTGTGACAATTTTCGCCCGTGGTGTTATTGTATTTTGCTCTATATTTATTAAATCTCTTTCTTTACTCTCGTGCTTATTAACAAAAAAAATACGAATTTTTCAATTACGAAAGTTACTTTTGCGATACTCTGTATAACAGTATTTAACTAACAATATGGTTTATTTTCAACATAAAGAAATGTAATCATATTTCCGAACTTTATCTAAGACTTCATGACTAAAAATAAGACAGTGAAGAAGTCTCCACGTTCTTTCAACCCTCTGAAGTATTGAACAATTCCAGCTGTCCTTTGTATTTGTAAGAAAAATTCAATTTAAATTCCATACTATCTTTCCAATATACCGAAGACACGGGAGAGTCCTTTGTATTCCAACGCATCACACATCATGTTTTGCGGTTCAGTAGGCTCGACTTTGGGACGATATTCCTGGTTCAATCAAATGTGCTTCACCTACTCGTATTTAATTAAAAAATAAACATTATTTATATCAAAATATTCCTCGCGCCAAATTAAAAATTCACATCCTTATCCCCATTTTACTTGAGATTTATGGTTTATTTTCATTTTTATTCGCTATTAAACATAGCATCACGCCGGCAGAGAGAGAAAATCACTAGGCTTTTTTATCGCCACACGTATCTTTCGCTTCTTCTATATCCATACACCTTGTTATACAACTTCCACATTTTCTCTGACTTTTTACGTTTCCTTCTTTCAAAACATCGTTCACTTGATCCAACCATACTTTCCTTGGTCTTCCTCTACCCATACATTCTACTCGCATTTCCATTGTATATTTGTTTTATTAGTATTTCTTCATTCATTCGTTCTATACGCCCAAATCATCTCAGCGCGCTCTTCTTCATCTTACTGAACACATCAGCCTTAAGTTCATATTAATCCTTAATCACTTTATTACGTATTCTGTCATACATTGTCACCCAATATATTCTTCTCAGTGCACGCGTTTCTACACAATTTATTCGGTTCCTTTCAGTCTTTTCCAAGTCCTCGTTTCATCCCATACATTAAAGTTAGTTCAAAAAATACTGTTGTTGATTATCTTTTAGCTAATTTTGATACTGTCCAATATGAATGTAAATATTTGAGTGCCCTATTAACGTTTGCTATCACTACACGCCCTTCGACATCCCTCCTCTTCCATCATCTGAGATAATACTACTTAAATAGCAGAATCCTTCAACTCGTTCTAATCTTTCATTACTCACCCATATATCACATTTAATTTTCCTTTCACACTTTCTTTTCCTCATGACTTTGGATTTTGCAACATTCAGTCTCTTTACATCTCTCATACAATTTAATAATTAATTTTATTATTCATTATATGTTACTCATTTATTTGTTTTCAATCACTACACCTTTAAACACGGGCATAGTGTGTTGGATCCTGAACAAATAATAACTAATTTTCAATACCATGTTTCACATTATTATGCTTTTCTAATATTTGTATTACTATATCTTGTATACTAATATAAAATAAATACCTGTAATAATCGACTCTAAAACAATGATTCGGTTGAAGAAAATTGCTTCAAAGCAAAATATTATTTTATGAAATTCTTAAGTGAAGAAATTAAACACATAGTATAATATATTACCATCATATCAATGCATAGATGTGAGTAAGAGAAAAATCAAAGGTATAATGCTCATCGTTCTACAAATGATAATAGTGTTTAATCAATTACACAGAACTTCAATTTCTCATAATACTTCTGTGGGACACTTGACAAGATATAATATTTTACAGGTGATGGTAAGCGGACAGGGAGATGTACACCGGCGCTGCGGCCCCACAGGCGAGTACGGTGAGAACTGCGCTTTCGTCCCTGCGCCTCCGGGGCGCACGCCTGCTTGCGCAGCCCCCGGACTTACCTACTGCGAACAGCTGGACCATTATCCCAAGTACGTGCACACTTACAATTCATCAATTGAGGGTGCAGAGAAGAAACATGCCTTGTTACTCACATTCAAATCCATTTTATAACTTTAAAAGAAAATTATTCAACAATACACTTTGTTGAAGTGTTTATTTTAGAGTGACAACAAATGATTCCATTTTAAGCCCTTCAATTAATTATATATTTCACATTAAACTAGGAAGTCCTGTCACTATAAGAGTTGGACATTTAACCTCCTTTGGATAAAATCAACGTGCATATTTTAAGTTATATTCGTTTAGTGGCCATGACTCAACATTTATTTGGAAGTTCATTTTAATTTCGGTATATAATCTACAAGTTTTCTCATTTACTAAAAATATGTATGTATGGTAAAGAGAGTTTCGTGTGTACTAGACATATATTAATTTACATGAATCAAGGATAAATAAGGATTTAAGGGGGTATTTTCATTTCATGGGCTGAAAAATCGTCAATTATTAAGTTTTTTTTTTCAGTGAACGAATAATTTTTTTAAATTGCTGTTTTTTTATACATATTTATTTATCTTTTAAGAACATTTTCGTAAAATTTCATGATAAAAAAAATAATATTTTCGTTGTTATTAAGTCGGAAGTAAGGCCGCCCGTACATGGAGGGGGTTCATTATGCCCGTAATTGTGGCTGTTGTACAAGTCTGAAAATTAAAAAAGACATAAACTTGTTCAAAAATCCTGACAAACTAAATATCAATTCATCATTACAAGAAATCCTATTGGACGAGAATTCTTGGAAAATAAGGTTGCTGCCATAACAATAGACGACCCGACCTGCGAAGCTCAGGTCATTTTTCGACCAACGCGCTCATCTATAAACCCTCGTAAGTTTTCGAATGTTCAATATTTTTGAATATTTCTTACTGGAAATGATTCAGAAAAGATTATATAAAGATAAAATTAAAAAAAAAACGTTTTAAAAAAATCCAAATGAGAATACCCCCTTAAAATGATATTCCCGTAGTTTTAAAAAGTAAATCAAAAACACAAAAATAAGTACAAATGTCAACGAAATTATCAAAAAAATATGCCTTGGTTTTTTAACAGTGGAAAAATTCTAAACGATAAATTGATTCAACCCAATTAGATATTTAAAATCAGGCTAGTGCCTACTACTTACATAATGCTTGAACTGCTTTGCTGTTTATGATGAACTCTTCAAATTTTAATAATTCGAATATTGTAAACAAGCTATTTTATTTTATTTGTATCTGAAGTCTTCTTATTTGAAAAAATATTGTCTCTGGTACTTATTTTCATTCTCAATTCAAACTACAATACAAAACAAAAGAGTTATGCTTTTTCATTATTTGATTTTAAAATTTTCCATAGTTTACAAAATGTGTTTCGTATTTTTCAAATGAAAATTTCTAAATATACAAGTATTAAATATTTGCGAGAGATAAATTACAGATTTCTGTTAAGAAGTTTTGTTCGGTGCTAACGTTTTAAACGAAACACTGAAAGTGTTTCATTGGTGATGTTATGTAAAGAGATTTTTTTTCAGTCTCTAAAGCACATTTAAGCAGTTCTATGTTGCTATTACTTGCCTCATTGTGTGTATGTGATCCATCGTATTATACTAAGCCTAATTTATTAATTTAAAATTAATTAATCTACCTAATTTGCGAGAGTAGAATGCTTGAATACTTTAAGTTTAACTGAGCTTAATAAGTGTTCATGTGGTAATAAGCCTAGTAAGGCAGGCTTGTAAATATCCTGTTCTGGTAATTGCCTGCCCTTCCCTTGCGGATCAGTGCGGGCGGCTCGCTCGGCGCGGCGTCGCGGTCACCGGAAGTGAAGCAACGCCGACTGAAATACTTGAAACCTTTTCAGTGCGCCTTAGATATCGTCACCGTTCTGTATTTAGCGACTGGTTTGATAAACTAGGCTGTCTTGATCTATTTTATCCTTCGATGAAATCTAAACATAACAATGTAATGACGGCCGACACACAATACAATTTTGTTATCAGATCCTGGTACTTGGCAAAACACCATCCGATTTCCGTCATTCTTTTGGTCTCGAGGTCATTTTAGCGCACAAATTCGATAGCTTTGTATAACGTGTACATAAACAAATGTTTTCCTATTTATTCCTTAACAAAATACGACCGCATGCTTGACTGATGTCTCATTTATGTTAAGGAAGAATATTTTTTGAAACAATGAGGTACATTCTCTGTGTTCTATTTCTCAATAGGTGTTACAGAAAACCTTTTAGTATTATTTTTGTTAAAATATATCCTTCTAAATTTAATGTTAAGCTGAGATGCGTAATAAATGTCCATGAAATTTATGACAATAAACATAGCTTCGGTGAATTTGTCAAATAGCGAGTATTTTTTTAAATTGAAACACATTAATCAAACGAGGATTTTGATTTGTAAACAATAACAAATAGATTACTTGTTTAGCGTTGTTTCTCAATAAAATATCGCAAAAAGAACGTTCTGATTTAATTTATAAAAGGCAGCTCATAAGTGTCGCTAAATAAATTCAGGTTGAATGATGTCTGAAAGTGTGATTGTAACTGATATACCAATAATGAATAACAAGTATACTATTCACCAGACATTTAGCAACGCTAACTGTAACGGTAACGGTTCCTTTGATGTAACAAACAAATAAAATATATTTTATTTCAGCTGTCATAATTAGATTTAATAAAAAAATACACAATTCGCAGGATCATTGCGATGTCATAATATGATTTATTATTTATTTATTAAGAAACGGTACAATGTACCTTATAACAATAATATAAATTAGTTGTAAGTGCTTCATACATTACAAAAGACAGAATATATAAAAAAATACAATAAATGTAAATGCGCAGAAAGAATCGTAACGAAAATGTCAAATAATACGTAAGCATGCAAATAAGTACACGTGTCACACATTATGGCAGAAGTATTAAACATTTGTACGTGTATAAAACCTTTCATCTTCTAGAAGGATATTGTTTTATAAACGTCACTGTGACATTTTTAAGCATTGGGACGTTTTCTTTAAATTATTACTCATCTTATTATATAATTTACCTAATGCTGCGACCCCGAAAATGAAATAAAACATAGTGTGACCGGGAAGTGGAAATAAAACAAAACACACATGCAGCTACTGGGTAACGTGAGTATTCCAATTTTGAAACACTTTCGAAGCAAAACGAGTTTGCAATTGAAAGGTTGTTACTTGCAATATTAAATTAAGTCGCTTATTATTAAACTAAACATTTGTTTTGTACAATATTTTTTTACAAAATAAATTATAATACTTTTATTGTCATTCGCATGTCGGTTACACACATACTGAAAAGTAGGTAATTATTAAGTAAAATATTACACAATTTGACGATGTTTTAAAGCGATAACTGTGATAAAACCTTGATTTTTATTGACGTATTGAATGCACAAAGTTAATAACATTCGGTGCGACCGTTAACTTTTGAACTTAATACAAAAAAAAACGAGTAACTGCCTAGAAGAGCCAGATTGAAAGAAGAAGAGCGTGTTGCTGCGAAGCGGAAAAAAAAACATAACGGCTACGGCAGCAAATTATGAACGCTGAATAAAGACAGTATTTTCATGAAGATTAAGGTAATGAAATGAGAGTTTAATTAAATGAATTGGTTGAGATGCGATCGTTTAAAAAGGTGTAGGTAAATATTGATAGGTAAATTTATAAATGTTGCAATAAGGAAATAATGCGGAAGGGAGAGCGGTGTGTGAGGATAGGATGACCAAGAACACATACCTAATCGTATACGAGTATATGGCTGAACGAAGAGAAGCAAAGAAAAGAGGTGATGGATATATGATAGAGGTGATGGATATATGATATCTAAGGACAAGAATGTGTGGTGCTTAATCTTCAGACCAGCCCGTAGATTCGCGCGTCTTCACCATGATTCATTTCGTTGGAAAATATATTTCCAAACAAGTCGTATCCTGTTTTAAAATGTACACGCAAGTGATCAGTTTATCATCGATTGTTTTAAACATCGGACGTAAATAAGAGCCCTTAGAAAATGAATATCGATAATCAGTACCAACGGCATGTTCCATACTTTTTCTTTTTAAATATGAAAGTGCAAGTTCCACAGTAGAAAAAATTAACAGTGTTCATAGTATGAATGCTATCAGTGTAAGGACTGTCCAGAAATGGTTTCAAATATTACAAGATGGACAAAGCACTTTTAATGATGAACGCCGGTTAGGCACGGTCATCCTGTCAATGTTGACATCGACGCTCTAAAAAGTCTTGTGGATTTAGAGCCAGAATTTACGGTGGATCAGATTACAGAAAGGCTTAATTCGTCTCATGGAACATTTTTTGGTCACCTTAAAGATATATGAAAGGTATCCAAACTTGGAAAGTGGGTACTACGCGAGCTATCGAAAACCAATTACCAGCGAATAAACATATGTAACATACTTCTCTCTTAACTCACTTTAAACGCGAGCCGTTTCTTGATCGCATTGTGGCAGGTGATAAAAAGTGGATACTGTATAATATATGTATAGCAAAAGACGGTGGACAGATAAGGATAAGAAGCCCTTACCAACAGCAAAGGAGAAATTGCACCCAAAATTATAATTTTGTCTATTTAGTGGGAAATGTACGGTTTCATCCACTTTGAACTGTAAGAACCTAATCAAACAATGAATTCAGTTGTCTAATGTCAACATTTTTCACGTTTAAACTCAGCATTGATTAGAAAACTCCCGTGATTAGTGAATATCAAAAAAGTTTTGTTTCACCATGATAAAGTTAGGCCACACACGGCATGGACAACACTACACAATATAAAGTATTTGGGAGCTACTTATTGCTCATTCCCCTTACAGCCGAAATAGAAGTTTCCAGTTTTGTTCATCAAACGCAGATCTCTTTTTCATAAATTGAATTAAAAAGTACATGTAAGATGGCAACAATTTGTTAATACAGGAAAATATATCATTGATTAATACAGTAATATGTGTTTTATTTGCATTATTTTAAAATTTCTCAAAAATACGCACGAATTTATGGACTGACCTTATACGTGTAATAGTACTAACCCATCCCAAGTAAATTGTACAATATTTTTGCTATCATTTACAAGTTTATCTTTAAAAAAACGTAATGAAATATTGGAATTTGATTTAATAATTAGTTTTTATCCTATATACTCGTATGTTTAGAAATACTCTTATGTTGTAGTTCCATTAGTCGAAAATGATTTGGCATAATTGTGCAATCATGATGAAACTATAAAACCTTCATTAATCCATCCATTACATGTTATACACACACCAGACCTTCAGATATAGTATATATCGCTCATTTACAATGAAGTAAAAGTAAATATCAAAAATGAGTTTATTAAAATGAGTCAATTCTGCATGTCAGACTACGATAGTTTGGCAGATATAGATCTTGACACACGCCTTCCGCCCGTTCACCGACACAGGCTCCACCGATGGTCTCGGCTCCGGCTCCGACTCTCAGCCTCAAGTCACAAGTCTCGATGGGAGAACTCTCGTCTGTCATGGTGAAGCTGTGTCGTGTCGAGTCACACGCAATTGTGATCTGAGCTCTGATACTGGCCCACAATTGTATTGCATTGTGATGTATTGAGTAATTTGTACATTCTCTTCATCCCACTCAATGCAATGTTTGATTTAACACTTAACCATGATATTATACGAATAACTTACTTCATTAACAGTGGCGTATCGGGGCTATTTAAATTTACCGTGTGTACTTTCAGCGTAAAATAGGTTGTGACATACACAGTCTGTCCAATGGAAAAGGTGACGGACGGAAAATGAAATACAAAACATTGTTTATTTTTAGTTTACATTACTTTTTATTCAAAATACATTCCTTATGAGTCAAAACAGACTAGAAGTGGTTGTAAAATTTTATGAAGCACTCCTGAAACTCATTCTTCGTAATTGCCTCCAAAATCGCGGTCGAAGCCTTCTGGATGTCTGAAATCGTATCAAAACGCTTCGTCAACAAAGACCATGTCCCATGTTCCCAGTATTTGGGTTGAACTCGAAGAATCCTGGCACATAAACGATTCAAAACACCCAAGTACACATCGGCGTTTGATCAGCGCCATTTGATCTTCTGGCGTGAATTCCTTATGGATAATTCCTTTGGAATCGAAGAAAACGGTGAGCGGGATCTTGATTCGTCTCTTCTGCTTGCACACTTTTTCGGTTTTGGAGATTGTGGATCCTTCCATTCCGAGCTCTGGCGCTTTGTAAGTGATTCATACTGAAAGCACTATGTTTCATCACCTGTTACAATGCTTGACATGAAGTCTGGATCCATATCAGCCGCTCTTTTCATGTATCTGCAGTAAAACCTATCCTTTTGTATGTAACCTTTTGGATTTAAATATACGGGTGAATTAAATATGAACGAGACTTTTTTGTTTTAATTTTTTTATTTGCAGAAAGTAAAAGACCAAATGCATATAATTTTTATACATAATCTCCTGCTTTAGAAATGCATTTTTCCCAGCGGATCGGTAGTTTTTTATCCCGTCATCGTAAAAAGAAGTGGGTTGTGTCAGCAGCCAATTGCGCACAAACCCTTCTACTCCATCGTCGTCATTGAATCGTTGGCCTCCTAGAGCTTCTTCAAGTAGTCTAAAGAGATGAAAGTCTCAGGATCAGGGCTATAGGGAGGGTGTTCCAGTCGTGTCCAATTCATTTCTTCCAATCGTTCGCATGTTACAGCTGCAGTATGGGGCCTCGCGTTGTCATGGAGAAGAATCACTTCTCGTATCGGTTGGTCACGTCAATCAAAAAAAAAATACATTGTTTAATCAAAGATCATTAAGTATGGAAATAATTTAGTCTGATCTTAATTCTCATTCCTTTCAATTCTATCCCCATTACGTATTCTGTTAATATGGGCAGTTCTTTATAAACGTCTTTCACTTTTTCAACATATCTGTTTCTGAAAAGACATTTTTTGACAACCTTTGATGACTACCGGTCGTTGATCTTTTAATTTGTCACTGGAAACTATCGCGCTATAACGTAGCACCAAAAAATAGCTTTCAACGCAAAAAATGTCATGGTGTCAGCTCTGTTTCGTATCCTCTCTTTCAAGTTTTGTATAATTAGGCAACATTGTCTTAGACTGTATAGCAACACCACAGCACTGTATGTACCGCATGTCCTAATTAAAGTGGGAATTACGCATTTATCGGATAATCCATTTAAAAAAATGATACACTCATTCACTTCCACGAACGTTCTATTCAGCTAGATTAATGTTATAGGAAATTCAAAACATTGTTATTTCGCAATGTCTTTATTTCAATTGAAAATTCTACGCGAAACGGTTCATTTTTGCTTGGCTGAGGCCCGACAGAGCAACGCTTGACAAAACACAATTTGCGGAAGAATGATCTTGAATCGAACTGAGTTCGAGGTTGGGGTTAAAATGTATGCAAATCAAGTGAAAGAATCGTTTGTAAAATACGTTTGTCGCTTATTCAACGAATAACTTTATATCCGGAACGATTATTCACCTTAGCATTGATACTCTCATTGCTAAAAATATATACCTACTCAACTTAATACAAAGAGGATTTTTAAGTGGTCTCGCTTCATTAAATGAAATAAAAAAGTACAATTCTGCAATACTTCTTATTGTTTATTACTTTGAAATAATCAGATTTGACGATGCTCATACCTGGGTAATTCCAAAACACATACTTATGTATGTGTATTGTGTGTAAGGAATCTATTCGTATTTGATCAAAATTATTATGATTATAATATCTTAATACCAAGTAAATCAATAACTTAATGCAAAAAAATTACGTTATATATTATCGAGTTGATTTTTTAAGAATAATAAAGTGAATATCGTTCCTAAGGGAAAATTGTACGCACTAAAAAAACCAAATCTAAGTGATTCAATCTGAAGTTTTGTTAGGATTCTTTTGAGAAAGGTTGCTGAAGCAGTTGCTGCAAAATATAATTATAACCTCCATTTGAGAAAGGAAGCAGTTGCTGCAAAATATAATTATAACCTTCATTTGAGAAAGGAAGCAGTTGCTGCAAAATATAATTATAACCTCCATTTGAGAAAGGAAGCAGTTGCTGCAAAATATAATTATAACCTCCATTTGAGAAAGGAAGCGGTTGCTGCAAAATATAATTATAACCTCCATTTGAGAAAGGAAGCAGTTGCTGCAAAATATAATTTTAACCTCCATTTAAATTGTAAAATTAATTTTATAAAACTAATTGGTAATAATTAAGATTCAAACCTCCAGTGAAGATGATTTTTTTTCAATACCGGTAGGATAATACGGCTTCTTTAGTTTTGAAACGTAATTTATTTATACCCACTTAACTTAGCAATTGATATTTACAGCAGTAATAATTTATAATTAATAGCAAATTTATTAAATAATCTGATTTTTCTGTTGAATATTAAGAGTAGAGAAAAAAATTTAAATATATCATCGACTTGGACGCATCACAAACTTAAATAATCGAAAATCGATTAAAAAAGTATACATCGGTTTACAACAGTGATTCCTCCCTTTTTATTTAAAGAAAACCTTGAAATGTTCTGTTGAATTTTAGAAACCCTTACCTTACCGGCACATTAGGTTTAACACATACTAATAAATAAACAGTAAGGCTCAAGATAATAATGATCTCTAACTTTAAAATAAATATTACTAAAATACGAGCATATTGTCTATTTCAGTTTATTTATAACTGTTAACAAAACAATAAATGCTTTTGCAAATTATTGCGGAGTCCCGGACATGAACTCATGGAACTCCTGCGTTCCGCGGGACCCTGTTTGGAAATTACTTGTCAACGAAGGCAACTTAGCACTAGCGATAAACTGTGAATAATTTATTATTATAAGCACAGATAATAATAAATGCGCAGGTTATTTGAAATAAGTTGAACTTGATAAATACCACGTAGCAAAAAACATTTTTTTATTAATGGTACCATTAGAGAGGCAACCAATCAAAGCAAAATTATTTTATCCATATATAGTACAAAACGTTTTTAATTTTTAAACTTATAACTGCAATTCGTAAAGAGCAATTCAGCATTGATCCTAGTGTTAGTAAACCCAGTATGAAATTGTATTATAGAATCACATCTACTTTTATATCGTTATAGTAGAGAAGTAATTACATTACATATATTTTACTTCTTCAATACCGCTGTAACATAACTACTAGACGACTGGGACAGAGTACTGAGTACATGTACCATCCTCATCATCACTGGCTATACAGCCCCGGACGAGCCTTAACCTCCTCCAAATACACTTTCCACCATCTTCTATTCTAGGCCAGGCTTCTCCGGCTGGCTATGTTACACTGGCTTTGCTTGCATCCTTAGTAACTTCGTCCATCACCCGAAGCCTTGGGCTCCTAACAGATCTACGACCTTCAGATCGTCGGCCGTTATCTCTTCTTACCACGTGACTCGCCCAACAGAGTCTTCCGGCTTAACGAATAACGATATTGAAGAGATCACACATCTGTTGGATATATCGAATGCGCTACGATTCACCTTCTCGCAGTGGTAGATAGGTTCTTGGCAGAATAATTATTTCAAAGATAACCAGAGATCTCTCGTTAGCCTTTGTAAATATCCAACACACTGATCCATCAGCGAACACGGGTCTCAATGTCATATAAATCAGAATCTTGGTACAACGTAAAAGCAATCGTCACTTCAGCCGGATTTGTGTGTTAAACTGGGAAGGACCATTTATTAGCTGCCATTATTATTTGCTTTCAATCATTTATAATATTTACTAGTGATCCAATGTAAACGAAGTCCTTTACTGACTAAAAGGGACAGTATCTAATTTGCAGGATTGATCAGTATTGGAATCTATTTTGTTTTTGATCCATTGATCCTCGAACCTATAACTATCGCAGATATCAATTTAAATGTCTCAATGAGCACGTCTTTAGATTTCGCAATGATATCAGTCTGCATACACAAGGATTTGAACCTGTGTATTGAATATATTACCATTGATTTCAGCCCCCGAGTCCCGAACCACGTTTTTACTATGTGATATTATGAAGTACGCTAGCCAGTGCGTCTTCCTGCCTAAGGCCATTGATGCCCTAGAATGTTTCAGACAAATCAGAGTGCACTCTCTAAGTAAGCTTCACCATATTGATAAGTTACAGTAGTACTTCCAACTCTTCCGTGGCTGCATATAGCTTTTACCTATTTATTGACTCATAAGCATTTTTGAAGTTAACAAATATATACTGAGTACAGCTATATCCGACTTAATTTATAGCATTCGCTCGGAAAACTGGCACTCGTAAAATGGGAAATTATTTTATATAGAAACAACAAAGCAAGCAGAACTTATGTCCTCATATTGAGATTATATTATACAAAATACTAAATTATAACAAATGACGGAGAAATACTTTTAATAAAAAAATTAAATAAATAACGTTGCAAGTAAATAAATTTGCGTTTCTATTCGAAGGTGCGTCACTTTTTGTAGTCTCACAGGACGCGTAAAAAGTTGTTTTTTTTTCTATACAAAGGTTTTAATAGTGATTTACTTGCAAGACGGTTTTTGTGTTTGTTGTTAGAAAATTACAATTCTTTCCGGTAGTGCAGTTTAACATTTATTTGTAACTTACCTATTTCAGTTATTTGAAATTTGAGATTTGAGATCAGCTTCTTTTGTGTAATCACGATGTTTTCATTCTATGCAGGACTTCCTGTGTATTCTCCATATTAGTTGTTTGTTTGTTTGAATAAGATTATAAACATTAATATGCAATTAATTAGTGATTGTAAGAGAAAACACTTGTAAAACCGGAAGATCGTAAAGCTGAAACTCGATAAGTAAAAAGTTTCTGTATTATAAGCATGAAATACCGTTGGTGTTAATGATTCGTTTATTTCATTTAATGTTCTTTAGGGATCTCATTCGGCACCTTGTGGACAAGAAACAATTCGATCTGTCTACATTACTGAACGACGAGACCCGAGATGATTTTGGTGCCACTCGGCCTCCCCAAGGCCCTTACGGCTATGGCCCCAACTCACTGCGTGGCGCCCAACACATCAGCATCGTGGGGCAACAACCCTCGGGGCTAGGTGGGCAACAGCCCCCTCCTGTCCCTGGTCCGATGCTACCGGGATCTGGTTACTTGCCAGGACCGGACAGTGACACCTTCCCCAGCAGGGGGCAGTTCCCCAACAACCAGCACTTCAGAGGAAATCCTCTACCGCCCCCCAATGGTGAGTTAATTGTATATATATATATATATATATATATATATATATATATATATATATATATATATATATATATATATATATATATATATATATATATATATATATATATATATATATATATATATATATATATATATATATATATATATATATATATATATATATATATATATATATATATATATATATATATATATATATATATATATATATATATATATATATATATATATATATATA